>OZ012684.1:81338537-81438537 GCA_963942565.1 Maea johnstoni | reverse complement strand
GTCAGTTAACCTTGAAAGATAGTTGGATAAGGGATTGTCATATATATTTCTCAATATATAGCACTTTGATATCAAAATATTTTTCATCCTTGTTAGACCATATTTATCCTAAATAAATATGAATGAGGTAATGTTGATAATGTATTGTGATTTGGAGTGTAGTTGTTACAAGGGTAATTCCTGCACTTTTAAAGCCCCCCCCCCCCCCCCCCCCCCAAAAAAATGATAATAATAATAATGATTTTACTAGTTGATCTTTAAGCTGAAAGAGAGAGATCTAGACTAAACCTCACCCCTTACTAACTACTAAGTTATCCTTTTAATGGTCATCAGCCTGCCTTGCAGGTCCTGAAATAACATATTCCTATTTACTGCATAAACAATGCCCTCATTTGCCAATAACATGCACTAAATAGACAAATATCAATCCATGCCCTTTTGTAGATATCAGAATTGATCTATAAACTACAAGTGTAAAATATAAGGAGGGACTGTATCTTTAAGCTAGAGTGCTCTAGACAATCCTGTACTTGACATACAGTGAACATGATCCTGCTTATTTATTATACAGCCTCCTACTGGCAGAAACAGCCACCCAAGGATGTGGACATTTCCTCCCCCTGAGGCCTTGGACATAATCAGCATACCAAGGGTGGTAATTACATGGGCATTGACCTTGTATAAACAGTGGCCAGAACACAATAGCCATAGCCATACCTGTAATGTGCTGATGATGATGGGGTGGAGAATGTTAAGTGGCTTTTATTGCTGCTTCTCCTACCTGAACAAATGGAGGGTCACCTTAAGTAGCTGACCTAACTAGATAATCCACTACTGTGTTGCTATAGGTAGCGACTGCCCTTTGTGTCTCTATTATTTGAAGTGCTTACAGACCCCTATCTTGACCTTAACCCTTATGCTGCTGGCGGCTATTTTGGCCAATGATACAAAATGATGCAAAAAACTGAACAAATGACTAAAAGCCCTGGCAAATGGGCACTTATCTTTGAATACTCATCAAGGCCTTTCCAATGAATACCAACATGAGTGTTTAGATGGTTTTTTGAAATCTTTGTATCCTTGTGCTTTGGACGAAAGTAGCCTCAGTATAAGAAGGGTTAAAAGCAAACAATGCCACATATCATATGTAACCTATTCATGCATTAAGTACATACAAAGGCTTATGAGACATAAGCCTTTGTTACATACTGTGGAAAGAAACCTCCAGATGCTATCATGTTTTTGAGAATAATATTGAAATAGCAATGTAAACACTGTATATATATTTAAAAGAGAGTTGAATGTTGAGTTATAATAAATATTTCTCCTGCAGATATTTTTTCACAAGACACTTCTGTCACAAAAATAACCAGGCCCATTTTAAGCAGTGGCCAGGCGTGAATGGATCAACACAACTTCAGACAAGCAAATATATATTGTGGACTGATCTATTCATGCCTACATTGCTCTGTGACAGTGTCGTCTGCAGCTGTATTATTTTTGAAAATATCAAAGGAATAAAGCATAAATTCACAAAATATTTCAAGGAAAGTTGTAGACTAGGTTCTTATAAACATTTCTTATTCAAATATTTTCTGAAAATGGCCTTTGTTGGAGAGATATAAGCAAAATAGTCTAGCCTTGTTTGGCTGCTGTGGGCAAGAATGGGTTAAAGGCATACATACATCATCCAGGGGCAGAGAACAACAAGGATCAATGGGCCATGCATGCTATAGTATGGCATATGATTATCTACAACCATTAATTGTACTTGGTGAAAATATGATACTGCATTCTAAAAGGTTGCACAGCTCCAATCATGAGTAAATGAGAAGCAAAGTTCAGCATATGATGCTACAGGTAATTTTATGCAAAAATAAAGCTCATATTGTGAGTGTATTGATGAAACAAAATATATTTATTTCATGAATGTGATGACACAAGGTGCTGTATAAGCTTAATGGATAGAAATATTGTACTACTTTCCCACTTTTATAACACAGTATTTAAAGGAATTTTTTTTTTCTCTAAAACAAGGTTACCATTCCATACAGCTGGGATTTGGGAACACCAATCCTAGAAGTGAATCCTGCTAATTGATAATTAGATATTTGTATAAAAGTTGTTTGTTTCCTGTAATCCTACCTAGGTACCAGGTTTTTACTCAAAAAAAGTTTTTTGCGCCCTTGCAACTCCTAATCCACATGAAACATGCATAAAACACATATTTTTGAACAAAAAAATTATCCCCAACATTTTTTTACCAACCTACCTACCCTTATTTTTTAGACCATTTATACAGGAAAGAAACTTATTTTTTCTATGCCTTTCCATGAGTATTGCAGCATACAATAGTGACGGTCTGTAGGCAGGTATCTAGCTGAGACACTGCCAATCAAATGCATTCATTAGTTCTATCAGTATTGGGGCATGCCCAGGGCTGTGCCAGTCCTGCATGTTCTGAAGTGTCTTCCTCCGGTATTGGCACACTAGGGAGGAAGGAAAGTGGCTGGAAACATGAGCCCTTGCAGCTCCTCCACTCTCTCTGCAGGGAAAATGCCACCTTTGTCAAGATGGTAATGATTTCCTGCAGAAAGCTGATGCCGTGAAGGGTATGATAATATTCACATGCGTTTTGGCTGGGCCACTTGGGAAGCGGGTTGTTGGCTCCCATTTGCCTGCTTGTGGGACTCTGTGTTCTCTGCAGCTCATGTGTCCTATCTCTCCTATCACTCAAAGTAGTGTCAGCCACCGATACGGCTGCTAGGCTATTAGCTGTCAGGAAGTGCGCTATCCCATTTCTGATCCATCATCAGAACTGCTTCTGTGCTGTATCTAAGTGTACAGGTGGTGGGCACCTCGTGATGAGTCTGGCTCTTCAGCATGTGGCCAAGCTTAGAGATAGGTACCTTTAAAATTAAAAATTTTAAAAATGCTCACAGACTCAGACTTGATTCAAAACTAAAGGTCTGCACTGTATAACACAATCAGAGACATTCCCTAACCAACCCCTGCTCAGAGTCAGACTTGGTTCATAACTTAAGGCCTGTACAGACAGGGTCTTAGCCAGGATTTTGAAAAAGCCTGTCCAAAACAGCAATCAAAAAATGTTTGCCCATACAAATTTAGCTAAGTACTCAGCTACTTCAAATCCTTACAACAACTATATTGAGAAGCTATAAGGGCTATGCATCTTTCAGAAAAGTCTTAGTCTAGGTTAAATAGGAAAATACTTGGTTCTAGCCCCTGAAGAATCATAATTGAAAACTTTTTCTAAGAAAATTTTGCCTGTCTAAAAAGGAGGCTAACAAGAAGCTACCCATTCAAAAGAGAGGCTGGATGGGTCCTGGATAAGTCCTTGCCTGCATCCACCCCCTCACACCGGCCGGCCGGCATGTAGGGCTGTTCCTTGAGATATCTAACCTGCTTCAGTCAGACACACCTGACATTCAATAACACTGCTGAGGGGGGCACCTCCCATGTTGCTGTTGACACATGATTAAGATACCTCAATAACCAGGTGAAATTCAATCACCATACAAATCCCTCTAGCTACACAATAGAGTCATACCATCAGATACTTTAACACAACCAAAACATGCCTCAAACCTTTAGGAGGAGTCTTTAGCCGACTAAGTATATTATCAGATTAAAGGATGCAGTCAAGTCCTGTCCAAGGGGAAATCACTTTCAATTGGTTGGCGGCAGTTTTTCTTTCTGCCTGACAGGTCCCGCCCTTGTGCTCTTTGTCCTCTGTGGTCTCTCATCTCGAGTCCAATTACTTCAACCTAATAGCTGGTCTGGTCACAAAGGAGAGGCCTAATGGTTCCCTGTACAACCTAATAACTTAGGGTACCTTAACTAGAACATAGGCAGGAGGAGGTATAGAGGACACTTACGCCGGACTCTGCATTTTTCTCTTTCCATCTCTCTCTCTCTCTCTCTCTCTCTCTCTCTCTCTCTCTCTCTCTCTCTCTCTCTCTCTCTCTCTCTCTCTCTCTCTCTCTCTCTCTCTCTCTCTCTCTCTCTCTCTCTCTCTCTCTCTCTCATTCTATAACGGAAGGTGCCTAATTCACTACCCTAGACACTTTAGACAGACATCCTTCAGTGATGTTGGCTTTGCTATTCAGGTGCACTCCGGTCTGTCTGGTATGTGACCTTGTGGCATGCTTTCAAAGTACTTGTATGAACATGCCCTCATACAAGAAACGACAATATTTTCTGCACTAAAAGACAAATATATATTACCATGACAAATTAGAGGCTATATGAATGTCAGCACACAATTGCAATATAAATAATTAATCATGTGTATGTAGCAGTAGACTGTAAATCATTAATTAATTACAATAACTCAATACATTCAGTTCATATATTTTTGATGTGCAAAAGCACGAGAGCATAACTACTGTACTAGAACCAATTGAAGGCTTCCAGACATCCAAATAGGATTTTGCTGACACTGGTTCTTTTCATACCATCTCTTGTAATGGGCTCTGATCAGACCACATGGAATCTGCAGTGTTCATTATTCTTCTGGACTTAAGACTACATGGTAATATGACATCTAAGATTAATGCAATAGGCATCCTTATGAATTGCATGTTGCACAGACGTATGAAGTCCCCCAATAGGTCTTTATCCTATCATGGAATGATTGCATGGAGCCATTTCAACCAAAGTGCAAATGGATCTTCGTGCCAATTGCATGCAACTCTTACATAGATATATAGCTATGAAAGCTGTACTGATGACAGCGTGCAACATAACTACTGGCCCCGTTGCAAGTTGGAAGTGAATTTGGCAAAAAATGGCAATGGGGCAAGCTGAGCAAGACCATAACTTGCCCCGTTCGGCAAGTAATGTTTTAGGCAAAGTCCAATCTCACCCTTGTTTAACAGAGTGACGGGGCAAGCGGAAGTGCTGGGCGGGGCAAGTCAACTTTAGGGGCACCTTGCCCCGCTCAGACAATAATGTTTTTCAAACTATGTTGCACCCTGGATGAGCTCCTATTCTCTTGTAGTGACCATTCCAGTTGTCATACATATCTAACATCTTAGATGAATAAAACAATGGATAGGTAGCGAGAGACCAATTACCATATATGCAATATAGTGAAGACCTGGCTATCCCAGTGGTCTCGAATCTTGCCGAATCTCTTTTCATTGTGACATCACTAGGAGACAATTAAAGACCAATTATAAGGGCTCTCGTATCATTTACATTACAGAGAAACTTGCGCAAAACATGTGCAAAACACAACTTTTGGGATATTCGCTGCATCCAGGTTGTTCAAGGAAACCTGCAGGTTGCGTATCCGGTGCTTTGACATTTGTACTAACACAGAGATGCTCTGTAGTCAAGGAATAGCTGTACAATGTGATAATCCCCACCCAGATCTATTCTTTACAACTGACGTAGATGTATATATGGTCATGATAGCTGTATCAAGATATAAACTCCTATTCTAACCTTTTTTTGTATGACATATAAATGATATGCTCCCATGCTAACCTCAGGCCTCATCTGAATGATAACGATATTGTCGAGTCAAGAGATAATTGTAACCACTGTCCAGACTAGTTATCAGATATAATGTCAGTTACAAATACTACCTATACGGCATGCTCAGTATCTTTCTCTCAGCATAGACCAGTTACAACACATGAATATAGTGGATAATCAGCATTAGAATAGTTCCAAGTGTTGAATTATGATTTAATCGCCACATCGAACAATTAATGACAGTAGTTTTCAACAGCCAGCTCGGCCGTCACAAGTAATGCCATGGTCTTTATGAATTGCATGCAAAGATTCTATAAAACATGCAACATGATTTATTCCCATGATTAGAGAAGGCCCATAGCCTGAACTCTATTTGAGCAGGAGATGTGATTCACACTGACTACTGCTCGCCTTTAAGTAGAAGGTCGCCCTATGTTGGCTTCCGCTAGGTTATTTCATAATTTGTCAGCATTTGAAATCTTTTATGTAGGAGTCAACATTGATTTTTTCAAGTTGGGGGCCAACCACTGGCAACAAGGCCCCTAATTTTAATATCTTATGAATAATAAATGTTCTAGGGCCCAAGAATAGTCTGGTACATTATATTATATTTTTATTATATTTTTGTATTTTGTTCATATTCTATATCAATTGTATTTTATGGCGACCTGAGTATTTCCAATAAAGAAACTATATCTGAAAGCAAAACAGGCCCATGCAATTCAAATTTTAAAGGATACACAGCAAATATTTAGGCCTTTTACATACAGGTCCTTCAGCTGATAGCAGTGCATCATTAAAGATAGGAAACAATGTACCCTCTACCCACAACCCAATTTACCCTGCAGACATGTCCAATAATCGTTTCCTCACTACAAGCTTGTACAGCTTGCAAATCATTATTTCATTTAATATTACATCATCTTCAGTTTGTAGGACAAGTAAATAAACATGTCATAAGGTAAATATTGGTCTAATTTAGCCGCAATTAGATTATAGGGACACATTTTCCAGCAGGGTTAATGCTATCTAATTCACTGAAATATAATTTACATGCTGAAACTTTTGATTTTCCATTTAATAGCCTACCGTATTATACAACAATTGAACATAGCCTGGGGTAAGTTAGATAAATGTCATACATAATAACGTAACCCATATCAAATAATCCCACTGAATAGAATAATTTTAGCACAGAGGTAGTGTTATCACAACAAGGTGTGCTGTTATGTAGCATTCATAAACTGTAATCAATAATGGTGCAGGTAGGACATGCAAGCAACTGGTATGGATCTGTCTGGGTGTAAATGGCCTGCTAGAACCAGAAACCCTGAGGTAGGAAGGTAAATGCCAGAGCTTTCATAGGAATGAATGACTGTCGTAGGAGCAAAAACAGACAACTTAGTTGAATGGTACAAGTAACATCTTTGGGGAAATAAAGCATAGATTCATATATGGAAGAGAATTGTTAGTAGAGATGAGAATAACATATTTCCCTCAAATATTTTCCAACATAGGCTTTTCTTAATTGGAAGGATACAACATTTGAAATAAGCCAGATGCTTATATTTAGGATGCTTTTGTTAGAAAGAGATATCACAAAAATTCATATCTTTTTTGGAGCGTGAATGGTTGAACATTTATGTCATTGTGAAAGTAAAACTGAAAAGACCATCTGTTCATAGCCTCAGATAATAGGTTCATTTAAAGTAACAAGGTGGTACTCTAACTATTCATTAATGTTTAATGTGCTGCTATTGTGTTTAAAATAATGTGTATGTATTATTCAATCCAAAGACATTTATACAAAAATCATAGATCTGAACAATTCCTAGAGCAGCCCTTTAAAAGCATGAATGAATTAATTTCCAAATTCAAGCCCTGAATGTTCACAATTAGAAATGTCTCCTCAAACTCTCCTCAAAATTAAAAAAAAACTAATTTCCTCATGATGGGAGTTCCTATTCAATTGTTTCCAATATACAATCTTTAGGTCAGGTTACATGAGTAACACACCTCAATTGCATCGAAAATCCATAATTTGCCCTCCTCCCCACATCATTGGTTTATCATGATTGGTTGATGACCTATAAGAACCCCTGTGGGCACGAATACATCCCATGCTGCACAGCTCAATAGCGAACAAAGATTCCACATGTGTGTAAATACCAGCACACCCCAGATTCTTGTCACACCTGAGTATTAACAATCGATACCCCCAATAATGCAATATAAATTCTCCTGGTTAACATACAACTACATTTATAACAACCACATTCTTATTCCTGGCACACCCATTAAGTAGGGGCAACATAAATACTGAATACCAAAACACTTTTCTTAGCTTTCTTTAAAAAGAAAAATATCAGTATGAAAAAAGATAAATAAATGTCAATTATATTTTATATTATCATACAAAGAAACTTTAATCAAAATGAATCTTATGATATTCTATTATCCTTGCAATATTTGCAAACATGAGTTAGAAAAGGCTAAATTAGGAGAATGATTTAAAATATATAAGAACCAATTGATGACAGTATACAGAGATACATGGCAAGTGGTAACTACATATCATTGAGCATACTAATCATGAGCTATCAACTACACAAATATTGATTTGCCATGACTGATTAAATAATTACTCAATGATACCTAAAAATGTGTACATGTATATTGAACAACTGGGTTACAAGCAGGGTTGAAACCTAGGGTGTCTGAGGATACCCCGCAATACCATCAAGGGCACTGGGTAGCTTGATGCCAGGGGTGTAGTACCCTATAGATATTCGGCGTGACACATATTCAGATACAGGTCAACCGAAGACTTATAACAGAATCTGTCTGATAACCCTATCAAAGGGTGTGTAAAGCAGCTTGGGGGTATTCAGGTGTATAACACCCTGTTCTGAGGGTAAATGCCATGGGACTCAGAGGGAAAACCTGCATACCAACATTTAACACTTTCCTGCGGCAGTAAATATTTTGTAGAGACAAATAGACAAGGCTGGCAAATGGAAGTTGTGTACTAGTAAATATTCTAATGCATATGGAGTGCTAAATAATTATATTGTTTTTATGCATTTACAATTAACAGGAAGCACTTGTGGTTCATTTAGATACACAAGTTATGTGCTTTAGCCTGGGCCTATACAGCAAGGAGACAAATAATAAATTATCAGCAGTATACATAATCATTATTTTTGAGAATTCATGCTTAAAATTCCTGATATCTTTTTAATGAGTTTAGCAGAGGGTAACTCAAAGTATGATGATGTATAGGTCACATAAATGATTGGCATAATTGTAGCACATTCTTGCAGGATCTGGGACAGATCCAAGTTTTCTTTGTAGGGGGTTGCCTATGAAGGGGGTTTGTTTTACCAAGAGAGCTCAATCTTATTGTGTTTTTTTTAGCAATTTATAGCTCTCTAGAAAATGAATCAAATTGTAAAGGGAGTTTCATGGAACCCCTAGAACCCTGTCAGAATTCGCAACTGAGGATATATTAATGTACATATCTTAACCATCTTTCAAATGACCTATCTGCCACACTGTTTGCTGATACCAACAGCACTGTAATGTCTAATCAGTCGGTGTTAATCACTCTGACTGTTCACCAATGCATGGTGGTGTACCTATCACAGGAACTGAGTCTGTGCCAAATCGCTGAAATGAAGTAGGCTGCTGGGACCAAATCACACGAGTGTATGCACAACTGAAAGCTGCACAATGGCACTCTACATGACAGCAACCCTTTTTGTTGTGCACAACCAGAGGGAGTTAGCACTGAAGTGCAGTGCTTGCCGAGGCCGCCGGCTTCACAGTGCCAGTAATTGGAATCATGTAGTGAAAACGTCCAATGGAGACCACCTCAATGAACAAAAGGTGGGAGTCATGATGTCACTCCAGAGTCCAGACTCAGCCTAAGTCTAGTAGTGCACAAAGGATAGTTCCAGCTTCCCTCAAGAATATACATCAAAACTGGAATTTGGCTGCCCTGATGCTCAGGCTTCTCACGTCCAAAGCACAAGAACGAAATGCTTTTTGAAAAACATCTAAACTCTGTCATTTTGGTTTCATTGGATAGCTCTCGCTGAGAACTCTCAAATAAGTACCCACATTTCAGGGTTTCAGTCAGTTTTCATTTTGTTTTTGCACCATTTTGTATCAAAATTGGTCAAATTAGCCACCACCGGCCAGCATAAGGGTTAAAGAAAGAGTGGCATGGCAATAGGTCATATATCGAAAATACCATATTTAGGACAAGAAAATGGGGCATCTTAAACTTTATGTTTAATCAAACAATCAAGGACTCCAAATTCATGATACCATTTTACATTTCAGTGCATCTTCCTTAAGTTTGAGGGAGGTATAAAAAAAAACTCTCTACCATTAACCATTTGAGTATGTATATAAATTCTAACCATGGCTTTGAATATATCGTTTACCTCATAAATAGTCAGAGATCTGCATTCAGTGCTCAAATCTAATAATTGGATTCATACTTGGCATAGCAGACCTGGAGGCAAGCATGTCCTTATAATCTATTGATGTAGTCAGCACTCCTGGAGAGTGCAGTAGAGGATGTAAATCCTTTTTATCTTCCAGGCACCTCTAAGGTAACAGCAAATGCGGTAGACATGTACATACCCCTGTCATGCCCAACTAGATATTATTACATCTCATATAATAAAATAGCCTGCAGAGCCATGTATCTTTCAGCGAGGTCTTTTTTTACTGCCATATAATTACAGGTGCCCATAACCCTAGCAACAGTGCTACCTGCAGCACTAAGCCCTGCCCATCATCAGCACCATCTCCTTGGCTCCTCCCTGGTATGAAAAAGGCAATAAAACAGACTTGCCACGGCGCTAGCTGGAATGGGCTGCCAAGTAATATGAGGAAATAAGCCAGACTCCCTAGTACTACAGATAGGTAGTCATACACAGAACATAATGTTCAGGGAGGCAGACTAGCTTAGACTGGAAAAGATATACGCCCTAGATTTTTAAAAGTATGGCATGATAAATCATTACTTCAAAACTCAAATATCACACAAGTATCGTCCCTTTTAAGACATGCAATATGCATAAACATAGCTTCTTTGAAGCAATATTTAGTGGTTCTTGACTAAGATGAAACATACATCAGTCACTATTTTGGGATAAACATAAAAAAGACCCAAGAACTCATTTAAACTTAAAATCATTGATGTGGATTATCATTGCATACTCTTTTGTCAAAAGTGTCTTAAGATACATTTACCCTTTACATCCTATGGGTAGCAGAGCTTAGATCGGAGGCCCCAGCAACCGGAAGCTTGAGCTTCCGAGTACTTGTCCAACCACTACCAATTACCCATCTCTTCAAAGCTAAAACAAACTTTGACACTTTAGATAATAGACACAGGCTATATGCATGGTCTTAGCCAGCAGGGCGTCTGGGTGTCTTTTTGGACACCCAAACCCTTAAAAAGCACCCCTCAGGACACCCAATTTTTTATGAGGAATTTCTAAAAATGTCAATCTCAAGCATATAATTTGACTTTTTTCATCTCCATGTAATTCCAATGACATTCTATAAGGATATCATGCCTTATTTTGATAAATTTATACATGATTAGAATAATCTGAGAATATTGTGGTACCCCCTAAACATTTGGATGCCCAATTTTAGGCACCCAGTTTCTAAATCCTGGCTAAGTCCCTGGCTATATGTCTAGTCTACCTGTAGAAAGTATCAATGTGACTCACAATACTGATATTAACACTGCAAGTAAATGAAGTAATGAACATCCCTGTGGATGAGCCAGCAGCCCAGCACTATATCATGCTATTAGCGGTTGACCATATAGACCGATTCCCCATACCATTTCATGCAAAATAGTGTGCCACTTTCACCATTTTCAAGCTTAACCAAGTGCAGTTCCAAAGATTTCCTGGGAAATATTACCTACATGTGGATTATATCATTAGTTAAACCCTATTAGAAAGTGTGGTACAGCCTGACATAGAGCCAAAGGCACCCCTATCCAACGAGGCGGAGCAAAGTGTGATATGGATGACTGAGGGTGGATAACAGGCCGGACCACACTTTCTAACAGGGTGTAACAAATTTATCACCTGCTCTTCCATGATTATTTTTTAAAAAGTCAATGGGTCACATTGCTGGCTAACATGTGATATTGACTATGGCATGTGATATTAGATTAAGACTTTCAATATTAAATCTACATAGTGTTAACAGCCGCACGTTTGACACTTATTGACCAATCAGCTTTGATAGTTACAGCGGAGCAGGTGATAAAACATCATAAAATTAGTAAACTCCATCATAAAATTTTGGAATTATAATAATGTCACTAGTTCATGAGGCTAAGGCAATTATCAAAATTGAATTAAAATTAAATCAAATCCTTTAATAGCAAGTTACCATGGTCAATTCAATTGGATATCAGAATTGCAATCAACCGGTTGATTGCATTTTGGTAGCTCTCCAGGAGAATAGCTATGATAGCCATCACTAAGCAGGTGATAGTGATGGATTAGGGATGGCATCCCCTGTTGCCAGGGCAGGGTCATAGTGGGATACTGTCTCCTAGGCTAGGCTTCATTCAATCACTTACACTGACACTGTGCAGGGTCATTGAAACACAGCCAACAATGCGCTGTCTACTTGTTTCACACAAGCTGTAGAGCAGATTTGTCTATGAGTTGTAATTCCATGTCATCTGTATAATATGCAGTTTCATTCCATACAAAAATCATCTGACATTACGATTACTTTGAAGTTGACAGAAATGCGTGTACTTACCATATTAGATGTAGAACGACGAGAAAGACGGCAGGGACAACCAAATCATCAGAACCGGCCGACCAACGGCGCTTAAAAACTACAATTCCAGGCATCTTGTTGGTTTACTCCTTCAGTGGTATATCCGAATAAAGGTGGTCACTTTGAATGAATGAGAAAGTCCGTGTGGTTGAGTGAAAGGGACTGACCATTCTGTAGTATTGGCTAGAGCGGTTCGTATCGCCGCCTCGTACACATGCAGCTCTAGAGTGTAAACATCGCTAGCGAACCGCTAATAGAATCCACCGGCTGGGTAGAATAATCGCAAACGGAAGAGCAGGTGCGACCTGCGGTGGGAACTTCGTAATGGTAGTTACAGACCTTGTACGACATAAACAGTAAAACAGATGAAGCTGACAAAAAGATCGCACTATAATAAACCATTGAAAATAATGATGAATTATAGCACTTTGAAGTTGCGATGTCACAACATTATATTTTGACTATGCGGGATTGCCTCTTAAAAGAGGGCCAATGCCGGAATTCTGCGCAAAACCTGTTGCTATGGTAACTAAAACATTCAGCCCAGAAAAATTGAACAAATGTGCATAAATGAATTTTTTTTTTAGAATTATGTATTTTTTGTGGTTACCTATCAATGTTCTATACATTGAACCCATAAAGAACTCAGAAAAAGAATGACAAATATATATACATATATATATATATATATATATATATATATATATATATATATATATATATATATATATATATATATATATATATATATATATATATATGTATATATATATATATGTATATATATATATATGTATATATATATATATGTATATATATATATATGTATATTTATATATATGTATATATATATATATATATATATATATATATATATATATATATATATATATATATATATATATATATATATATATATATATATATATATATATATATATATATATATATATGTGTGTGCAAAAAAAACTGTCATGATTCCAAGCAGACGACTTAAACAAGATGGCTGCCAAGCGGCACTTCAAATCATAAGTTATAGAAGAGTAGCAATGAACTTATAGATATCATGGCATGCTATAATAGTCATTAAGATTGGCCAGAATGATGTCCTTTGGTTGATATATATATATATATATATATATATATATATATATATATATATATATATATATATATATATATATATATATATATATATATATATATATATATATATATATATATATATATATATATATATATATATATATATATATATGTATATATATATGTATATATATATATGTATATATATATATATATATGTATATATATATATATATATATATATATATATATATATATATATATATATATATATATATATATATATATATATATATATATATATATATGTGTGTGTTTGTGCAAAAAAAACTGTCATGATTCCAAGCAGACGACTTAAACAAGATGGCTGCCAAGCGGTACTTCAAATCATAAGTTATAGAAGAGTAGCAATGAACTTATAGATATCATGGCATGCTATAATAGTCATTAAGATTGGCCAGAATGATGTCCTTTGGTTGGCTGCGTGCTTGACGGCCTCAGCCAACTAAAGGACATTCATGCCTCCGCTATGAATCAACAGCCATCAGCCCAATCTTAATCCCTATAATACAAAGCTAATAAGACTACTGATAAACAATCGTAAATTCACATGAATACAATGTGAGAGTTTGTAATTGTTTTCTTTCATCAGGATGTAATGATTCTTGCTGGAGTAATGTACATTGCACTACACAAAATAAACTGTCCTTTCTGTGCTGTTCCTAAAATGTGGTGTTTTAAGCCTGCAGAGTTACCAAGGATACACTTATAGCTGCTTCTATCAGTGGAACATGGAAATGGGACCTTTCTTGACCATGCTTCTAATTCTCTTATCTCCAATACGCAGATAGTTCTGATATATGCGCTAATATACCTTAGATAAATAAAACAAAAACAAGTGGATATGAAACAGCCAGTCCACCTGAGCAGGCTGGCTACGGCGAATCCCAGCCCAAAAGTTGTACTCTGCGCATGCAGGTGCGCAAGTTTCTCTGTGATGTAAATGATACAAGAGCCCTCATTGGTCTTTGTCTCCTGGTGACGTCACGCTTAGGCCAGGTTCAATACCCCTGGCGTAACCAGGCTTTCACTATTACACACATAGTAATTAGTCTCTCACTACATACCCATTCCATTTATTTATCTAAGCCGGATATACATGTACTACACTCGCTTCTGGCCATGGCTTAAATCTTTCTTAGGGATATTTTTGAAACATTTTTTGTTATCTTAGGCTAGCGCTATTGCTAATTAAAGATAACTGGAAGAAGGACACTTCTTTTAGTAGTCTCTAAAGATATCAGTCAAAAGCGTAATGTAAGTTCAATTTTTGTGTTGCTAGATAAATCAAAAGAAGTGAGAATATGCAGTATAATTACCTACTGGATCCAAATTTAAATACGGTCCTCATTTCGAATTCTACAGGCACACCCTTATGCTACATGAAGAATCGGATCTTTGGCGGGACCTGAACTTCAGGTGAAAGCAAGGGACTTGTGCACTGGGCCTAAATGGTAATTGGTCCCCTTTCTCGATGCTAATAATGAGAAATTATCATTTTACCCAACATTTCCATTTTAAAGTTCAAATTATTTTGTTTGGTTTGATCAGAGACACAAATAACCTGGGTAATGTACCTCTCTGGTTTGATTTCATTTCCCATTTATATCTTAATATGTCGTTTTAAAGTGGGGATGTTCAGATAGCAGTTAAATTCGGATTTGAAAAAAAATCGCATCGCTTCATATCCAAGCTATATAAAATAATGTTTGTCTTTAAAAGGGATATGAAGTCAAGGCTTTCCAGTGCATAATACGTATTCCAGAATATATTATATTCCGTTTGGTAATTTATCGTAGTTTTACAATTTGCCAAGTGAAGGAAATATTCTACTTTCATTCGCTAGATAAATACGTACAAACACCTAAGTTAAACTCAAAGTAATGCAGTAGAAATTCAATACAACAAAAACATGATTTGATATTAATATTATCAATCCAGAATTATGAATATCTATTTAAATTATGATTTCTTTATTTATTTCTATTGCGAACATTGAGTGCCGGACAGTCAAAACAGGAAGTAGAGTAAAGCAGGGAAAGTGAAGTTGACGTCGGAGAGGAATTTTGTTTGCTTTTTGGACATCGATTCTGGAATACCAGGTTTGATATTCATACATTTATGCCAATTTTGAAATTCAATTGAACGATTTGTTTGTCAAAACAAACACAAGACCGTCAAGAGATCTACGCAGTTCACCATTTGATGTTAATCATTGGACTACTCTGAAGACAAGTGCCAAAACCCAAATGGTAGACACTGTGATTTGGCAGCCCCTGGCAGGGGAGAGGGGCAGAGACACAGAGTAGACTAAATAATCTGATAATGGGATTTCAGAAAAAGGGTATTTCTCTATCCATTTTAAAGAACATGTGTTCGTATAGGTAGATCTTCATGTTGGGACTTTTGATGAAAGTTATTTTCAAATGCACATATGTGCGACTGCTGACAGATTTTAGTGATAACTTCTACATAAAACAAGGGTTTTGGGTTTATGTAGCAGGGGCCAACTCTGATACTCATTTTATATATTGATGCTATTTGGTATTAGGATCGGGGAACCTCCCATTAGGGAGGTTAGATATCGTCCTTCCCAAATTTCTCCGTCGGTGCCAAATTTAGAAAAGGATTTAGAAAGTGGGTGCCCAAAATTTTAACAGGGACCACAATATACTCAGATTTCAACCATAGACATGTATAAATTTATAAGAATATGGCATGATATTCTTATACAATGCCATGGGAATCATATGGAGATGAAAAAATTCAATTACATGTTTGAGATTGACATTTTAAGAAATTCCTCACAAAAATTGTTTGGGTGTCCTGAGTAGGGCTCCCGCGATACACTCGTATAGTCGCTGCACCGCGGATTGCCGCGATGCGAATAGTATTCGAATATACGCATTTGTATATTCGAATGCAGACGAATATACACAAAAATGAAAAGCCCTACCTGTTTGCGGCCATAGAAGTTGAGGAAATCACTTCAAATCAGCAGCGCTGAGTGCGCTGAGTTTTGAAGTGCCTCCATTTTACGTTCTGGGCGCACGATTACTTATGCCGGTGGGCGCACGATTACTTATACCGGTTGATACCGGTTGAATTTGGGGACCGTTCCTGTCCTTATAAGGTAAAATGGCGCTCTGGTTTTCAGATCGTTCGCTACCATTCTACGAATATTAGCATTCGTATTCGTGACCCTATAGTCGTGAATACATTCGTATTCACCACCTACTGTATTCGTGAGAGCCCTAGTCCTGAGGGGTGCTTTTTAAGGGTTTGGGTGTCCAAAAAGACACCCAGACGCCCTGCTGGCTAAGACCATACCTCACAGTCTATGATTTGACGTCACTCAACAGACTGTCTTTGATCACATTTTTCTGCCATTTAGATGAGTTACCCGCCCTGTCCTTAAATCCTTATTAAATGGGCAAATGGCAGATTCTAAGAATTACACTGCTCTGTCTGCTATCTGCTATGCAGAGTCCTGCCATTTTGATCTCTTTTTTGAGAAATAACCAAGAGAGAGGAAACCAGATGTATATCACCACCTTCAGCCTTTCATGATGAAAGATGTAAGTTTCATCCCTCAAAACATGTACACTCATCTATAATGTTTGTGTTTATTCTTTTTGGTTGCAGATCTCACTATGTAGTTGATGGGATGGCGCAGGTTGAGAATCAATGTTCCCGGTGAGAACACTTAGGACATGGGTGTGGACAATCTAAGAAAAAGATTGTTTGTGAAGTAAAAGGCCCCTCCTTCCCCCTCCCCCTCACACCACCATGACGCCAACATCAAGCAAGTCTCCTCGGTCACGTGGCCCTCGAATGGTCCAGAAATACAGGAACTTCTATGTGATACTGTTCACTGTGATTCTGGTCGGTGTTTTGGTAACAGGATTTCTCCAGTTCTGGCCTCATTCAATAGAGTCCTTGGATCAGCCCAGGTTCAGCTTACGCAGTGCCACCTACCAGAGTGAAATCACTGTACCCGCAAACAGTCCTAAACCCAGAAAAGGAGACGAAAGCTGTACTTTCCACAGCTGTTTTGATGTCTATCACTGTGGGTACAATGATGATAACAGGATAAGCATCTACATATACCCGCTGCTTAGGTACCTGGATGAAAATGGGGTCTCGATAACAATGCCAATCTCGAAAGAGTTCAATGAAGTTTTGACGACCGTTCAGAACAGTATCTACTACACGCCAGACCCTGACAAAGCCTGTCTCTTCCTCCCTTCTGTGGACCTGCTGAATCAGAACAATATCAGACTGGACGAGACTGCTCAAGTTCTCGCCTCGCTCTCAAGGTAAGTCAAACTAGTTACATATGAAACAAGACTTTTAATAGACCTTACCTGTATTGCACGAACATTAGGGATGGGGACCGTTGAGAATTTTACGGTTCGGTTCGGTTTTCGGTTTTGCTTCTACGGTTCGGTTTTATCACGGTTTTATCACGGTTTCCTAAACGGTTTATTAATGACATTTCTTGGATACGAAACTACGCAATGGAATGCGTGGCTGAACTTGCCTGAACTTGTAAGTTCCTATATAGTTCCCTGGCCAGTTTCTTTATGCTCAGAAGGCTTCTGCGCATAGTGAAAGTGGCCAGAGAACAGGAAGCGCCATTCATCGTGACTTTGAAATGGCTATTTTATCGGCGCACTTGACAGACATTGTGAGGCCAGCAGGAGGTACTGGTGCTGACAGTTTTATTACGCCTCCAGCGTGCATAGGAAACCGAACCGCATGGAGAGAGGTACGGTTTCAGACCGGTTAACCGCAATGCTCAGGCCGGTATCACATGTGGACCGGTCTCCGGTCCCCATCCCTAACGAACATGGCAACAACCTAATTCTAAAGCCAAATAGTCTAGGTGGCCATAGTGGTGAATTTAGTTAAATACAATTATCTCACCAGTGGAATAGAGGACTCTGCACTCAGTTTGAGTATGACACCTAAAACTTCTAGAGATAGGATGATCAGGTGATGTCATCTAAGTCTAACTACCATACCTGGGAAGTAAAACTTCTAAAATAATTAACCAACTGAGCACTCCAGCATTAGTTTTAAAAAACCTCTTACTCTTGATGGGTTGAAGATCTGTTTATTCTAATTAATGAAACATAGTTGCGGGAGGAATGTTTTCAAATTTGTTACTAAGAATATCATAACCCAGCCTCTAGATATTCTTAGTATTTTTCAGTTATTTCAATCATATCATGGCATCAAGATAATACTTTTTGAAGTAAACTGAAGTCAAGATAGTGTTTAACATAGGCAAATGGATCAGGATCAGGGCCTTAGCCAGGATTTGTTTAAATGCCTTTCCAAAATAGCATTTACAAAAGTTTACCCCATCCAGATTTAGCCACGCAGCTTCTACAAATCCTTATACCAACTACATTTAATACCCTATTGTGTCAAAAAGGCAAATTACACTTCATCCATATCTTAGAAGATAGTTCAATGTTAGGTAACGGTATGGTTATTAGTCCAAAATAGTGAAAATTGAAAATTCCTCACTACATCTAAAAAAAAATATTACCGTTAATTCTCAGTCATTGGGTTCGAGGTGGCCCATGTTTTCTGAAAATACCTTGATTTTGTATTTATAAGTAAGATTTACAGCTAGGTCCATATTTTGTGAAATGGCAACTGGTGATAGATCGAGGGTTGCCCAGATTTCCCATCTTTACTATTTTGCAAAATGATTATATAGTGGCCCAAATTCCTAGAGTGGTCTACTTTTCCGAGAATTTACGGTACTTTTATGTCCATGTGTTTTTCCCTTATTATAATTTGGATGATATGCAATGCTTGTTTCAGGTGGAATGATGGGACCAATCATTTGCTGTTTAACATGTTGCCTGGCAGCGTGCCTGACTACAACACGGCCCTGGACGTCAACAGGGACAAGGCCATCCTGGCAGGCGGGGGGTTCTCCACCCTCACCTACAGGAACTCCTACGACGTCTCGCTGCCCGTCTTCAACCCACTAGTAGCACATGTACAGCTCATGGAGAAATCATACCTGTAAGTACAGGGCTTGCCTCAAAGTCTCAGGGCCCGGTTGTGCCAATTGAATTTACGCTTAAGGCTATCTTGATTGTCAACAGTACAACAACCATTGCTGTTGATGTAGACAATGAATTTAGATATAAAGTCCAAGCCTTAAGGATGCCCATGCCAATTTTATTTTTATATTGTAATACTTTCAGAGATAAAACCAAAAATAAAATTTAAAAGTGAGGGGTGTTCTGGTTTCTTTACAATTTATTTTTCACTAGGAATCAATTTATGTTTTCCCCAAAAGTTGCCAATTAGTGGTATTAGAGGCCCTCACATAGTGAATCTTAAGATTTACCCATCTGTCTTGGCTATTCATGAGGGGTGAGGGGATTGCAAAACAGATTTTGTAAAGTTAAGCTTTCTTTGCTGTTATGAATCTTTAATACATCATTTGTGCCAATAAGTCATTCTTAAATTTACTATTCTAATGGCCCATGTATAATGTAAAACTGAAATTCAACAATCAATCAGGAAGCTATTTTTTGAAATCCTGAATGAACACTGTGAAGGAAATGAGGTATTTGAACAAGATTTGCTTTATTACAGGGAACCAAGAAGCTGGCTTTTAGTGTCGGCGCAGATAGGCCTGCATCCCGAGTACAAGCAAGAGCTGCAGGCATTCTCCAGACAGACCAAGAATGTCCTCCTGCTGGAGAGGTGTGATGAGGAGAAGAACACTGCCACCTTTAACTACTCACAGAGGTGTAGGGGCCAAGAAGTCTATGACTATCCCCACATCCTTCAGGTAAGAGATGAGACCAGGGTCTTAGCCACCTTTAATAACTCACACAGGTGTAGGGGCCAAGAAGTCTACGACTATCCCCTGATCCTTCAGGTAAGAGATGAGACCAGGGTCTTAGCCACCTTTAATAACTCACACAGGTGTAGGGGCCAAGAAGTCTACGACTATCCCCACATCCTTCAGGTAAGAGATGTGACCAGGGTCTTAGCCACCTTTAATTACTCACAGAGGTGTAGGGGCCAAGAAGTCTACGACTATCCCCAAATCCTTCAGGTAAGAGATGAGACCAGGGTCTTAGCCACCTTTAATAACTCACAGAGGTGTAGGGGCCAAGAAGTCTACGACTATCCCCAAATCCTTCAGGTAAGAGATGAGACCAGTGTCTTAGCCACCTTTAATAACTCACAGAGGTGTAGGGGCCAAGAAGTCTATGACTATCCCCAAATCCTTCAGGTAAGAGATGAGACCAGGGTCTTAGCCACCTTTAATAACTCACAGAGGTGTAGGGGCCAAGAAGTCTACGACTATCCCCACATCCTTCAGGTAAGAGATGAGACCAGGGTCTTAGCCACCTTTAATTACTCACAGAGGTGTAGGGGCCAAGAAGTCTACGACTATCCCCACATCCTTCAGGTAAGAGATGTGACCAGGGTCTTAGCCTCCATTAATTACTCAGAGATGTAGGGGCCAAGAAGTCTACGACTATCCCCACATCCTTCAGGTAAGAGATGTGACCAGGGTCTTAGCCTCCATTAATTACTCACAGAGGTGTAGGGGCCAAGAAGTCTATGACTATCCCCTGATCCTTCAGGTAAGAGATGTGACCAGGGTCTTAGCCACCTTTAATAACTCACAGAGGTGTAGGGGCCAAGAAGTCTACGACTATCCCCAAATCCTTCAGGTAAGAGATGTGACCAGGGTCTTAGCCACCTTTAACTACTCACAGAGGTGTAGGGGCCAAGAAGTCTATGACTATCCCCTGATCCTTCAGGTAAGAGATGTGACCAGGGTCTTAGCCACCTTTAATAACTCACAGAGGTGTAGGGGCCAAGAAGTCTATGACTATCCCCTGATCCTTCAGGTAAGAGATGTGACCAGGGTCTTAGCCACCTTTAATAACTCACAGAGGTGTAGGGGCCAAGAAGTCTACGACTATCCCCAAATCCTTCAGGTAAGAGATGTGACCAGGGTCTTAGCCACCTTTAACTACTCACAGAGGTGTAGGGGCCAAGAAGTCTATGACTATCCCCTGATCCTTCAGGTAAGAGATGTGACCAGGGTCTTAGCCACCTTTAATAACTCACAGAGGTGTAGGGGCCAAGAAGTCTATGACTATCCCCTGATCCTTCAGGTAAGAGATGTGACCAGGGTCTTAGCCACCTTTAATAACTCACAGAGGTGTAGGGGCCAAGAAGTCTACGACTATCCCCAAATCCTTCAGGTAAGAGATGTGACCAGGGTCTTAGCCACCTTTAATAACTCACAGAGGTGTAGGGGCCAAGAAGTCTATGACTATCCCCTGATCCTTCAGGTAAGAGATGTGACCAGGGTCTTAGCCACCTTTAATAACTCACAGAGGTGTAGGGGCCAAGAAGTCTACGACTATCCCCACATCCTTCAGGTAAGAGATGTGACCAGGGTCTTAGCCACCTTTAATAACTCACAGAGGTGTAGGGGCCAAGAAGTCTACGACTATCCCCAAATCCTTCAGGTAAGAGATGTGACCAGGGTCTTAGCCACCTTTAATAACTCACAGAGGTGTAGGGGCCAAGAAGTCTATGACTATCCCCTGATCCTTCAGGTAAGAGATGTGACCAGGGTCTTAGCCACCTTTAATAACTCACAGAGGTGTAGGGGCCAAGAAGTCTACGACTATCCCCTGATCCTTCAGGTAAGAGATGTGACCAGGGTCTTAGCCACCTTTAATTACTCACAGAGGTGTAGGGGCCAAGAAGTCTATGACTATCCCCTGATCCTTCAGGTAAGAGATGTGACCAGGGTCTTAGCCACCTTTAACTACTCACAGAGGTGTAGGGGCCAAGAAGTCTATGACTATCCCCACATCCTTCAGGTAAGAGATGTGACCAGGGTCTTAGCCACCTTTAACTACTCACAGAGGTGTAGGGGCCAAGAAGTCTATGACTATCCCCAAATCCTTCAGGTAAGAGATGTGACCAGGGTCTTAGCCACCTTTAATTACTCACAGAGGTGTAGGGGCCAAGAAGTCTACGACTATCCCCACATCCTTCAGGTAAGAGATGTGACCAGGGTCTTAGCCACCTTTAATTACTCACAGAGGTGTAGGGGCCAAGAAGTCTACGACTATTCCCACATCCTTCAGGTAAGAGATGAGACCAGGGTCTTAGCCACCTTTAATTACTCACAGAGGTGTAGGGGCCAAGAAGTCTACGACTATCCCCACATCCTTCAGGTAAGAGATGAGACCAGGGTCTTAACCTCCATTAATTACTCACAGAGGTGTAGGGGCCAAGAAGTCTACGACTATCCCCACATCCTTCAGGTAAGAGATGAGACCAGTGTCTTAGCCTCCATTAATTACTCACAGAGGTGTAGGGGCCAAGAAGTCTACGACTATCCCCTGATCCTTCAGGTAAGAGATGTGACCAGGGTCTTAGCCACCTTTAATAACTCACAGAGGTGTAGGGGCCAAGAAGTCTACGACTATCCCCACATCCTTCAGGTAAGAGATGAGACCAGTGTCTTAGCCTCCATTAATTACTCACAGAGGTGTAGGGGCCAAGAAGTCTACGACTATCCCCACATCCTTCAGGTAAGAGATGAGACCAGGGTCTTAGCCTCCATTAATTACTCACAGAGATGTAGGGGCCAAGAAGTCTACCACTATCCCTAAAGCTTTCAGGTAATAGGAGATGTGAAGCCTTATTATCCTTGCTGCTTAGTTATGAAATGTAAAGTAGGAAAATAATTTCTTTTTGAGAAGCACAAACCATACCAAGAAGTGTACTACTATCGAAAGGTAGCATATTGAACTAAAGAGAAATGCCTTGCATTCTGCTATCAACAATGATTAAATTCAAACCCTTCACAATAATGTATTGGCTTGTGTGGTACCTGATTATGCAGTTTATATATGAGCATATATGCACATGTATATGCCTTGTACTTATCTGTTAAGAAGAACTGTTATTCATCTGTTAAGAAGAACTAGTTCAATTAAGCTTACCTGTTCTAAGATCGAATTTACCCTAGAAGTGAATCAATACTATTTGCTGTCAAAGACAATTTTATGTAGAAATCATAACTGTAAAACAAACTCAAGGGGATCTTTGAAACTGCTCTTATTGGAAATATGATGACTAGAACAGATTATTACCATTATTCTATCCTGTATACACTCATTACTCATTTTGCCATAAGAAAACGAAACCTTGTTTTGCACAAGAATTCAGGAACTTAATTTGCTTTTTGTTTGCAGGATGCGACTTTTTGTACTGTCATCCGAGGTGCACGCCTTGCCCAGACCATACTGAGTGATGCCCTAAAGGCCTCCTGTATCCCTGTAGTGGTGGCAGACTCCTATGTCATGCCTTTCTCGGAAGTCCTCGACTGGAAAAGGTAAGATACTTTGAACTCACACCATTGCATAGTTTAGTATGGATAGTTAATCCATTTGTATGAAATTGGGTTCAAAATGGTGTAGCGTAATGGAATGTGCCTACAATTAGCAACATTTAACAAATGTTATTATATATGTTTAACCACTCTGCAAGTAAGTTTTGGGGTCCTCGCAATGTAACTCAATTAAACTTTGTTTAACAGAGTGGCGGGACAAGTGGAAGTGCCGGCAGGGCAAGTCAACTTTAGGGGCAGCTTGCCCTGCTCTGCAAGTGATATTTTGGATCCTATGTTGCACCCTGTACATGTCTTCCCATTGTTTTTCTAGGGCTGCGGTGATCGTGTATGAGGATGAGTTGGCCAATCTGACAGCCATTCTGGAGCACATCACAAGCCAGCGCATCCATGATATGAGGAAACAGGTGCAGTTCTACTGGGAGCAATACTTCAGCTCCATGCAGAAGATCACGCTCACCACACTACAGATCATCAACGACAGGGTCTTTCCCTATGCTGCTAGGAAATACGAGGAGTGGAATGACCCTCCAAATAAGGTATTTGGAATTTTTGTTTTTTTGTCACATTTCCTGTCATATTGTGTCTATGTCATGACTAGAAATCTTCCTAGTAGGTCCATGGTTTCTACTGGAATGAAACTGCATGATTTAACATCGTCCTGGTTTGACGATTGAACTATAAACAGTTTGCAAAGTTATCTTGAAATATTTTCTTGACAACTGGTATTTTTCTCAAATACGTTCCCCTTCCTTTTCTGATAGTGTACTAAACTTCAAGACACAGCTGAAAACATTGCTATTTCGAATTGAGTTTATTTGTCTATATGGACTATAAACATATATCCACTGACTATTCTTTATCAAGTGCTTTTGAACATTATAGGTGGAAAGGGCGCTATATCAAATATTATTATTTTTATTATCATTATTATTATTATCATTATTATTATTATTATTATTATCATTATTATTATTATTATCATCATTGTTATTATTATTATTATCATTATTATCATTACTTTGTATTTTTCAGAATGGTGTGAACAGTCCACTGTTTCTTCCTCTGATTCCGCCCAGAATGGCTGGCTTCACGGCAGTGGTTCTCACCTACGACAGGGTGGAGTCCCTATTCCGCGTGATCCGACAAGTCGCCAAGACGCCCAGTCTGGCCAAAGTCCTAGTGGTGTGGAACAACCAGAACAAGGCACCACCTGCAGGTAAAATATGGAGTTAACATCGTATCCTAGCAGCCAGTGGCACCACCAATGATGTACTGTATAACTGGTATTTTTTACAGGCATTTAATTTTTTTGCTATTTTCACACTCCCCATGATAGTGCCAAGATAACATCCTTCAAATAAATATTCTGCTTTGTATCTATATGGTTTGAGTGCTTGAATGTGCGAATATAAAGTAGCACAAATACCCTCCAGCAGGGCTGTAAAGCAAAATCTTTAGAACTCTAAATTAAAGCTGTATACAGTATGGGGGTAGGGTCCTCACCAAGATTTTTAAAATGCCTGTCTAAGACAGCAATTCTGAAATTTCGGCCAGTCCAGATTTAGCTACTCATCTACTTCAAATCGTTACACCAACTACATTCAATAGCCTATTGTTTCAGAAAGGACAATTTACACTTCAGCCATCTCATAGAAGATTGTTTGATAAGAAAATATTTGTTTATTTCCAGCGTCCCTGTGGCCTAAGATAGGCAAGCCTCTGAAGGTGGTCCAGACCAGGCAGAATAAGCTGAGTAACAGATTCTACCCCTACGATGAGATAGAGACAGAAGCCATCCTTGCCATTGATGACGATATTGTCATGTTGACAACTGATGAACTAGAGTTTGGATATGAGGTGAGTATTAAGCCATTTATACCTGTACATTTCAAGAAAGGCCATGCTATATGGTGATATATTTCTGACAAAAGCAAATTTGGATGAAAATTTAATTGAAAGGAATCTGAAATTTACTTCTTATTGGGCCTAGTCAATGACATCCCTAAGGTCTCTCTGAACCTGCAGTGGCCATCACCTGTGTAACAATGAGATTATGTCATTTGAGTGAAAAGCTGTAAATATTGAAATGTAATAGAATATAGGTTGACAAAGAAAGGTTGGCTATGATATTCTCTACCTGATAAAATTGAAGAATTATGCTGCTGTGAGGTATGTTTTGGGATGGGGCTTTTAAATAGGTCTCAATGGTACTGATCACCTTCAAATAGAACAGTTAGGTGTGACGTTTGACTAAGCTTGAATCATGTGTAAAAGCATATGCTGACTTTCTGTTATCAAGAAGATTTCTAACCTAAATATTGGTTTTGCTATGACTGTAGGTATGGCGCCAGTTCCCTGACCGGTTAGTGGGCTATCCATCTAGACTACATCTGTGGGACAACTCCACTAACAAGTGGAAGTACGAGTCTGAGTGGACCAGTGAAATCTCCATGGTCCTGACAGGTGCTGCATTCTATCACAAGGTAGGTGACAAACAGAGTATAGAATCTATTAGTGTTGGGCCGATCATTGATAATCGATCATCGATTGGTTGCCTCTTTATTACCGATTTATGGATTACAAAACTGGCAATTGATAATAATCGGAAAAGGTGACACCTAGCAACGAAAAACATAACTAAACGACCAGAAAGTTGTCAGCTCTATTGCTATGAAAATAAACTCCAAAAACACTTAAAAACAAAGTTAGAGTGGGTGCTAAATTTAGCAAGCAGTTATCATAGACTATCACAGACTTCTAGTACCCATTTACTGAAAAAGTGCGAAGAACCTTCTATGATCGATAATCGATCGGTCGTCTGCAACTGATTATCGATCATGAAATTGCAACCAATTTCCAACCCTAGTAGAACCTATCAGTGTTATTGTTAGGCAGCACGGTGGAAGCCATTGATCATTGGAAGTGTGTTACCAATTATAACAGTTAGAGTACCAAATACGTGTTAAATGTTTGCATTAGGTTTTACATTTTTTGAATGTATAAATCATAGTATAAAAATCACTTGAGTTTGTATGGTTGATCATTAGTAGAGCACAGCCATTTATCATTTTTATCAGCTAGAATGATACATTTGAAAGATTGGGTTTATGGACTAAAACAGATTTGATGTAAATACAGGCAAACTCAGATATGATTGATATGACGCATATGGCGGACTCAGTCCGTCATATGCAAGTGTGTATGCTAAATATTGCATTGGGGACCTCATTTCATAGATATAAAAGTCAAAACAGCTCTAGCTGGAGTTTTTTTATACATGTATTTGTCTGCTGAGAACTACAGTGAGAACTGAGTGCTGTCTGGCTGAAATTAACTCAGAACATGTGTTAGTCTCTGCGGGAATAAGCCGACTGCTAGACACGTGTTTGCTCGGCATACACAATGCTTATTACATCGTAAATAGTATCGTGTGTGCCGTGATATTGGTCCGTGGTAGCGGAGTTTTGGCATACAGACTCCGGCCTACGCATGGTCCAATACACATACTTGATTTGCATGGGGCTGGGACCAAGCATATTGTCCTTCATAGCCATAAGTCTGGCAATTTTACAGTGGTCCATGGTAGCCGAGTTCGCCTGTACTCTACATATCTTTAGGTCCTCTACTTGATAACTGGTGCAAACAAGATTTTCAATATCTTCACTGCTAATATTACATGTTTATTTAACTTGTTTGTATCATGTTTCAAAGCATAATATTTGATAACTTTTTTCTGTTGATTTTTGATAATTGATTATTTTATGTACATATTAATTATATATGTTATTTACATTACATATTATGTTTCATTTCATTACTTTCTCTTCTCTCTTTCTTCAGTACTTCAGCTACTTGTACACCAACTCCATGCCTGGGAATATCAAGTCCTGGGTGGACGACCACATGAACTGTGAGGATATAGCAATGAACTTCCTCATCGCCAATGTGACGGGAAAACCGCCAATAAAGGTGGCGCCACGGAAGAAATTCAAGTGCCCAGAATGCACCAATACGGAGATGCTCTCAGCCGATCTCACGCACATGGTGGAGAGGTCGGAATGCATCAATTTCTTTACTGATATATACCAGACCATGCCTCTGAAGACAGTGGAGTTCCGAGCGGACCCTGTTCTTTACAAGGACAATTTCCCCGGAGAGCTCAAGAGGTTCAATGACATAGGGAGCCTTTAGTGACCTTTTTTACTGTTGAAATGTGCCATCTGATTGTGTCTTTCTCACAGTACATCAACAAAAACTATTGTTTTATTCTGAAAAAAACGGATGTGTCAATCGAGGAAATCATGTTTTCAATCTTTAGAAGCAGTCTGAAATTTGTATTGCATTCTGATATGGTATGATTATTTGTGGTCCACAAGTTGACTTAAAATGTTTTTTCTAATGTCTGACAAGGGTTTGTTTTCTTTAACCCATTAATACTCACAGGGGCCAAACGTAGCCTGACAATTCTTGTGAAATCTTTTAGGATAAAGCATAACTGGGATAATATTTGAAGTAGAAATGTTAATCAAAATACTACTAACAATTCTCCTTCAGATATTTGGAAATTCTTGAGTTATAGTAAAAAGTATCATAGATCAAGACGACGATTTCAAGAGAACCAAGTATTAATGGGTTAAGATTTCCTATATCTTATTTAATGATGCATGTCCTTAAATATATAATCAGATGTTTTCTTAAGCACAAGGTGAAAAACTCCCATTTTGTGAATTATGAAAACTTGCATCACAATTTTCAAAAATGGTAGCTGAAATGTTTTGAATTTTTTTCTTGGATTTTAAGGGCCACTATTGAGAACAATGCAAGATAGGACACATTTCATGAACATATGACTTATGAATGAAAACCACTGCCTTGTTGTTCTCTAATAGATATGCCAAACCATGTGGTGAGACAGTGCCAAACTACTCAACGATATATAGTAACATGCTGTGCTAGTAAATCAAATATACAACATCATTTATCCTATTATATATTTTAAGCTGTAAATGGTGCTTATATGATTAATAATGGTTAGACTAGACATTGGTAAATTTCTGATGCGCAGAATGTTTTTTCGACAGGGATGTCTAATACAGACAACTCAGTTTTCATCACCTTTTATTCTAAGTAATTAATTAGGTTGGTTACGTAGGTTTTCTTGGCCATTGATGAAATGGTCAGTGAGTACTAATGCATCATTGAAGCCAACCTTAGATGCACAAATGACATTACAAAGTAAACTGTTTCATGCAGGTTTTCTTCTGAGAGATAATCAGTACTAATTCTTGATGATATTTGTACATGAATCTACTAAGCCTTGTGAGTGAAACGTTTATTCTTTTGAGTTATTCTCGCAAGATGATAGAGAGGTCAGCTATATGAAGAGAAGTTTTTACTTAATGTTTTATGCATTATCGTGCGTGAAATTGTATTGTCTGTGGAAGACTTCCCTGTTTATATACGATACCAGAGATATATAGGTTATTCCTAGTCACTGACGATACTTACCAAATTTTGATGACTGCAGAACTTTGTTATAAATGGAAACTGTTTTGTTGAATCTATCTTAGATACCATTCTGATTCTGGTTGGCAGGGATTTTAGCAGAAAAGTGTATATAGAATTGTTTAGATGCAACCTGTGACCACAGATCAAGCGTTGGTTTATGACTTACAGATTTGACAGCGGGGCTGGAGATGTGGTGCCATTCAGGCCTTTATAAATGACTCGTATATTATAAGATAAACAACCCTCTTGTGGGTATGTAAGTCTTAGTGTTTAAACTCAATTTAGGCTGGCCCCAATAGGCCAGTTGTCTTAACCCTTATGCTGCTGGTGATTAATTTGGCCATTACAAAATGATGCAAAACTGCTAAAAATAACTGAAACCCTGGCGTATAGGTACTCATCTCAGAGTACTCAGTGAGAGCTATCTAATGAATACCAAACTGATAGTGTTTAGACATTCTTGTTCTTTGGACGAAAATAGCCTTATCATTGCAAGGGTTAAGATGCTTAATGCTGTCCCCCACCATGCCTGTGTTTGAAGAATGGTTGAACTTAATACATTTGTTTCCCAGAACACTAAAAGTACTCTTAATGTAAACTTTAGCAAATAAAATTTACAGTGAAAGAACATGCATGTCTGTAAGCCCCAGAATATGCTATGGGCATTAGTGGGTTAATTTCTGCCACCCTCCCCCTTATTTATGAACTCTTTAATGAAGCCCTTCCAATGCTGAGGCTACTTGCATTCAAAGCACAAGGATGCAAAGACTTTTGAAAACCATTCAAACCCTGTTAATTTGGTATTTATTGAATAGCTCTCACTGAGCACTCTCAGATGAATACCCATGTGCCAGGATTTCCGTCATTTTTCAGGTTTTTTGCATCATTTTGTATTGGCCAAATTAACCACAAGCAGCATAAGGGTAACTCACATGACTAGTCCTGACTAGTACCTGTTTCTCACAAGAAGCACAAACTGTACATAGCAAATGAGTTGAAAATTGTATATGAATGGAATGTTTAGACTAATCCAGCAAGAAAGATAAGAGATATGGAACGATTTTGTTCTTGTATATAAGCATGGTCTCCCCATCGAACACAAAACTACTAAATCAATGGCATATTCACTTAAGTTGTGATGCTTATACTTACACTTAGAGTTGCCAAGTATGTAAAAAGACTTCATCTGTTTGTTAGTCCAATACGTGTGAGTAGCATCTATTTATGATATGCTGCTATTAAACCAATATCTAGAGTAGCTTTTATAGGAGAATGCAAAGTGAATAATACAATGTAGAAATGTGATTCCAGTATTGCCTGGTTTATACAAAATGTCATAATTAAATGGCTATTAGAATTTGAATGCAGTATTTTCTTTATAATCCAAACACGTTTTACTTGATGAAAGTGTAAGATGCACTGAAAGGACTGAGATCATTAATCTTGAACTGAGGTCTTATTTTGTGGTGCTTTTCATTGTGAAAATGATTCACTCAAGTTCCTGAATAACACAATATTACAAATGCAGACATCCAAGCTTATCATCCATGACAAAAGGAAGTAGGCTGTCCACCCACCCACCTGTACTGAGATCAAGTATACCGCAAATTCTCGAGAATTTAGACCACCCTAAGAATTTAGGCCACTGATTATTGTGCAAAATAATTTAAGGGAAATATGGGACACCCTTGATCTATTGCTGGTCGTCATTAAGGGAAATATGTGCCACTAATACTCTGCTGTGTCTGTATTTGCAGAAAACATGGGCGACCCTCAACCCATAAAAATAGTAATTATTAAAAAGTGTCCCACATTACTGAGTATCTACGGTACACAAAAAATTGAAATGATGGTAATAGCATTATATCATATCCTGTTATATAATGAATCTGGTGTGTTCAAGGTACCCTAATATGTAATTACATGAAAGCTACATGTATCTGTACTATACTGAAATACAATGAAATATTTTAACTATGAGCTAGAAAAAAAAGTTCAATACAAACTGTTTTTTAACCAATTCATCCATTTAGCTTCCCAAAAAGGCTGAAAAGTGATACAGTGATAACTTTGGAATAAACAAGAAGTAAACAAAATATTTCTTTAAAAGATTCATGGGTTATGATCATCATTTCTCATTCAAAGATTTTCTGAAACCTGCTTTGGTTGAATAGTCCCAAGGGGTTATTCAATAGCAATGGCACCATAGACAACCCTTCGCAGTGCCACCTATTTTGTAATCAACAAACCAACCCACTAATGGGGATCCAGTAGTGGGACTTAAGCCTGAGTCACATTTTCACTAATTGGCCATGGTGTGTTGATTGTGAAAATGTATGTGTAATTCAGGATATGTTTGAAGGAGAATTGTTACTCAGAAGAGGTAATATTTTTCAGTGAAGTAACTCTTTGAATCCACAATGTATTTTGAGATCTCATTGAGCAAATGTGTTTAAATTGCCACAAGATATCTTGTATGATTTTCTGTAACACTGTGCATAATATAAACTTTGAATCATGCTTGACAGTGCATGAAATGCACCTGCATCTACGTACTTACTGCATTATTAAACTGATTTTAAAACAAACCATTGTCTGTTTTATGTACAAGTATGATTTTAAAAGGTTTATGTAATTGGTTGCAAAAAGGCTGGAATTGCACCGTTATCAGATGAAGCAGATTTTTGGCATACTAGTCAAGTATGGCCCTCACTAACATATTCTTACACATTTTGCTGATACGTCTCTTGCTTTTCAAAATATGGGGGCGTTAAGTACATCATATCAATATGGCTTTCATTTTCAATTCCTTCCAAAATACACATACTTATTTTTTTTCATATTTGGCTAAAACCGCCTCTTAATATATCACCTGCATTGTGACTTTTACTCCTAATTTCAGTAAAGTTTAACCCTTATGCTGCTAGTGGCTAATTTGGCCAATACAAAATTATGCAGAAAACCTAAAAAATTACAAACCTTGGCATATGGGTACTCAGCAAGAGCATGACAGGGTTTAAATAGTTTTCAAAAATATTTGCGTCTTTTGTGCTTTCGACAAACGTAGCCTCAGCTGTGGACTGGTTAAGCAGGTGATTTTTCCCTCGTCAGCCAGTGTAGACATCTGGTGATGCTGTATGCTGATGCTAAGACACAATGTACCATAAATTATCCGTCTTAAGGCAAAGTGTGAAAGTGGTTATCAAGCACAAGGTGTGAGGCAGGATGTTCCCCTCTTACTTAAACCTCTGTCCTGTCATCCCAGAAAGAGTAGTTGAGAATTATGTCCAACTAATTGCAATTTCCTGTCTGCACACCTGAATCACTCCCATAGAACAACACCTGGCTGGTCAAATAATTACAATTAACAAAGACAAAGGGCTGTAAGGAGGTAGCCGAGGTGTAGGCCAAGATTTTTTATCTCTATATGTTTGACATGAAAACTATACTGGCTCTAAACTGTGTCTACCCGGAATTAGTTCTTAAATTGCTCACCGGGTGGGCCACAGTAAGACCATTCCAATTTCTTGACTCCCAAACACCATATTTCTGGCAAAATGACACCCAGTTGTAATTTGTAAGACTCTCTGTTTTAAATAATATTGACTGACTGGTGTGACCACTCTTGGTGCCATCCATCACCAGCCAAAGGAAGTAACACCTAGACAATAAACAAAAGAAAGAGACCAGAGAAATACATAATTTAATGAAATCATTAGAGCTAGTCTATAAAAGGGGCTGTGGTGAGTCAATTGGTACACACAGTAATTTGAAAGAATAAATAGAGTGACCTTCTTCCTGTGGAATGGCCACTCAGGGATTTGCTTCAATCAGATTACCAAGCACATCTGGACAATACTTCATATCAGGTGCCCCATCCAGATCAAGCTAATTCTGGGTTTGATATCAGGAGAGTGCTGCTGGTATGAGGAGAGTTGACAGGTATGTGAACACCAATCTTTCTTAAAGAAATTTGATAATAAATAAAAAGAATATGATTTACTTAAACACATTAGCACCTGGGGTGGACATAAGCTAGGTGTGACATCATAGAAATTCACTCATCACACTGGTTGAGATTCGAAAAAATATTTGCAGAGAGGCTGTTAAACCCAATGGAACAAAATAAAAACTTCCAAACAAATATTTTTCAAAATATTTACTCATGAGATATTTCTATATTTGTCAGACCATATGAATGCCACATACATAAGTGGGTTAATGAGAATACTTCGGTCATACTGAAAAAAAATACCATAATTAAGAAATGCATGTACACATTTATTCCCTGTACTGCATGTCTGCATGTCCTGCTGTTTGCTTAGAAATAAACGAGACCTAAAATTGTGAAAGGCAGTTTTTTGACACCTGATTTCAAAAAAATATTTTTTATTCTCTGCTATTTCTTGTTGTAAATACTCCATATCTTTCTTTTTTTAATTGTTATTTTTTCTAAATGACTTGGCGTTTCCTAATTATCGAATTTAAACTATTTTCTGTCCTTATATATATTTTTCTTGTGAATTGTGATGTTGTTGTTGTTGTTTTTGTTTTTTTTTTCTAGTTTTTATTTTTCCATCTTTTTTTCGTACGATTTTTTATTACCTGATTTTTTTCTTTACGTTTCAGATTTTTTCTTTTTTATTCTGGAAAATACACGTTAATGTAGCTAGGGCAGGACTGGTAGCGCACTCAAAACACTATTTTACAACTACTGCTATGAAGCTCTAATGAACTGCCAGTCCAGTCTATGAATATCACTTGCCTTTAGCCTCACACGTCCTCGGTACTCACCGGCTTATATTTGCCGAGAAGGAATTGCCAAATATGGGCATGAATGTCCTATCCATAATCACCGACTTATGACTCGAACGTGGTATATCCTAAAGATGGCGGGTTATTGAAATGAGTGAACATAGTGAATGTCTTGTGTTCTTGAAGTAACAGTTGAAGTCGATGACATGATCAAATGTTCAAACTGATGTTGTTGCTGAGATAAGCTGTGTCATCTTTCAAACAGTTGTGGGAGAAGATAATAGACTTGGGTAAGATATTAGATCTAGATCTAGATACAGATCTGATTATAATTATCAAGATATTTTATTTCTAATTTTTTTTTTTTTTTTTACAAATTGTTAATATTTTTGTATAAAGATGATATTATGATACTGAATGCACCAGTGAATGAAAGCCCGGCTACCAGATGGCTGGAAATATAAAGGACACGTCTATATAGTATTGTATGACATATTTTGTCAAATGAATGAACTGCTTTAAAAAGTTATATTTATTCAAAGTGTCAGTTTTGCACTGAAGATAACAAAAATACTTTGAAAGGCCCCTATAACATCTTCTCAGGGGTCACGGTGTCCATCAGTCAGTTAGTTGCATTGTCGCACCAGCGTGCACAGAAACTTCAAAGCATGCGACAGACTACTTACCTGTGTAAACTCAGAGATTCAGATTGGAAATGGTAAGTCAGCAAATTGCGGCTGTTCCAGGACTGATTGTAGATGTGCTCCAGTTCTTATATATTTGGATTTTCGGACCCTCTGATCAGACTGTCCCCTAAGGAAGTCCTCTCCTGAATGCAATATAGCTGTCATAATGCAATATCATTTAAAATCCCTCTCAAGAGTGGCATGTGAGTGTACTATAATAACAATATTTACTGGATGAAGTAGTGTTTCTGACACTACTGGTTAGTGGTTACTAGTGGTAGGCTAGGGGTAAAAGTTTGCATATATACATATTGGTCTCTCTTTGTCTCTAATTAGGCCTTAAAGCTTCATCCAGGACCAGGGCACCATGTCTGACCAGCACGATGAGTACTCGATGACCCCTCCCCTCTCCCCCATGGATATGAACAGCCAAGAGTTTGGAGATGACTCAGAAGTGGTTCCATTCAAGAAGATACTACTTGAAGGTAATGCTACTCAAAGGCAGGGAGATTCTATTTATATATAGTCATTGAAGTCCCTATCAAAGGTTGGGTTTGGGATTGTTGAAATCAAATTTTGATGTAGGAGTATAGGACCTATATTTGCATATAACTTAACTATATGCTATTAAGGGATAATTATGATGTGATTGAAAGTTGTATGTTCGATTCATTCCCTTAATCTTATATAATTTAATTAAAATCCCACAGACACACAGAAATTTGGTCAAAAGGCATATTTTCTGAAATATAAGCCCCAGAACATTTACATTGTTGATAGGGAACTTTATGCATGTACTTATCCTGTCTACTTAAGTATAAGTTTAGTAGTATATTTTTTTGCTTGAAACAATTTGATAATTAATCAAGATTGTTTTCTGAAGTATCGTACACCTTTTAACAAAACCTGTCAATTTTCAAGCAGGTATCTGCCTCAAAATGTGTCATGAATTCAATAAACGTTACTTTCGTAGGTAAAGATTTCCGATGCTAATTGACTTCTAGTGATGCATTCATATTGTCGTCTTACTGTCTTTCTCCAGAGCTCAGCCCTTCGCTACCTATCTGTTTTGCCTGTGAAGGACCTGTTCATCCTCAGGATACTGAACATCTACAGGCTGATGGATTCATTAAGTCAGGGGCCTTAGAGAGGTAAGTCTTTACAAAGGAAACTGGTCTGTGAAAAGAAATGCATTTTCTCTATTTCATAGGGTTAAACATTGATACTTAAAAGTTACCATCAGAAATCAGATTTATGGAAATTTGTTTAAATGCTGACTCTTAACTTAAATTGGCCTGGCAGTGGTAGACTTTGCTATCTAGACCAGTTTTCTTTCAATTCTAAATTTAGGTTTTGTATCTCATTTTTCAAATGGTTCTTCTAGATAGTTGCCAATTATATTAACATAAATGTTCACCACACTGTAATTATGATCATGATCATTTCAGCAATTTGTTCCACTTACCTGTCCGAAGGATAACCAGCTCGAAACCTTTAAAATACATGTAGTCATATATGTATAAACTTTACAAACTGCATTAGCTGAACATTTGCTGAGCAAACTCTAGGGTAGAGAATACCTGAGGAAATTGCCTAGTTGATTGTGATGTTATCTATGTTTCTCCAATCATATCTAATTTAAAACACTTAACAATCAAACCCCTTTTCCATGGATATACTTTTGTTTTGGCATAATAGGTGATACAGTATACATATTTCATAGAACTAATTTTAATATCACATAATGAAATCTTTTTCTTTAAATCTTCCATTGTAGGCTTGTGTGTGGATCTGACCCAAACTTCCAAGCTTTTCAGACGAATCTGTGCGAGTTGTTTGGGGAGAGGTTTCTGACCCAGTTGGCGCTTCAAGAAAAAATGGAGGATTTGTTTTTCTTGGCCAGGTTTGTTGTTACGAATTATGAATGATATTGTAGTGGCAGAGACTGACATTGAGAAAAGGTAAATTGTTTAAAAGGGAAACGTTTTGCCATGAAAATTAGTACATGAAGTTTGTAATATGTAGGAGGTTTATTTTAACTCCAATTGCTCTACTGGACCTAGATTTCATCCTCTTTTTATATAAGAAACCTATACATGCCATACTCAAAGCAGATATAATGGAGGTAAATTGTGATTCTTTTAATTGAGTATCGTATGATACACTATGAGGAATAGTTTTTCAATTCATTAGTTCATGTATAGGCTCTTTATTAAGAGTTTCCCCTTTGTTTTAGAACAATAAAAAGTAAGGTGAGTAGTTAACCCATTCATACCTGGGGTTCCTTCTTTAACTAGGGTTGGGAATCGGTTGCAATTTCATGATCAATAATCAGTTACAGCCAACCGATCGATTATCGATCATAATCAGTTCATCACACTTATGCAGTAATTGGGTACTAGAGGTCTAGAGCCTAATAATAAGTGATAGTCTATGACAATTACTTGCTATTAGCGCCTACCTTAACTTCGTTTTGGGGCTTAGTTTCATAGCAAGAAAGCTGACAACATGTCTGTCATTTAGTTCTATATTTTGCCACTAGGTGTCACCTTTTCCGATTATTATCGATTGCCAGTTTTGTAATAGATTAATCAGAATCAGAGAGGTAAACGATTGATTATCGATTATAATCGATGATCGTCCCAACACTATCTTTAACTTAGTAAATTTTGAAATATAATTATTATAACTTTTAGATAAAGCATGTATTGATGATTTATTTGGTTGATAATTGGCTTTGATGGACAAACATGTTGTTATGACTATTAATTTCTTTTCTTTGCTCCCCAGGAAGGTGATGAGCAGGCTGGAGCGACTGCCAGGAGGCCATGGAGGTAAGGCTTTTACAGATTACCACACATTTCCTCATCCATGTCATACTTCTTTCTTTTAGATTGTGAACAACTTATGTTGTCACATTTTCTCTGGGCCCTAGATATCCACATTCCAAAGGTCTCCCTCGGCCTGTCTTCAACATTGAATGTGTAAATGAGTTTGAGTATTTGATAAATTTTTTAAACATTTAAGATCTTATGTTAGTAGATATAAAGCAGGTGGCATGTCTGTAGGGTTGAAATAAGAGCCTTATCATCCATAGTGTTATCTAGAGGCCTTTTTAAAAACCCATTTACTTATTGAGTATACTTTTGAGAACATCTTCATTATAAAGCAATGTATTGAATAAATGCAGAAAGTTGTTGTCCTTGTTGGGTTCAACAAACCCTCATTAAATAATGTTAATCTTTTAAAGTATAACTTGATTTTATGAGTTATTTTCAAAGTTGGCAGACCATGTGCACACTCATACTCACACCCATGTGCCATAACATTTTAGCCTTGCAGGAAATGCTGTGTTGTATATTACTTGTTATGTGGTTGATATTAAATATAATCATGTTTGATTCTATTATCCCAGATATTGATTTTTTTATCTGTTTTTTCGTTACTTTGTTCTGGATCAAACATATTCATGTTATAAATATATTCCAGCATCTGTGGCAGGAGAATTTATGGCCTGTAGGAAAGAGGTTCGGATGTTCTTGGAATATGTGAAAATTTATGTAGTACGGTAAGTATGCAAAAAAAGAAATATCAGTCCTCTTTAAGCATAAGAGCTTGCAAATAATGTTTATGGCACCACTAGGTATGATGTTGGTTAGACGGGAATATAAAGAATTTTATAACATGAATTTTATCATTTGTGTGTCAAGACATTCTGTAATGATTTTAAGTCTGAATTTACTTATTAAGGTGATGCATGCTATCTTAAAGTAATGTCATAGTATTTACACTTTAGTGAAATTAATAACTTGTATTTGTTTAAAATTGGTGTTCAGTAAATGTTTGCAACTTCTCAAGTACCTCTTCAAATATTTAGCAAATTAGCAAGGATAATCTTTAGCCTTTCAGGATTCGAAATTAATTTTTTTCCAGGGAGTTAATAACTTCTGGTGTTGATGAAGAATATGCTAGTTTATCTTCAATTCTTCAGAGTTTTTGCTTAATTTACAATTGAATATTATTTTTCAGACATCTACCGATTGGAAGTGAGTGGTCTGTCTGTGTTCCTCTCCTACAAGAGTTGAAAGGATTATTATTGCACATTGATCGTCTCCATCAACTACAGGGGCATATCTTGGCAAATATCTGCATCAAGAATGGCAATGCTGTAAGTTCAATTTCTCTTTCTCAGATGAATTGGAATATTGGCACCTTTGAAATTTTTACGATATGCTAATTCATTATTTTCTTAACAATACAATACCTTAACAATATATGCTTCGTAAATTTCACTAATTGATAGCAAACTTCCTTTAGGGGAAGATGTCCAGGTATCAATAAAGTCAATTTTATTTATATTTCAAGTATAAAACAATATAATACGATACCTGACTTTTTTGATGCAATAATTTTTCCCATTCGTTACTCGTAGTTGATATCTCATTGAGTACCGGTACCTATCTGAAAACTCAAAGTGATAAGCAAGAGTGACCATACGATTCATTATGAAATGAGTGAAGTTCTCTCTGCATGCTCAAGTATAGTAGATGTAATGTTGGTGGCTACAGACTTCCCTGACTTGTCCCCAATGTGAATGAAGGGATGAAAGAGAAGATAATTTAGGGATGTTTAAATGTACCTTTTTGTCCAATTAATACATGTTTTCTCTCGTCTTGCAGAGCAGTAATTCTGGGTTCCACATATTTCATGGCCACCTAGATATCCATTGGGGCATCCTGGAAATATTACACCTCATATCAAGCAAACTGACAGGTAATTGACTTTGATGTTGTACATTATACAAATATGCCATGCCAGTGGGGGTAACATGATGGAATGTTTCCCCGAGAGAGGATGGTTTTCCCGAGGGCGGAGCCCGAGGGAAAACCATCCTCCCGAGGGGAGACATTCCATCATGTTACCCCCACTGGCATGGCATATTTGTTTTATCATACTGAACAAACCCCATTTGTAATTTAAACAAAGCAAGGTCACAGATGACTGGTGATTCACACATTCCCCGCTAGGTGTCGCTAGTGGCAACGGGCAACATGAAGCCCTCACTGATGGCATCAGGCAACATGATGATTGTTCACTGTTAAGTCAGCCAATCACGGCTTACGATCTTCAAGTGAGGTATGATAAAATAGGTTATATCAACAGATCAACATGCTTTAACCCTTATCCTGCTGGTGGCTAATTTTGGATGCAAAAATTATGGAAAATGATTGTCAAACCCTGGCTTATCTGAGAGTACTCAGTGAGAGCTATCCTATGAATACGGACATGAAGGGTTTAGATTGTTTTCAAAAATCTTTGCGTCCTTGTTCTTTTGACGTAAGTAGCCTCAGCATTTGGCAGGCCTTAAGGTTAATAGTAATATGCTAAATGCATAAAGCAGGAGGATTATGCTTATCCATGCATTACGTAACACAGAAAAAAAGCCTAATTAACTACCATTTATCAGGCAATGGTTAATATTAGATCATGAAGGTCTCTAGTGCAGGCTCATGATCATATGCATTTTTTTCAGGCTATTAGTTATTTGCTTATTATCTTACCCGTTAAGATAATAAATTTTAAAATTTACAATTTTTGTCACCCAGTTTTGAAATCCTGCCTCGAATGTAATGCATTTTTTGATTCCAAAACTAGTAATTTCATAATGCAGTTGTAGAGACTTGTACTAGTAATTCCCTTGTGGCATATTTCTAGCTGCACCACCTGGGCAGGAGGTTCACTTATACCAGTTGGATGAGGAGCACTATGCTGAGGATATCTTTACCCAGGCCACACAACTGCTAATCTGGGATCTTGTCCTACTTGCCGTGGACAGACACACAAAGGTTGGTCTATTTCACTCTTATTGTTTGTTTGACCAGGGAGAATGGATATGTATGTCACTGGTTTGACCATCACTTTGTACAAGCATTGGATCATTAAGGTCAAATATGGTACATGATTTCTTCTGTTTTTACAAATTTTAAAAAAATTGAAAGAAGAAAGTAATCCTTAATCCCTTCTAAGGGTTTAATGAAGTCAATTATGCTACACTAAGGTATTCTATTTTTCAATTATACTTTATATAACTAGGCCAAGAGTGTATTATTTCAGTTCCTCTTGTACACTTATCTGTTCTGCTCAGTTATAGAATGTCGGGGCAGTTTCTTTTCTGCAGAACACTGGACCAGCAGGCTCAGGTTGATAATAGCTGAGCAGTCGCCTCAATTACATATCTCCACCAACTCATCTTTCTTTCCATTTTACCTGTTACAGCTGAGTGTCCATGACTACCTTAAGACGTCCCCTTTCTCCTGTACCTGCATCAATAACATACCTTCACTAATTCATCTTTCTTCCCATTTTACCTGTTACAGCTGAGTGTCCATGACTACCTTAGGACGCCCCCTTTCTCCTGAATCTGCATCAATAACATACCTTCACTAACTCATCTTTCTTCCCATTTTACCTGTTACAGCTGAGTGTCCATGACTACCTTAGGAAGTCCCCTTTCTCCTGAACCTGCATCAATAACATACCTTTACTAACTCATCTTTCTTCCCATTTTACCTGTTACAGCTGAGTGTCCATGACTACCTTAGGACGTCCCCTTTCTCCTGAACCTGCATCAATAACATACCTTCACTAACTCATCTTTCTTCCCATTTTACCTTTTACAGCTGAGTGTCCATGACTACCTTAGGACGTCCCCTTTCTCCTGAACCTGCATCAATAACATACCTTCACTAACTCATCTTTCTTCCCATTTTACCTTTTTCAGCTGAGTGTCCATGACTACCTTAGGACGTCCCCTTTCTCCTGAACCTGCATCAATAACATACCTTTACTAACTCATCTTTCTTCCCATTTTACCTTTTACAGCTGAGTGTCCATGACTACCTTAGGACATCCCCTTTCTCCTGAACCTGCATCAATAACATACCTTTACTAACTCATCTTTCTTCCCATTTTACCTTTTACAGCTGAGTGTCCATGACTACCTTAGGACGTCCCCTTTCTCCTGTACCTGCATCAATAACATACCTTCACTAATTCATCTTTCTTTCCATTTTACCTGTTACAGCTGAGTGTCCATGACTACCTTAGGACGTCCCCTTTCTCCTGTACCTGCATCAATAACATACCTTTACTAACTCATCTTTCCTCCCATTTTACCTTTTACAGCTGAGTGTCCATGACTACCTTAAGATGTCCCCTTTCTCCTGTACCTGTGTCAATAACATACCTTCACTAATTCATCTTTCTTTCCATTTTACCTGTTACAGCTGAGTGTCCATGACTACCTTAGGACGTCCCCTTTCTCCTGTACCTGCGTCAATAACATACCTTCACTAATTCATCTTTCTTTCCATTTTACCTTTTACAGCTGAGTGTCCATGACTACCTTAAGCTGCCCCTTTCTCCTGTACCTGCATCAATAACATACCTTCACTAATTCATCTTTCTTTCCATTTTACCTGTCACAGCTGAGTGTCCATGACTACCTTAAGACATCCCCTTTCTCCTGTACCTGTGTCAAAGAGATGTGGCTGCTCATTATACACATCCTAGACCACAGACAACAGCACCTCAATAAAAATGTGAGTTATAATACCACCACAAGAATTTATCCTAATAATGTGTATATATTGCCAGAGGCTGACCTGGCTATTCTGGTTATATATCTGATAAAAAAGCATATTTTGTTAAATATTTATAGAAATGTTTATCAGAACTTATTCTACAAGTTCCCCTCAAATGCCTTTTCCAATTCCTACTTTATTCTAAATTTATTTATATTTTTAAGTATCATAATATGTAGTTGATTTTTTCGAGGTATATCCTAGCCATGAGATGTTATTTAGCTTTGTGGCAAAATATCTATTGTACTAAGATAATCTTTTGATGTGTTCGTTAAGTATTGCTATAAGAAATCAAATTTGATATTTCTCACCCGGTTCGCACCATTGGTAAGTTCAAAACAATCATGAAGCATCAATCAGAATTAATAACACATCTCTGTATTCAATTTGTCTATCTTTCTGGGTCAGCCTATAGGCGTAACATTCATTTGTATGCAGGGTGCAACATAGGTTCCAAAACACTACTTGCCAAGCGGGGCAAGCTGCCCCTTACGTTTACTTGCCCTGCTGACTCTCCCACTTGTCCTGCCACTCTGTTAAACAAAGGTGAGTTACAATGCGAGGACTCTGTCCAAAAACATTACTTGCCAAGTAGGGCAAGTTTGGGTCTTGTTTTGCTTGTCGATTGCCATTTTTTGCCAAATTCACTTGCAATGCGGCAAGCGGTTATGTTGCATGCTGGTATGTCAAAACTATCTCAGATTCTCAGCATCAGTCTATCAGTCTCATTCATTTACAAGTTGTTGACTCTTTCAGTCCTTCTGGGTTAGTCTCCACCAGGTCCTCCAGGTTATTCTTCAAGGAAAGGGGCAAGAAACGGAGCCAGAGGAAATAGGTTGGTGTTATCTTAAGAGTATTATTTTCTACGTAATGTTATTTTCTACTTAATGTGATGATTTGAATATTTGAGTTAGATTTCAGCTAAAAACTGTGGGAGACAGCAGGACCTCTTGTTCTCAAATCGTCATAACCCCACTCAAAATCTCATTTCACTAACTTTGCTGAATCCTGCAGTCCCACTGAAGTCATTTCTCAAAAACAATTTCGAAGATATATGCTATTTTTTCACTGGTTGATACTTCATTTTGGAACATTTCTAAAAGGACAACTGGTGTGTCAAATGGTGTTCTTCAACGGTTCGTAGTCCCGATATTCCTCTGAGCATTATCTTAAAATGTCATTTTTCTTATAGCCAGCCATGCTACAAAGCCAAATATTATTATAAGTCCCCACGCAATTGGATCTCTGGTTATGGTTTATTTCATACATTCTTGTCATTTGAAATAAAATAAGTTTTTTAAGATGTATATAACCTATTTCAGACAGTGACTTATTTGCATATCCCCCGGCAGTGGAGTGCAAGGACGCAGTAGGTTTCTGCTGGTGGTTTCTCACTCATCTTGCTCCTTTGTACAAGCTGGGTCTCCGTGGAGAGAGCAACGATAACAAGGTAAAATAAATACATTTCTCATTTATGTACATATTAAAAATCAAACATTGATCTCCTAATGATTGATTAATTTTGATATTGATTAATTGCATGAGCAATGTCCGTTGATCAATCCCAACTTTTGCAATGGCCAATAAGCAAAATAGAAGCATAATAGATAAACCGTTGATAGTCATTAAAGTCATTTATATAGACAGATTTTCCTTGTGTCAGTAGTTTTATTTTGTCATTCTGATAGTATGATTGACCCCTATACACCATGTGGTGCAGTGGAAATTCATACCATACCAATATATCCCAATGACATCATTTGTGCCCTGTTAACATTGTACATAATACTCCTCACATGTATGGTATGATCTCATACTGTCCCATAATTGTCAATTACTGTATAATTGGTAATTTTTACAGACATTTAATTTTTGCCATTTTCACGCTCCCCATGATAGCGCTATATTAACATCCTTAATTGATATCCTAATTCGTATCTCTGTAGTTTGAGTGCTTGAATTCACAAATTTAGTGTAGCACAAATACCCTCCTGCAGGGATGTTAAACAAAAAATTTAGCACTCCAAATTTAAGCTGTATACAGTACATGATGTCCCACAAAGGTCCTCTTTTCTTAATGATGTACTTATCATTCTAGGTGACAAGCAACTACTTTGTTGTACAAAGTCTCCTGAAGCAGAGTTTGCCAAAGGTGAGTATTCGTTTGACTTCAATTCAGCTTACATTTCTAAAATAGTATGGACATCTATATAAAAATTGTGAATGATTTAGAGTCAATGCTGAAAGTGATCTGCATGATTTCGTGGATCATGAATGCTAGGTTGGCTGGTAGGCAAGCAGTCAGTTGTAGATACCAGCGGATGTAGAATTAAAAGATAGCCTACAGTGGTGTGTTGCCCAACCCAGCATGGTTTAGTGGAGAAAGGTTAAACATCACTAAAAAGACTGGAGGCAAGTGATGGCTGATAGGAAGTGACTTTTCTGCACTTAAGAATGGTAGGTAAGAAAATTTGTCATGGTAAGCCACAATACAGTTCTATTAAAACATGGCCCCACTTATTCAATAATCATCTGAAAGCACTAAACAATGCAAAAACATCTTTAGACAATGCGTTGCACAATCACCTCTAGGCAGTCACCTGTTTCATAGGTTAGTAGACTGGCTTCAGATTGGCTGATCACAGCTGTGGTGTGTTACAATATTCTCCTCTTGTATTGAATGACATTTAGGGATCCGCCGTGGCCCAGTGGTTACGATGCCTGGCTCCCAAGGGTGAGTTTGCAGATTTGATTCTCCGCAGAATCCCCCTAAACTGGTTGGCCTGGTCGCTATATAAATGTGTGGCATTGTTGAGGGCTGTCTATGGTCCTTCTGCAACTAAAAGATCCCTTGGAACTATTTGTGAAGGGAAAGGAATTTCTGGGTTTCTATCCCTGCACGATATGACCTTAGCTGTTGAAAGTTACGTAAAACCCTGTTCCTTCCTTCCTTCCTTCCTTCTGATGACGTTCCTGTTTGTTTCTCTGGATTTCAGGTGGGAAGAAAGGAGGAGGCCAGTCTGAGGAGCCAGCTGAGATGTTGCCTGATGCTCTCTGAGGTGTGGGAACCAAATATTGACACCATCCTCCTGCTGTGGGACCACTTCTACAAGAGACTGGTAAGCTAACAACTTAATGGAGGTCAGAATTCTCTTTTTAGTTAAAATTGGACAAAATAATCCATGTTTCTACTTTCCTCCAGGGTCTTAGCCAGGATTTTGAAAATCCCTGTCTAAAACAGCAATTCCAAAATTTCTTTTAGTCCAGAATTAGCTACTAATCTACTTCAAACCCTTATACCAACTACATTTTATAGCCTAATGGGGTCAAAAAGGGCATTTTACACTTCAACTATGGCCTAGACGAGGGTTTGCAAGAAGATATTAAGTCCTAACCTACAAAAAGACAAAATTGAAATTTCTTCATAGAAACTTTTGCCTGTCCATAGAGGAGGTTTTCAGGAAACTACCTGTCCTGCGAAATGCCTGTCCCCCTTACAGGAAAAGGAATTTCCACAGTTTAGTTAGAATTGGACACAATTTTCAATATTTCCACTCCAACCCTTCCCTTACAGGAAAAGGAAATTCCACTTTTTAGTTAGAACAGGACAAAATAATCAATATTTCTACTTCCCCCTCCCTTACAGGAAAAGGAAATTCCACTTAATCATTTCTAAACATTAAAAGCGTATGTAAATCGATATTCTAGATGTTAATATCACTTTATCATACTGATGGTTAGTTTGTTTATTTCAGAATGAACAATTCCAAGTACCTGGCATTGGTATAGAAGGTCTGGCAACTATAAGGTACAGTTATAGCTTAGTTAGTATTTATGAAATCTTCCAATAATTAAACTGTAAATTTTTGTATGTCGGTTAAAACTGGATCAAACACCATTGTTACATCAAGACTGATAACAGAGATAAGAAAAGCAATACAGAAAAGAATTTAACTAATTTAGTCATCTTAATCTTTTTTTTAGAAATTCAAAGACCTCTGCTTTCTTTTGTAATACTACTAATTTATTGGGAACAATTGAAATACATAACAATAAATGCTTCAGTTTGTTGTCCTGCAGGATGTGTTTGTACTTTTAGTTAGAATATACAGCGGAGAGTATTAAAGATACAGTTGTTCAGCTTTAAAGGATATTCCATATTGATTAGTTATTACTGTATAGCTTTTCATCAAAGTAACTTTACTCAGTAATTGGAAGAAAGCTATTGTAACAGCATTTTCTTGCTCTCTTTCTCTTTCCAGTAAAAATCCTCAGTCACTTGTTGAGCAGTGCAAGAAAAGATGTATCGATCCATGCACAGGGTAGCTATTGTTTTCTCATGTGTCAGTTGCATATCTACTGATCGTCTTGTACATAGGTCCTCCTGGTGTCTCTCTCAGTTTGAGAGCCGGAAGACATTTGTTTCTTGAGCTGTTTAAGAGCTATGCGTCTTTGAAAAAAATTGCATCCATAGGGATCTAAGGCACCTTGACTACCAGGCCCTTGATAAATCATGGTGGATACTCTATTTTAAAGTTTGAAGGGTAATTTGGTAATATTTATAATATTTGTACATGTTTGAGCTCTTTGTATCATAAATGATTGCTTTCTGTACCATGTGCAATATTTGTTTAACAATCTTTCTGAAACAAGTTGTTTAGCTATTTTACTAATGCTTGTCCATTAAACATGTGTGTATCGTAAGACTGCTAGTAAATCAATTGCACACAGTAAACCTTTCACTACTAAGAATGGTATCTCTCAGGAACTAACAAATAATTTTCTAAATATTTAAGGTACAGTTGTAGCGTAATTCTTTTCCTTTTTCCATCAAATAATTTCCAAATGAAACTAGTATGACCATTGGCATTACTATGGAAACATATGGGTCAACCCTTCCAATGTTGAGCCTACTTTTGACACAAAGATTTTTGAAAACCATCTAAACCCTGTCATGTTGGTATTCATTGGATAGCTCTCGCTGAGTACTCTTACATGAGTACCCATGTGCCAGAGTTTCAGTCATTTTCTTATTCTATATTTGCCAATTTAGCCACCAGCAGCATACAGGTTAAAGGAATTTCTCTGAATGTTCTTATATGCTTGACTGTGTTGTAGTTTTGAACAGGATACAAGTTTCCAGCTTTTCCTGCGTCTTTTGAGCCTCCACTTGGGAAGGCCTGTGAAGAGCGGCTCTATGCAGGAATGGCGACAACTGAAAGGGAGGTAAGAATCAGCAAGTATGCACCATGGAATCCGCCCAAATTGAATAGCCTCCTGCGCTATACACAGCCATCTCTAGCATTTGTATTATTAGAGCCTTGGTATGATATGGGAATGTTAAATCTCAAGCATGCATTCCATACTATGGATTTCGAGAGTATTTAATTTGAAGTGTGTTGTCTGGATTTTCAAATAACTTTTGAGTTAAACTGAATGCCATGACAGTTTTGGGTGAGAGTTGTTAGATGGTACTTCCATGTGCAGTAACAAATAGTTGTTGTGAAGTTCTTCATTTCTTTTCTTTTATTCTTCTAGGGTTTATTCCAAGTTCCATGCTCGTCGTATGCAGGAATTGAGTGAGGTGGGACTGAGCAACTTCACCAGCCTTTTTCTTACCCTAGCCCATATCACAGACCTTGAGGATGTGGTGAGTTAACTGATTTATATATGTATATATATATATATAAATATATATATATATATATATATATATATATATATATATATATATATATATATATATATATATATATATATATATATACATATATATATATATATATATATATATATATATATATATATATATATATATATATATATATATATATATATATATATATATATATATATATATATATATGTATATATGCACTCTTTGATTTAGCCATCCCTAACCCAAATAATGAAATGAAATAAATAATGACCCAGTAAAACTTACAAATTAATGTCATGTATACTAAATTGACCATTGTTTCAGGGTGGCAAGATGTGTGACCTGTACGACCTGCTGCCCACGGAGGGGCGTGACCTGAACCGTCGCTGTGTGGTCTGGCGGGGTGCCTTCGCCCTGATGCTCTTGCACGAAGAGAACAATACAGATATATCCGTGCTTGCTGATCGACTCTCACGGTCATTCGCTGCTGTGGCAAGGTCAGACATTTCAGCATTGCTTCACTCACAGTTTTTTTTTCAAACTTTGCAAAATGCTGTTTTTTAATTTTCGTTCACATTTCATCAATATATATATATATATAATATAAATACAATGTTCCATCTCTTCTCTTTCATTTTATGATTACAATGAAGCAGTAACCCTGATTATATATTGTATATCGTTTTTCAGTCACAGTTAAGGTCAACACAAATACTGCCAAATTTTAGATAACTAAAAGAAACCTCATAGAAAATTGAAAATAGTGTTGCTGCTATTGAGATTTTGAAAATTGATAACCATAATTTGATTGTAGGTATGTTTATTTGTTGAATACATTTATATATAAACATTGAAGAAAGATAATAGTGTTGTTTTCATTGAGAAAAATGATATAAATCATGATTTTGAGACAAGTATTTCCATTTCCTCACAGAGAGCTGTGTCAGCATGGTTTGGACACCTCCCGGCGTCATGGTCTCTTGAAACTGCTGGACCTTTACATAGAGGGCATTCAGGATGTGTGCGAAGCCAGCGAGAACCTAGCACTGTCAGAGAGTAAACTCATTGGTAAGTAGGAACTAGGAGAGAGCGTGCAGGATTTCTTGTATCTTTACCTATAGATCATAGAGGATATGTGTGGGGGCCTCAGAGAGTAAACTCATTGGTAAGTAGGAACTAGGAGAGAGCGTGCAGGATTTCTTGTATCTTTACCTATAGATCATAGAGGATATGTGTGGGGGCCTCAGAGAGTAAACTCATTGGTAAGTAGGAACTAGGAGAGAGCGTGCAGGATTTCTTGTATCTTTACATATAGATAATGCGGATATGTGTGGGGGCCTCAGAGAGTAAACTCATTGGTCATTTGTAGGTGCAGGTTTTGGCCAGATTCTCCCTAAGTGTGGGTTATAAACATGGATATGGAGTTTGACAAAGAATTACATGTTTTACATCTGATTTGTAGGTGTAGATTTCAACCAGGTTCACCCTACGTGTGGGCAATATGCACAGATCTGCAGTCTGATATAAATTAAGGTGTGTTTTAGGTATGATTGGAGGCACAGATTTTGGGCAGGCTCTTCCTATGTGTTGGGTATAAGCATAATTATGCAGTGATCAATATTAAGATGTGTTTTCTGTCTGTTTTGTAGGCGCAGGTTTTGGTCAGGTTCTCCCTACTTGTGGGGAGCAGGAGCTCAGGTCCATCCTGTCTGCTGTACAGACTCTACTCACAAGACACAGGTAGGTGGCACTTCACAATCACAGGCACATTTTCAACCTTTAACCCTTATGCTGCTGGTGGCTAACTTTGCCTATACAAAATCATGCAAAAAAGCTGAATAATGACTGAAATCCTGGCGGATGGGTACTCGTCTGAGAGTGCTCAGTGAGAGCTATCCAATGAATACCAACACAACAGGATTTAGATGGTTTTCAAAAATCTTTGCATCCTTGTGCTTAAGACGAAAGTAGCCTTAGCATTGGAAGGGCTAAACAACTTCAATTGCCACCAGAATCTCAACAATTGTTGTGCAACATCCATTTTTGTGGCAAGATCTATCTTTGGCAAAGTCTGACAATATATAAAGTACTTGATGAATACCATGCAGTTTTATTGGTGTATGCGAGACCTTTTCCAATTATTCTTGTCTGCGATATGTTTTTATGATGATATGATTTTGATGGTGAATGACATTATTTCTTTCTAATTCTCAAGGATGTGTTATAAAAGAAATGCAACAAATGATGTATCATTGATGTCCCCCCAAGAAAGGAAAATTCTTCAGCAACACAGAGGTACGGTTTTTTACTTTTCATGATACTCTCGAATCTTCATGATGAACCACTAAGACTTCTTTAATCCAATCATGCCTTGAAATCTTAACATCAGTTTTCTGGATCTCTGATACTTTTGAAAACAACTTAATTATTAAGCATAGATTTGAAAAATGTTTGAAAGAGAGTTAGTAGCTTCTGATTGACATTTCACCTTGAGGTTTTCTCTGATAATAACTTAAGTTAGAGAGATAGAATCAAAATAGTCATGCTGATTTGGGCACTGACAAAATGTCATTTCCTATAACTATTGTCACCTATATGAATGCATAGACAGACATACAGACACTAACACACACACACACAAACTTGGTATTTACGTGTGACTTTCATGTTGTTTTTGCCATGGTTTATTTGTTGTAGCCCTTGCTGATTATGCCTAGAAAAAGCTGTTTGTTTCCTGTAACCCTCCTATAACAAGTTTTTACTCAGAAACATCCCTAACCGTAAGTTTTTTTCCGCCCTCCCAACTCCCAGTCAACATAAAACATGCATAAAACACACATTTTTGCTCAAAAAATAATAATAAAAGATGATTTTAACTGACCTACTGACCCTATTTTTTTCAGACCGTTACAGGAATCAAACAATTATTTTTCTAGGTCTTACCTGTAGCAGACGTGGCTGCTGGATTCACCCAACCCACATTTTTTCTATGTGTGACTCACATATTTTTGTCATGTTTTTTCTCCTGCTAGCCCTTGCTGATTCCCTGTGGCAGTCTGTCTATCCGTTTATCAAGGAGCACAGTTGTACTCAGACCCTCCCCCTCCCCCCTCCCCCTCCCCCGCACGTGTGTCTCATATTTTTGTCATGTTTTTTCTCCTGCTAGCCCTTGCTGATTCCCTGTGGCAGTCTGTCTATCCGTTTATCAAGGAGCACAGTTGTACTGAGACCCTCCCCCTCCCCCGTACGTGTGTCTCATATTTTTGTCATGTTTTTTCTCCTGCTAGCCCTTGCTGATTCGCTGTGGCAGTCTGTCTACCCGTTTATCAAGGAGCACAGTTGTACTCAGACCCCGCCCCCTCACCTGGCTGATGTGGCTGCTGGATTCACCCTTCTCGCTATGGACATGTGAGTTCCCTAGAGACGCATCCTATGTTTTCCTTTTGTTTGTATACAACGAGGATGAAGCACCGCTGGCGATACTGATTCTAGATAATTGGGATTTTGTAATTTCTAATTTTGCAGCATGGCTAATGTAAAGGCTGAGGTATCTGAGCTCCCAGAACCATCTCTAGATTCACCTCTAATTTGCCGCTAGATATTGTAGGGAAATCAACTTTTAAACAAGTATTGGTGAAACCTCACTTCCATTCAAAATGGTAAAAGATTTTTCTATAGAGTACTTAAATGTTATTGTGCTTTAATGAACATATGTGGAAAGGACACATTATCAGACATTCATCATCACTAGTAATTATCATCATAGGAAATTGCCAAAGCGCTGGTAATTTCAGTAGTTATTGCCTTATTGTACTCTTATTCATAGTCAGGTCTTGTAGGGACTTAGCCTGGAGCCGTCCAGCCTGCCTGTTGGACAGGCAATCACCTTTAAACCTGCTATTTGGACAGACAAACATTTCTTTGAAGAATTTTTGATTGTGACATTTTTATGGTAATAACCTAACATTTTTCTAATGAACCATCTAAGACATGTCTGAAGTGTAAATTGGTCTTTTTGACACAATAGGCTAATAAATATAGGTGGTATAAGGATGTAGGTAAGTAGCTTAATTTGGACGGGCAGAAATTTTGTGATTGGTGTTTTAGACAGGCATCTTAAAAAACTCCTGTCTTGTTTTTAGACGTCTATTATTGTTTTGAGAGAAGGTATGATGTCTGATTGTTTCAGGTCTCCAGGAGCTGGTACTGGTGTCAGGGAAGACTTCATCAGGATTTTCCAGCACTTTGCCTATGGCCAAAATGTCAATTCAAGGTAAGGATTTGATAGGTGTCTCTTTAACGGTCAGTCAAAAAAAATGAGATATTGATACAAAATATTGATAATTTGTCTGCGAGTTTCATGATTTCGATACCTATGTATCGGTATATATGTATTGATACATCCATGAAAATGGGAAACTCATGAAGCATTGAACATGTTTTTTCACCATATCATAAGAGTCCTGCCTGCAACAATAAAAGTTAGGTATATGACAATGTAGAGAAATGCTTTTAAAAATCATTTGTCTGGCAATGCTGGCAAGATTCAGCACAGTGTATTAGGAAACTTGCATATATATGGCTATTTGGTCATTACTTCTAATATTTCTTTTTCTTTATTTTTTAGTGTGAGCAGTCGGTATTTAGGCCATATGTTATGCAACCATGTTGTAATGGAGAAATTGAGCACTGAGGATAATAACTACCAGAGGCAGCTCATACAGGCATGGTTTCGTTGTTCACTTCAGCACAATATAGACACTGAACAGATGAGAGAGCTTACAAGGTAAGAGTTTTGGTATGAAATATTTGCACATTTTGCCCTTTTTTTAAGCAATCAATCTAGCAAATAATTGATTGCAAAAGCAAACACAACAATACCATCAGTAAATATTACATATTTTGTATGTAGTACTTGAATCAAAGGGTGTCAGGAACATTTTGCTACAACATGTCTAGAACCTCAAAAAGTCTACATACAATTACAATTACTTTACCACATGTTGCTTGACCAGACTAGAATTGTTTACAGTGTTTCTGGAACCATTGGATGATATGGTACTTCAGGTTTAAGTTGAAGCTACCACAGTTCCTAGACCTGTTTCCTGCTGCTGATATAAGGCTCTTGGAGGATCTTGTAACTAGTACTCCACATGGCCTTATCAGCCTTCTTTGTTGATCTTTTGGATGGCACTGTAATCTGTGTGTATATATTTCAGGTTGATGTTAAAGCTTCCAGAGCTCCAAGACCTGTTCACTGCTGCTGAACTTGAGGCATCAGAGAATCCACAGGTGGTTGTTGTTCAGTTCATGAAGGCACTAGGCAAGGGATATGCAAATGCACAGGTAATTAGTGAGGCCTAAAAAAATATTTTTTGCTTCCTGTAACGGTACAAAAATAGGGTAGGTAGATTGCTAAAACTTTTTTTTTTTTATTATTTTTTTGTTCAAAATAACAAATATAGTTGAGGCTTTTTTGGATGTTATAGGCAGGAATGGGTTATTATAATCCGAGTTGCTTTGCCTTCCAAATTTCAATATGGCTAGTAGCGTTTTAACTGTACGCTGTATTTTGCACAATTTCAGCCCAATTGGTTTGGTTTGAATGTATAACTATAATAAAGCTATTTTCTGACTCACTGAAGCATCTGACTTGAAATTCTTATCTTGTATTTTTAGGGATTAAGGGATAAGATCAACTACCGTGATAAAGCTACAACCTATTTTGGTGACGTGACCAAGTCCATGAGCCCAGCACTGCGCACCAATAGTCCACATGATCGAGAGGCCCTCAAGACTGTCTATCACATAGGAGGCCACATGGTCAAATACTGTGCCCCTTTTCTCTATGTGAAGGTAGGTAGCTATTGTCATATGATAATACTTGTATGAGCCAAGCATAGCTCAGAACAAATGGATGCTTGCCTTCCAAGCTTACAGTACACCTGAAAATCAATCTAAACAATACATTTGCTACCTATTTTTCACATTTCATTGCCTATTGATATCACTTATCAAAAAGAAATTTACAATTATTTTTTATCAATCTTTATGTAAATTCTCTTGTAATCATGGAAGCATCATTCTAAACAAGTTATATTTGCATGCATTTTCCAAACATTCTCAATTTCACTTCATATATTTTATTGATTTGTGTGATGTCTTATTGTGATAATCTTTTTCTAGGGCAAGTCAGACTGCTTGCTTCCTCTCATCTTGGACCGGCTGGTCCTCCCGCATATCATCTTCAACCCTAAGAAGGAGCTGGAGCCGGCCATGTTGGCAGCCGTCAGGGAACACCTGTATCTGGTAATAACAATATAGTACATCCTAATAACACACACACACACACATATATATATATATATATATATATATATATATATATATATATATATATATATATATATATATATATATATATATATATATATATATATATATATATATATATATATATATATATATATAATATATATATATATATATATATATATATATATATATATATATATATATATATATATATATATATATATATATATATATATATATATATATATATATATATATATATATATATATATATATATATATATATATATATATATATATATATATATATATATATATATATATATATATATATATATATATATATATATATATATATATATATATATATATATATATATATATATATATGATTAATGTGCGGGACTGGCAAAAAAGTTGCTGGACCTGCAGAAAATGGAAGCAGCCAGTCCGTCAGACGGGCAAGAAAAGATTTGAAAGTAAACCTCTGGCACTTGTGTGTTTTGAGTTATCATAGACAATAGTCTGAATATTAGGTACATTAAAAAATAACCTGGAAATAAAGCATGAATCAGTGAAATATTTGAAGGTGAATCAGAGGTTCAGTTCTGATTTTCATTTCTCGTTTAAACGCATTCCATGTGATGCTGTTTTATGAAAAATGTCAATGAAATAATCAGGCCTTTCTGTGGAGCTTCAGACACGAATAGGGTTAATGTATGCACATGACCCTGACCGTTGTATTTCTATAGTTCGTCCAGGGTGTGGGGAAGCTGGATCGCCGAGATCCTTACATCCAGAGGAGATTGAAGGACCTTGTGTGCCAGTATCTGCCAAGGTTCCCACTGGTGAGTACCTGTCTATATGATAGCATCTAGATATGCAGAGAAATCTTGCAGCAAAAAAGTGCTTACATTAGTTATACAACACTGAGGAATATAGCAATCTCAAGAGCCTAAATAATCATCTAATTTCAACTTGAAGCAAGTTCTTATTGTGTAAAAATTCTTGCTTGCCTTCACCAAATACGATATTTTATGTCATGAAGTGTGTCCATATTTAGTCTTAATGTATCTTTAAATTTTGAATACAGGTTTCCAAAACACCTTTGTATCATCGGCTATGTAATTAGAAAACTGCAACTATTTATATATTACAGAACTTAAGTATAATAAAGAAAATATGGTACTTAAGCTCTTCCAGTTAACCTGTATTAGCATTTTATTCAATCCCTATCAACTCACTATCTAAACTGAGTTCATTTATCTAACACTGTCTCATCTGCTTCTATAAGTGCATACTAAAATGTGATTGTATATGTATCTTTCAGACAAGCAGTGGAACCGGCAACGTGCAAGCAGTGCATCCACTAGTGGTGAGCAACTTATCTGATCTTAACCGATTAATTAATACTTAAAATTTCTTCCAGTAGTCGTGGTCAGGATCTATAATACTTTTGACAATAACTTTGGAATTGAAAATGATTTCATAAAATATTTGAAGGAGAGTTGTTAGTAGTGTTCTAATAACTATGCTTAGAGGGCTCTAGGTTTATGTTAAATTTGAATTTAAGATTATGCAAGGAGTTCAAAATATTTAGAGACGTGCTGCTTCTGTCGACCAAAATAGGCAAACTTTCAAAAATGTTCACTTCAAAAGCACTTGAGTAAGTTACACACGTATCTCACTATCTCACCTAATGTTATTGTAATTTTCTGTCAAGTTCAGCCCTAATTTATGTTTCATTTATCTATAATTAAGTTTCTCTGATTGCAGACCAGTTTGTTGAGTATGGCACGGAGTCAGGATGACAATGTCAGCAATACTCGGCAGTTCATCCTGGAGGTTTTACGGGACCAGTATTTGACCATGAGAGGGAGCTCTCCATCAGAAAAGGCAACGATCGCTTTCACCTTCATCACCCAGGTCATTCAGAAAACCACCCAGGCAAGAGAGACAGCCAAGTAAGTGCACTGGGCAATTTAATCAGATTTTTAGAATTCATTACTAAGTGTTTCTGAAAAACATACCAGTAAGAAGAACCTTTCAGTAAATACACTAACTCAAGCAGATTCCAGAAACTAACATGCTGTAAATTCCCCATTTGGTATTTAGGTTTTCCAAAAAACACCCTGGCAAAAGAGACTGCTAAATGAGTATACTGATGTAAGCTGTCCTTTACTGACAACTGGACTGGGGAATTTTTAATAGTTGAACTTTCAGCAGCCCAGATTTAGGTATTTCTAATGCAATGAATTAGCAGCACTTGTGTTTGCTGATATCAGTAATCTAGAAGCATTTCCTACCTCATTTTAACAAAAAGGCATGAGGACTTTAAACTATTCCTAACCAACAACTATGAATATGACTACTCTAGAATAGGAAGTTCCAATGAAGCGGAAGGGAAACATCTCTACAGGTATTAGAATTTGTTCTACTCAGCAGTTTAGGGAAGTCTCCTCTTATTGTCATATGACTCTGTGTCAACCTTTTATATTTCTGATGACGATCTTTATTTTGCACAGAGACAGTGTTGTGTTGTTACCAACATGCCTGGAGTACCTCATGCTGTGTGATGTCCCAGGACCCCGACAGCAGGCACTAGTCCTCCTACAACTGATGCTGGAAGCCAGCAGGAAAGCTGATGATGCTACGCTCAGGTGAGTGTTACGTGATAGGTCTGTTAGCAGCAGGTATGCCTTGCACAGGGAGGGAGAGACAGACAGACAGACCGAGAGAGTAAGTGAGTGAGTAAGATAGAGCGAGAGAGAATGAGTGAGAAAGAGAGAATAAGAAAGAGCCAGAAAAAGAGAGAGTAAGTAAGTGAGTAAGTGAGTAAGTAAGAGAGTAAAAGAGAATGAGAGAAAGTCAGATAGATAAGCAGATTGAGAGGGATCAGAAAAGGATATAGAAAGATAAAAAGGGAATGATTGAGGAAAAGGAGAAAACAGATGGGCAATAGTAATCTTATATAGGACTTCACCAACCCTTTTGGGTGTTTGTTAGCAAATAGTGCAATGAAAGAATGCAGTCAGGTAGTGCTCTTTCTGGTCAGTCAGGTAGTGCTCTTTCTCTGAAGTTCATCAATGCCTTGGTTTATAGCCTCAGCCAGCAGGGTGTCTGGGTGATATATGGACAGCTATACCCTCAATAATCACCTTTCAGGACACCCAAAATATTTTGTTGGGAATTTTTAAAAATGTCAATTTTAAGCATACATTTGAAATTTTTTCACCTCAATACAATTCCCATGACATTGTATATGGACATTTCACATTACTTCATCAATAAAGTACATGTTTATGGTTGTAATCTGAGTGTATTGTGAACTACCTTGAAAAATTGGACGCCCAGAAGTTTTAGAATTGCCAATCTTTGGCACCAGTTTATAAATCCTGGCTAAGACCCTGCCTTGGTTTAAACATCTCTGTATTACAGCAGTTTTACCATGCCATGTATGTATTTTTCAAGTATGGGTGATACCTTAACCCTTCCAATGCTGAGGCAACTTGCTTTAAAAGTACAAAGATGCAAATATTTTTGAAAACCATCTAAATCCTGTCATATTGGTATTCATTGAATAGCTCCTGCTGAGTACTCTTAGATGAGAACCAATGTGCCAGGGTTTTAGCAAATTTTCAGGTTTTTTGCATCATTTTTTGTATTGGCCATATTAGCCACTACCATTTTAAGGGTTAATAAAACGTTCTTATCATATTGCAGCAGCTCTTTAAAAAATAACTGCAAGCCTTTGTGAGCAAGCACCTGAAGCTCTAAATCCTGGCTTAGACCCTGCCTTGGTTTAAACATCTCTGTATTACAGCAGTTTTACCATACAGTGTATGTATTTTTCAAGTATGGGTGATACCTTAACCCTTATCCTGCTGGTGGCTAATTTGGCCAAAACAAAATGATGCAAAAAACCTGAAAAATGACTGAAAACCTGGCAAATGGGTACTCATATGAGAGTGCTCAGCGAGAGCTTTCCAATGAGTACCCACACGATAGGGTTCAGATGGTTTTCCGAAATTTTTGCATTCTTGTGCTTTCGATGAAAGTTGCCTCAGCATTGGAAGGGTTAATAAAACTTTCTTATCATATTGCAGCGGCCCTTTGACCACGATACTGCAGGCCTTTGTGAGCAAGCACCTGAAGCTGTACCAGCACAGGGTGCTGAAGGTTCTGGAGAAGATATCTGTCCTGCACCCTCAGCTGGTCACAGCCGTCATGCCCGCACTCACCTGTGGCATAAAGGAGAGCGAGTTCAAACGAGGAGTGGGAGTCGACCAGAATCTCAGGTAGGTAGTTATGTTATCACTACTGTCACAGCCGTCATGCCCGCACTCACCTGTGGCATAAAGGAGAGCGAGTTCAAACGAGGAGTGGGAGTCGACCAGAACCTCAGGTAGGTAGTTATGTTATCACTACTGTCATAGCCGTCATGCCCGCACTCACCTGTGGCATAAAGGAGAGCGAGTTCAAACGAGGAGTAGGAGTCGACCAGAATCTCAGGTAGGTAGTTATGTTATCACTACTGTCATAGCCGTCATGCCCGCACTCACCTGTGGCATAAAGGAGAGCGAGTTCAAACGAGGAGTAGGAGTCGACCAGAACCTCAGGTAGGTAGTTATGTTATCACTACTGTCATAGCCGTCATGCCCGCACTCACCTGTGGCATAAAGGAGAGCAATTCAAACGAGGAGTAGGAGTCGACCAGAATCTCAGGTAGATAGTTATGTTATCACTACTGTCATAGCCGTCATGCCCGCACTCACCTGTGGCATAAAGGAGAGCGAGTTCAAACGAGGAGTAGGAGTTGACCAGAATCTCAGGTAGGTAGTTATGTTATCACTACTGTCATAGCCGTCATGCCCGCACTCACCTGTGGCATAAAGGAGAGCGAGTTAAAACGAGGAGTAGGAGTTGACCAGAATCTCAGGTAGGTAGTTATGTTATCACTACTGTCATAGCCGTCATGCCCGCACTCACCTGTGGCATAAAGGAGAGCGAGTTCAAACGAGGAGTAGGAGTCGACCAGAATCTCAGGTAGGTAGTTATGTTATCACTACTGCATAAAGTATTAGTATCATTAGTGTAAAATGATGAAATACTATACAGTATAAGGCTTTAATTTGGAATGCTAAAAATTTCGCTGGGGAGTATTTGTATACATTTGCACATTCAAGCAAGCACTCATACTATTTATTTATTACTATATAGATATTTATTTGAGGGATGTTATTTTGGCGCTATCATGGGGAGCGCAAAAATAGTGAAAATAAAATGTCTGTAGAAATACCAGTTAAACAGTAGTTATGTGATCACTACTCACTTGCCATCTTTTAAACATTTAAATGACACTGATAAATTTGTGTTCTTATTGTCCAATTGTGATATTATCATTTTTAGTGCCAAAACCTGTTCTAAAATGCTTAACATCCAAACAGATGTGTCTCGAACCGATTTTATGGGATATTTTTGTTTTAACATTGTATTTTCTTCATTGCTTATATCATATGGTCTTTCATTTTCATTCCAGGCAGGCATATTACAGCGTACTTACGAATCTTGGTGAAATAGGACAAGCTGAAATAAACCAATTAAAGCAAGAAGCTGCACAGTCCTGACAGTTTAACTCTATCAATAATTGGTCGCAGATAGTTTGTAATCAGAGATCAAAAATTCTAAGCCATGGATCAATACGGTTAGAACGTCTAGTCTCGACAACTGTAATTCATCTATGTTTATTTATACATATTGATACAATTGCATATATTGTAAGTTCCTAGTAATAGAGAATTTGTGTTAACCCTTATGCTGGTGGTGGCTAATTTGGCAAGTTCAAAATGATGCAAAAAACCTGAAAAATGACCAAAACCCTGGCATATGGGTACTCATCTGAGAGTACTCAGCGAGAGCTATCCAGTGAATACCAACATGACAGGGTTTAGGTGGTTTACCAAAGTCTTAGCATCCTTATGCTTCTAAAACAAAAGTAACCTCAGCATTAGAATGGTTAAAGATGTGTGAAGTACTTCACGTATGTAGATTGGTGGATCTGGCAACTTTTTGAATACTTGAAAAATAAACTTCTATTTTGAAAATAATGGAATTGCATCTTTCCCTTCAAATTTCTCTCTGAGAGGTTACTCCTGTATATGAAAGCATTATATTGACATTGCCCTATTCATACCTGTAGTTCCGGTTCCGGAATGTCATTACTATTTCAAAGATATTTAGTTGACCTGTATATTTTTTGGAAAATATTTGAGGATGATGTAGAAATCTTAATCAGCACTAAGAAACAATGCTTGCCAGAAAAGTAGAGTCCTGAGAGGGTTACCGTAAACAACTTTTATTTGGATTGTTTAAAATTTCGCTTTACAGCCCTGCTGAAGGGTAATTGTGCTACTTAAAATTGCCCATTCAAGCACTCAAACAAAGCAGATACAAAGCTGGATATTTATTTGAAGGATGTTATTTTGGCATTATCATAGGAAGCACGAAAATAGCAAAAATTAAATACCTGTAAAAATACATAGTTTTTGGTTTGTTCAGTTCATGATAATAAGTGCGAAATACTTCAATGATATGTACATTTAAGGCAAACATTTCCCTTATTTAGTGATTTACCAATGAGATTGTGATATCTGATCGTTAGGTCACATTTGACTGAGCTATTTCTGTATGTATGTGATCTGTTTCATGAAACTGGTTTACAGGGGTCCAGTTACACACTAGCCCGATAGCCCGAGACTACAGAAAATTGTTTCGGGCTATAAGAATATTTGCCTTTGTAGCCCGGCTGGCTTTTAGAAAAGATTTTTAGGTCATGCTCAGAGGAATAACAATACTATAAGCAGAGTGTGTGTGTGTGTGTATATATATGCATATATATATATATATATATATATATATATATATATATATATATATATATATATATATATATATATATATATATATATATATATATATATATATATCTGTGTGTGTGTGTGTGTGTGTGTGTAATTTAGGATAACCGAGGCAGCTCGTTTTTGTTTTTGATTTTTAATGGGACTATAAAATTTTCTATCGGGCTATGAAGTTTTGGGAACTTATAGCCCGGCGGTCTTTCTCAGTTTCTTACCATAGCCTGACCCCTGGGTTTATAATCATGCTGAATTCTTGCTGCTGCCTTCACCCTTTGGTGGGTGACCTCGTTGGAATTTGTGACTTTCCAAAGAGACTTTATAGCCAAATTTTAAACAAAGAGAGCAAGTAATGTTATCTGTCATACACTTTGAAGGGGCGGATCCAGCTTACAAATCTGACCTATGCACATTTGTGATTATATTGAACATATAAATGTTATTATACTTCAAGGGTATATTAGTATCATTTGAAAAAGTAAAAAAATATTTTTAACTTACTCTTTTCTTGGTTACTTTCTTTTTATGGTTACTTTATGATATGGTATCATATGTAGAATCATAATGGTATGATACACTGTAGTTATCAATCATTTCAAAATTATCAAACAAAAAATGAAAAAGCCTAAAAAAGCTTATCAATTAAATTTTCCAAGAGGTGACATCTTCCAACTGTACTTTGTTCCATATGCTTGCAGCAACTTTCAAATTCTCGTTGACAAAGTTGCATGAAACCCATCATATTATGATGGTATGCACAAGGGGTGTCCTCTAGTTTAATAAATGGTTTAGATGGGTCTAACTGACATGCCAAAGAAGTTTACAACAAGTAAATAACTTATATAGAGTGGGTTCTGAAAGAAGAAAGGTTGTACTGTTTGTGAATCATATATATATATGTATATATATATATATATATATATATATATATATATATATATATATATATATATATATATATATATATATATATATATATATATATATATATATATATATATATACATATACAGGTGAACTGGCTTAATCCGGACGGATGTGGAGAAGAATTTAGCTAGCACGCACAGCAAGGCGTGTACATTTCAAAAATCAAGACGAATCGTGACCCATCGACTATATATTTACAACTCCCCATATCTCCCCATATCCGAGTAAAACACGTCCGTATTAAGCCAGTTCACCTGTATACATGGTCTTGGCCAGCAGGGCGTCTGGGTGCTTTTTTGGACACCCAAACCCCTAAAAAGAACCCCCCAGGACACCCAAAAAATTTTATGTGAAATTTCTAAAAATCTCAATCTCAAGCTTATAATTGAATTTTCTCATCTCCTTATAATTCCCATGACATTGATTATTGATATGATGCTTTATTTTGATGAATTTATACATGTTATGGTTGAAATATGAGTATATTGTGATCCCCCTTAAAAATTTGGACGGCCAAAAATTTTACAACTGCCAATTTAAGGCACCCAGTTTCTAAATCCTGGCTAAGACACTGCCTGTATATATATATATATATATATATATATATATATATATATATATATATATATATATATATATATATATATATATATATGTATATGTATATGTATATGTATATATATATATATATATATATATATATATATATATGTATGTATGTGTGTGATATGAGGGTAAAATTGGCAGTTTAACTTGTCAAAGTGTCAAAGTTTTGAAATTGTCTTTTGAGTGAGACTGAAGTGAAACCTAAACGCATAACCCAAGATATGGCCAAACTTGAGTGGCTAAGTAGGAAGAGACACATCCTCTTCCAGTTAATGAATGGGCTTTTGCTGCATATCTGTTAGTAACTGAAAGGATGTGCATTCAAGGAATAATAGATTGACGTCCATAATAAATGCAAGTCCCTTTTATTTTTTATTGAAAGGAAAGGGCGGCAACTAATTTATCTCCTAGATGTTGTGACAAAACCTCTTCGAACTGAAAGGAGAAATGACAGTAGCATAAACACTTATTTATCACTTTTCATTCAATAAGAAATGTTTAGTTTTGAAGATAACTTATAAAAACAGTTATTGTAACCTTTATTAAAGAGCTTCATTCTCACAAGGTATGTACTTACAGCCAACACCTGAAAATATTTTGATATTACTGCTTTGATATGTAACTTCTTCATTCTCAGATTTTCTTTGGGGAATTGGAAGATGGGATTAATGTATAGCAACTATTTACGCCAATTATTCAATGAGAAATAATTTGTTACTAGAAAGATCAAACAGCTTCTAATTTCTTTTTCAAATTCACTGATTACTTTTATTAAAATGTTTTTTTTTAAAACTTCCTTATATAACATGACTTTTTGGGTTGCCAAATCATGACAATTTTTTGGTTGAATGGGTTTTGTTTCGTTTTTTATTGAACAATATGGTTTTATAACTGTTGTAGGGGATTTATGGCCCTGTTTAAATAATCCTTTCCATTTTCATATCTGGGATGAAAATGCTTTGATTTTCATGTTTCGCTTTGAAAACTCCTTTTTGTTAAGAAACAGTTTAAATTATTAATATGATCACAAACCATATGGTATCATTTACTTTCAAATGATCTTCAGCCCTATCTGTTGAACTATATTTATGTTGTGCGCATAGATATTATTATCTTTTTTCATTCAAAACAACAACAAAGAAAGAGCATGTAAGATACAGAGATGTTTCATGATTTTATTCCTTGTTTCTTTTGAGGTACAAAATGCTGAGTATTTGTTATAAGTGCCTTGATAATAGGACAAATTGTATGACATATCCTTACATACATACATAAAGATATTATTTAACAAAGAATAACTGCTTTCCCACTCATTGGAGAGATGCATTATGTATAACCCATAACTCCATGTACATGTTCTATGTACGATGTTTAGTTCACAATTGATTTCTGTTTTATCATGCTACTAAATTTTTACGGGAGTTTCACCCCTGGCCAGCCTCTGGTTGATGTCTGTCACTACCTCTGGAAGGTCAGCAATGCTGTCCACTACATAATGAGCGCCACTCTTGACCAGAATGTCTCGAGACACCTGAACCCTTCGCTCAATCTCCTCCTCGGACAGCGAATCAAAATGCTCGAAGCTATCGATGTCCATGTAGTTGCTGTACCTAGCAACCCCCACGCTCCAGCACCCGGCCTCGTGGGCCTCACCGATACCGGAGGCCGTGTCGTCAACCTTGATGACCGACTGGATTGGAGAGACGTTCAGCATGTCCAGGTTGCGGTAGAGCATGAAGGGCTTTGGGCGGGTTCCGTTGATGACCTCATCACCGGCCACGGAGGCGTCCGGTACGTAGCCCTGCTTGGCGGCATCCTTCAGGAGAATATCCACCATGCACTTGATGAACCCCGTGGTGCAGCCGATCTTCAGATTCATCTCGTTGCGAAGGATCTTCATTGTGTCGACTGTCCCGGGGATGAGGGTCGTGTAACGGCTGAGGACGTCCAGCTGAATCGGCACGGACTCCTTGAACATCTTGTCTACGTCACCTTGGTCCGGGTACCTGCCATAGACCTCCTTCCAGCGTTGCCGCACGCCCGGCATCTCCGTGATGGCCTTTATGTGGAGATCCTTCCGCGTCCCCATGGGCTCACGGGCTTCCGCCATGGAGATGGGCACCTTGTACTTGGCGAAGATGTCCATGAAGACCACAGCTGGGGCCAGCACATATTTATCTGCTGTGGTGCCGCTCCAGTCCAGGATGCATGCCTTAGCAGGACCCACGTACTTGCGGGTATAGCGGTATGCAGCTCTTGCAGCAGCCATGTCTGTAATAAAAAATAAAAAATTATGAGAATAAAATTGTTATTCTGAAATCTCAAATATTCAGATGTTCACCATTTCTGTAAAAAATAGTAACATTGTAAGAAGATATTTATTTTGAAATCTCCACTTTTCAAACTTTCATTATTTTCAATTCCTATGAATGCTACTAGGCCTGATTAATTCATAACTGATCATCAGCCAAGAGTTATGGAATTCCTATACATTATCATAACAGATGCTCCATAATTCTTGGCTGATGATCGATTAGTCAGGCCTACAGTACAGACATGTGATTCCTGCAAAGCCTTCCCTCTAAAGCTGACCAGCGTAGAGGAACCCGGGGATAACTGCCGCCTGACCCAAGTCACTGGGAACTTTCTCACACACTCCGAGTCTGGGTAGTGGTGAGTTACATCGAGCAGTCAGTGGCAACGCCTTCGTTCAATAGTGCTCTCTGCTATCAGGGCAGAAATCCTAATGTCCAGTGTTAAAGTGCCTGTCACACAATTTGAAACTGTCGCAAAATAACATGAGGTAACATTTTCCCGACTGCATTGTCAGTGCTCACGTTCCTAAGTAGTCTACATAGAAACTAAACATGCATCTACCATTCTGTTCACAGGTTCCTGTTATTCTGAAGCTCTTGAGAGAATACTTTTTAATCAGTAGCCTTATTACGAGCTGCAACTGCTTAGATTTAGGGAAAAGCGGTGTTATATGACCTTTGACATAGGGGCATAAAAGGTCGCTTTTCCGGGAGGCTTGTTTTTATGAAAATAGATTTGCTCATACTTCAAGGACGCTTTTCAAACACATCGACAAGTTGGTATGTCAGTATTTCACTTTGATCGATACAATTCCAATTATTGTTGCTCAGGGCGTTGCCTGCTGCGTTCGGATTATCAATTACATTCCAGCTGGATGCAACGTCGTAGCTGCCGGTCCTCAAGATATTTAGCAGGTGCTCCAGAGAGTGTATACGTTTATCGATCATGGAAGCAATCCTTCAAGATCCTTAGAAATGTACTTGTCGCACACGGTCGCATTAATACAAGTTGAAGTTTGCGTGTCCCAATGTTCATAACTCATGGCGCAATACAGTGCGACTATAAGACAGCTTGGACAGGCCGCTTTTGTGATGCTCAATGTATTCCTTATCAGAAGACCTTTCAAACAAGGCATAATTTGTATAGGGCCTAAGAAATATATATTGTTTGTTTCCTGTAACACCGTAAGAAAAATTAGGGTAGGTAGGTAGGAAAATGTTTTTATATTAAGAAATATTTCTAGTGATAAATGGTAGGTTCGGAGTTGAGCTGCTCATGTTTGTCATTCGCATGTTTTTGATTCAAAATGTGATAAAAAGATTTAGATTAGGGCCAAATTATAGGGTAGGTAGGGTTACAGGAAACTAACAATTATTTTTAGTAGGCCTAGGCTAAATTGAGACGGAGAAATTGACCTATCATGAGGTACCTTTATCTTAAATAGGTCATCTAATGCGTTGCCACTAACTACTCGCGCCCTGTCACCATTTCCACGCGCAGTTTGGATCCGACTCAAGGAATGTGAGTGAGTTAGGGAGTGGTTTTGCCGGATAATCGGGTATTCTTCTTTAACAAGTGGATTAGTCATTTATTTTAGAAAAAATGACGATAAACGAAATTCCTAGTTCTAATTCCAACTGTAGAATTCTGGTCACGTGCAAAGCAGAAGTCATATGCACTATCAAAACCCTATTTCACTAATTTGCCCTCATTCAGCTTTCTACATTTTCTACGATTTATAAACAATGCATTGAACTACGATTTTTCCTGAATAGCACACTTAGACATAGTTCAGACATAAACCCTACCTATTTCCCGTTTCTGTGTATTCTACTGACGGTACTGCATCAAATAGACATCGGCAGTAAAAACATCAGATGCATATGTAAGGTTCAATATTGTTGAACTAACTTAGACACTGCCTCTCGTTTCAAACCAGAGAACAACTTTTAATAGTCTGTTCTGAAAAGCTCCATATATTCTCAAATTTAATATTTCTATATTAGACACCACCGCATTCATAGTGCAGCACTATGACATTATTAGAAATAGGCCTCTTCCTTGTACGTACTATTAAAGTATATCATAGTACGGCAAGAAAATGGTTTCAATTTCCTGAAATGACACGTACACGTAGCCATAATCCTGCCATAAATCTCGGACTTACCTGGGGAGTACCTTGATCAGAGTGACCACGGCTATGGGTCAAATCTGCTCTTAAGGATCGCCAACACTCACGTGGTCGTCGGGGGAGTCACTCTGTACGGTGTTCTAACTCCAAGGTTATATTCTATCCCCCTTGCATCTGGAGTACGCACATGGTCCTTAAACTGTACATATAACGCAACACACGACTGTATTGTAACATATTTGAAGAATGTTAAAAATAAAGGAAATAGGTTGTCTCTCAAATATACCCATCCGTCATCACTACAATGCCAGCACTTGATTCCTGCACCAAATGCGTGGTCAGTTTGGGCATACATGTATACGACCGCACGCCCGATTGACACTCAGTTTCTTGGACATGGATGCATGGATGACCTCACAACTGAACGTAGCTTTGATTTGCAAGCTATGCCGGCCGGGACATGTATGTGTTTGGCTTATTATTTGACATGTTGTCCATGAGTGTTTGTACAAACGCATGAATTTCGACGTTTTGATGGAGATTCGGCTCTTAATTCTACAGTGCATCATTATTTCGACGTGATAGCACTTTCACCTTAGGGCAGTCCCCGACAAAATATCTTTTAAACGAAGTCCCCTGTGCTCTTTCACGGACATTTGATGCACCATGCACCCAGTCGTTGTGCACTTCTCTTGACCCGCACAGCCGCTACCTATCAGCCATGGCAAAGTTCACAGTGATAGGCGAAGCTGTTTACAATGGGCAGATTACTAAGGAGGCATGTCCTTTATTTGTCCGATATTCAGCCGTGTACGATCTGACCACTATCGGCTAAGGCGGAGGGAATGTGTGTTGCTTCTTACTGGACACAGCAATTATTTATTTTTACTTTATATATTGATATGTTTTGGGGCAATATGAGAAAACTCGCATTAACGGAAAATAGCCGAATATAGATATTGCAACACACTACACCATCAACTAAGATTTTTTTTCTGGAAATGGAGAATATTCATTTGCACTATTAACGATCACCGTGTATGTTACTACTTTGTTTGGTTTAGTATTGGAGGCAAATAGAGGTATGGTTGCGCATAGACATTAACAGAAATACGAATCAAAATTTCAGAGAAGAAAAATATTTTTGAGATGAATTCAACGAAGTCACCAATTGCATTCACATATAATTTGACTATATATATATATATATATATATATATATATATATATATATATATATATATATATATATATATATATATATATATACATATGTATATTTATACATATGTTTATACATATACATATATATATATGTATATGGTAAGACGTAAAAATGTCTTCCTAAACAGATCAGTAAATGCGAAGCTAAACTATGTATGTATATATATATAGGTTTATGTATATATATATATATATATGTATATATATATATATATATATATATATATATATATATATATATATATATATATATATATATATATATATATATATATATATATGTTACAGTAAGAGTGTCAAACCAGGGATTTAGTCAAATCCCTAAAACTTTCAGGGAATCTGTCAAATTCCTATTTCACTCAAGGATTCGGTCCCTAAATGTCTACGGATATGACTTTACCCCTAAACATAGGTGGGTCATTTTTTACTTGTTTACTGGAGACCTTTCAGAGGGATTGTTGAATGGCAATTACCTTTGTTTTATGCTTAGTTGAGCGCTACTTATGATTCCTGATTATCAAAGTAATGAGGTACAAAGTAATGCTGAATAATCAATGCTCAGCGCCAAAAATTATTGCTTGATGATGATGATAATAAGTATCTCAGTCAACGTTTATCAATTTCATCATTCTGACCCTCCTATTCTCAAGGATTTAGTCAAATCTCTAGACATTTAGGGACCAAATCCGTGAGTGAAACAAGAATTTGACAGATTCCCTGAAAATTTTAGGGATTTGACTAAATCCCTGGTTTGACACTCTTACTGTATCACATATATATATATATATACATATATATATATATATATATATATATATATATATATATATATATATATATATATATATATATATATATATATATGTATGAACATCTTACACACAGAACAAAACTCAGCGACAACAGAACCAAAAAAATTCACCTCGCTAGTAACTTTGAGAGGAATGTTCTTACTTAGTGCAGGCAAGAAACTATTTTTGCAAAAGAAAACTTGATAAAAAAAAACTCACTCAAGGCATACACAATGGAAAAGATTCAAGGGTCCTAGATTAAGGCGCAAGTTACAATTTGCAAATGGTAATACTCATTTTATTGCTATAGACATAACTCTAACCCACCCCCCCCCAAAAAAAAATATATATATATATATATATATATACTAGTATATATATATATATATATATATATATATATATATATATATATATATATATATATATATATATATATATATATATATATATATATATATATATATATATATATATATATATGGGCCGTTGTAAATCCAAAGTATCGACAAGTTGGTATAGGTAAGTATTAATACATAACCATGCTTTACGCCTTGAGCGTGTTCTACAATGTACCTTTTTTAAGGTAGATGTTCCAAATATCAAATCGATGTTTTTCTAATTTTGGGAATTAATGATGACCTGTGTTTTACGTGTCGCTAAACGTAGACATTACGCATTCACGTTTCCTTGAAGTTTAACGTGTCTTTTTGGTCTTTCTATTTAAGTGGGTTGTTGAAGATGTCATCATCCGCCTAGATCATTATTTTGCTTATCATATAAGAACGTTATTAGTGAAATATCTGATTCTCACGTCTCGACTATATAGCCATGATTTCGGACCTGAGTGTATGTCTGTATTTCCTACAGTACAGATAATTAATTCATGCACCAGTCGATCGGATGTCTGCCACTGCTTGGTGTACACACACCCATGGCTAATATGTCAAAAAACATAAGCCGTGTATTTTGCTAGAGATCTGCCCACGCGTTTAGTGAAGCTATTAAGTATCGGCACTGTACCGTAGCACTATCAGACGTGTAGACGCGTTTCACGGCAGAGATTATATTGGATTACGACACCTAACGAAAGAATCCCTCTCTTCAAGGGATCCTTCAGTTGCAAAGGTACCACAGATCCCCCCTCACAACAATGTACATTTGTAAAGCGAGCAGGGCGAGCCACTCATGAGGTCCCAGCGGAGACTCGAACCGAAGTTGCAATTTTAGATGACGTGCTTGGATAAGGTTTTAAAATTGTCCTCACACATTACACGTGGAAGGCACGGTTTTGCATAACTATTGGCGATTATGGAGTGATATTCAAACTCTTTTTCTTTCACTTCATTTGCTGACGATTTTGTGTCTTTAGAGACGTTACATTGTCAATATTCAGCTGCCTAGTAAGGTGATCAGCTTTTGTCTATGGAGTTTAGTGGGATAGACATTTCTTCTCCACCTGACTTGCGGTCGCGGGCGCCCTGTCTCCGCACAATTTCGCGCGTCCTACCAAAATATTACAATCTCAATCCAAAATTTCACCTCTTGAACTGAGTCAACCACAGCCCTAGTCCATTGCCTTCGTTATGATCTTCTGTCCAGCTAGTAGTATCAGTTCTGGTGTATAGAGGACGCCTCCGTTTGTTTGTGAACATTTGTGTTCCCCAAACCAAGACTACTGCGACTCGGAAATGTGCATGACCTTGATTTGGAAGGTTAACACAGCTCAACAGTTCGCACTCTAACTAGTTTATTGCGCATGTTGTCATATCCACATGAGTTGCAGATGACTGTCAACCACAAAGCCATTGTCATAACGCACGATCATGTGATGTTTTATTCAGTACATCGTACATATTACGGCGTAGTAGAATCCAGTGCCACAGTCTATGGCAGTAGCTGGTGAGTGAATGTGACTCGAAGAGCCCGCAACTTCTCAGTAGGTAAATATTTTTGACTGTACGGTGAAACCTCAGAGATCTAAACACATTTGGACCAAGGCAAAAGCGATCACATTAGAGGGTGTTCACATCTCGGAGGTCTTTTCATAATGTAAAGAATACAAATGGGACCAGGAAATTGTGTTCGCATTAGGAGGTGTTCACATCTCTGGGGTGTTCACTAATCGAGGTTTCGCTGTATTTCTCGCTGTCATCACTGATATTGGACATGGTCGGGTTCTGCTCGTAATGCGTGGCGCACAGTAACGACTCTGGCTAGAAGTGCTCTCTTTTTGTATGGCATTTAGCGTCTGTCAGTGCCAGGCAAGTCAGTGAGTGGGTATTATCGATCGTCTGAGAGATATCTCTATGGAATTTGTAGTACTAACTGGTTGGGATGGTGCATGCTTTACCTAATTTGTTTGCCTGATATTATCCTGCAAGTAAATTATTTCCATCAATCGATATTGTCGTGGAATTATTATTATTTTGTTATTGTAGAATGTAGGGGTCTACCCCATGACCGCGTTGGCGCTGACTGCTAGCTGTCTCTCATCACTGCCCTGGTTTGAATGCCGGCCCAGGCATTAGAGAAAGTTCCCAGTTATTTGGGGATAGGCGGTGGTTTTCGCCGGGTAGTAGTAGTATTAATAGTAGTAGTAGTAGTAGTAGTAGTAGTAGTAGTAGTAGTATTGCAGCAACAGCAGCAGCAGTAGCAGTAGTAGTAGTAGTAGTAGTAGTAGTAGTAGTAGTAGTAGTAGTAATAGTAGTAGTAGTAGTAGTAGTAGTAGTAGTAGTAGTAGTAGTAGTAGTAGTAGTATATCATACTAATCATCGTTCCATGTATGGGTGAAAGTGAATGGCATTTTCTTTTTCATTATCATGTATAGCGATGACAAAAAGCTGGTGCGGGCGTTCGTACATGTAAGTGGCAAAATAGGCGTAGTATTTTCGAAAACCAACCTCACCTATTTCCCAAGGCATAAAATGATACAATGAATGTCAGAGATTTTTGTTTGATGCAATATGAAATGATGCAAAAAGCTGAAAAATGACTGAAACCCTGGCACATGGATACTCATCTGAGAGTTACCCAATGAATACCAACATGACAGGGTTTAGATGGTTTTCAAACATTGGTGCGTCCTTGTGCTTTGGATGAAAGTAGCCTCGGCATTGGAAGGGTTAAGAGATTCGATTTACTAGTCTTGCCACAAAATATTGCCGTAGATAAATCTCCCTTTGTAGTCTATCGTGGATAGTCAGGTGCCGCCATCTATTTGAAGTATTATGAACCTGAAAAACACATGCATGCTTCGTGAGTGCAGTAGGGTGAACAGCCATCTCTCCTCTGTCATCCCATAAATGAAAAAAAAAAGCCAAATGAAATATATTTTGTTACAAGGGATGAAATGAAATCGAGGAAATAATGATGAATAAAAATTGTAACCGATTATTTTCGAAAAAAAAACGAACAAGAAAAAATCAAAACAAAAAAGGATTGTCAGCTAAGCCCTGATAGCAACCGCAACCTACAAATCGAGGTAAAGAACAATGGGCCTATCATAAATTATCTACCAACCTATTATTTAATCCTTTCACTACTGGTTGCTAATTTGGTCAACAAGAAATGGTGACAGAAAGCTGAGAAAACACTGAAACCCTGACAAATGGGTCCTCATCTGATATTACTAGTGAAATCTTTCCAATGAATACCAATATGGCAGTTTAAAGATTTTTTTGTGCATTGGACGAAAGTAACCTAAGCAGCAGGAGGGATAAACTGACAGTTCATTGATCTCTTCGTGCAATGGTTGATTTTCAGCCGTTTCTGACGAGCTTGATATAAACCGGGCAAGGATACTGTCCACCATCTAGTCCTTCTGCTGTGACTTCTAATCAGCCATTACCTATCAGGCTCAGCTGTTCTTATAGAGCTAGGTATTAGCAACCTAGATGAAATATCTTTCTCGGAACATAATATGGAAAATTGAAATCTCATTTATTTTTTCCAATTTTCATTGTTCTCAAATTGAAAAACCAAACACTGCGGACATCCTTTTTATCACCTAATTTGATGATAAACGGTACTCTAGCTGATCAAATATAGACTTATTTTCATCAAATGACTAATATTTTACACTTCTTTTAACAATACTTTCACACGAATTATCCGCCATTTGAGAATCAATGTATTTTTTTGCTTTAAAAACAATGGGAAAATTAACTCGATAAGAAACGCTACTCTAGCTGATCAAATATAAACTTATTTTCATCAGATGACTGTAGTCTTTTACACTTCTTTGAACAATGCTGTTCACAAGAATTTCCACTAATTGCATATTCCCCCTTTTCTTTCAAATACTGCTTCGAGGCATTTATCAAGCGGGAAAACCATCGCCGTTAGAAAGCAGAATTGGTCTTTCATTGATAACTCAATTTTTGCTGACGGAGAGCACTTCGTGGGCTTCAGTTATTTATGTTACTATCATGTACGGACTCCAAATTCAAATGAATTAATTGTTGAATGTCCAATGTTAAATATTCAAGTTCTTGGTCCAAAGATACAACGGATCTGATAAGATCCCCATGTGAACCACTATTGAGGTTACTTGGTTAAGGTCTGTTCTCGATCAGACATCGTTTTATTAAGTAGGTTCATTGAAAAAAAGGTCAAGCTCTATCGATACCTGTCTAGCTTTTTCACAGCTGTCAGCACTTGGCGTCTGGAGTTAAACCTTGGTCACGTCATCACATTACCACAAGACAACAGTTGCCTTCTTTACTACGTTTCTGTATCTGGGCAATTTTTTTTATATTAATAAATATACAACAATCTAGAAGTTAATAAATCTTCTTATAATACTAATAAATGACTGCATTCACAAATACAAGAAAATGATTTATTAATACCAGAAAATGTACTAATCGTCGTTATTCATTTTCTGGTATTTAATAAATGACGTCCTAGTATTTAAAGATACGGCCATTATAACATACTAGGAAATTTTTTATAAATACTATAACATCATATATAAATTCTAAAAATGATTTTAGTATAAGAAAACAATGCTCATTTATAAATACAAATACACGATTTCCGGCTAGTATATAAATCATATTATAGTATTTAAAATGCATGTCACATTAAAATATTCAAAATGATTTTAAAATATCAAAAATTGATTTGTAAATACCATAAAATGATTCATAGATACTAATGAAAGAATGATTAACATTAAGAAATGACTTCTTAATATCTTTTATTAATGAAGATTATCTATAGATATTAAAAACCAATGATAAATATTACGCTTCCTAGTATTTACAATCATTTTGTTATAGCTCGCGTAGTGAGTCGGCCGAAGGCCGGCTCAGCGTAGCGAGCATTTACGGTATAGGATGTCAACAATGCCATTGTCAATGGAAGTACATACTGAGGCCCTTGAAACCGTGTCCGCACTTCCGTCAACACTTCTGTCTGTTCGTCTCTTTGTCTCGCTCGCTCGATAACCTCGCGGGAAATGAGCACAACTTTTTGCTTTAAGAGCACATTTTGCCGACAGATCGTTTCATGTTTTAAATATTTCTTAATCAAATAATAAATTTGGATTGTTTCCTTTAAATTGTGTCAAAATAGCGTTTTGGTCGCCGACTATCGTGCAACACACGCCGAACTATGCAACAACTGAAACATACATGCTCACGTGCGACAAATGCTGACGTCTTGAAATGACGTCATGTTACGATGGAATTCCGCGCATTCCAAAGTCGTAACTTCGATGTTCACGGTAAACATGACTTTACTCATCTTTCCGTGAATCGATTTTAATGCGGTTTAAATCGCTACAATCGCCACAAATAATTCTACATGTCTCATAATTCTAGAGGAGATCTGTCGTGAAATGACAATTTTGCAACAGGTTGAAGTCGTAGTAATTTTTATGCCATAGGCCTATTTTCGGTCAATCGCTACGAGAAATATCATCGAGCTGCGCGAGCATTTAAAGCTTTGCTTTCTCATCATATTATGCATAAATTAGTTATTGATATTTATGAATATATATATATATCAATAATAATTGATATTTTCAAACATCAAAAAATATTTATCAAACTCTCAAAATGCTTGCTGTCTGTAGCCTTAACCCAGTTTCGTTTTTAATGCTAGGACAGGCCTCCGTCCTCACGTGACCTCAGCCGCGATAACCTTGACGTTTCAACCCCGTATAAAAAGATAAATCACATAGCTTATAGAATAAAACTGGATGTTTTTCCCATTGCAGCACATTGGGACGAGTTCATCTCAAGCATGGCAGGCACAGTGAGAGCAGCGTATCGTTACAGCAGGAAGTATGTAGGACCCGCAAAGGCCGTCATTTTGGACTGGAGCGGTACCACTGCAGACAAGTATGTTCTGGCCCCGGCGGTGGTGTTTGCCGATGTCTTTGCCAAGCACAAGGTTCCTATCTCAATGGTAGAAGCCCGTGGACCCATGGGACTGAGAAAGGATTTGCACATAAAGGCTATCACTGAGATGCCGGAAGTGCGCGAACGCTGGAAGGGCGTTTACGGCAAGTACCCGGATCAGGGTGACGTTGACAATATGTTCAAAGACTTCGTGCCTATGCAACTGGGATGTCTGCGTCGCTACACCGACCTCATCCCTGGTACAGCTGAAACCGTCAAACAACTGAGGGGAGAGTTTAGTCTGAAGATTGGCAGCACTACGGGGTTCCTGAAATCAATGGTAGACGTCCTTTTGGAAGAGGCGGCAAAACAGGGCTACGTTCCGGATTCTTCAGTTGCTGGTGATGAAGTCGTTCACGGCGCTCGTCCAAAACCGTTCATGGTATTCCGAAACATGGACCTTCTGGACGTTTCGCCCGTTCAGTCGGTGATCAAGGTGGATGACACGGTGTCAGGAGTTGGTGAGGCTTTGGAGACCGGGTGCTGGGGCGTGGGGGTTGCCAGGTACAGCAACTATGTGGACATCGATAGCTTCGAGCATTTGGACTCGCTGTCCAACGAGGAGATTGAGCGAAGGGTTCAGGTGTCTCGAGACATTCTGGTCAAGAGTGGCGCTCATTATGTAGTGGACAGCATTGCTGACCTTCCAGAGGTAGTCGCAGATATCAACCAGAGGCTAGCCAGGGGTGAAAGTCCCTCGTAATTTCAGCCATGCGGTATTATTATTTACAGCCTGAGCTCCACTTAAAGTCATTGGTATATCATGACAAGGGGAGGATAGCACTCTTTACTATCTGCTGAGATTCTCGATGCTGATTGGTCAATAGATATCAGACATACAGCTATTCACACAATCTTGATTTAACATTAAACAACTGAAAATCGATACCACCCCTCAGCCTCATTTTGAAATTGATGCCACATCTCAGCCTCGGTTCGAAATTCATACCATTTCTCGGCCTACCTAGCATATTACGTGAAACGAAATTCACAGGATAAAAGAGGATTAAATGAAAGACCTAGTTAAAGAGGTGGTGATAAATTCGTTAAACCATGTTAGAGTCTTCTATCCACCCTCAGTCATCGGTAACTCACAAGGCTCCGCCCTGTTTGATACTGATGACGTATGGGGAATCTCAGGGTGTCACTATCAAACAGGGTATTACGAATTTATCGCCAGCTCTTTAACCAGTTCGTCCAGTTAACTTTTTGTCAATGCTATGAATTTGGTTTCATGTAACACAAAGCTAGCTATAAACGTAGCCAGCAAAAGGTTGCACATGCAATGGTTTAACACTGATATTTCGCGTGTGTTGGGATACGAAACCTGTGTCCTCCCATGGAACTGGGGCCCGATTATGTAGATAACACAGTGAATCGGGCGCTCTCTTGTTGGATAGATCGTCAGCGTCAGAGTTGTGATATCGAATTTCGCGTGGTTGATATTGAATCTACAGAGTGTGGACGGCTATATGCCTGACAACTATAAATCATTCATCAATCATCATCGAAAATCACATGAAAGCAGGTTATAAAAGTTTTAGGATATAGCCGTATAGACAGTCTTTGAAAAAGTACAACAATGAACCTAAGCTTTTTGTTTCTTAGAATACACATTTCCAGTTTGAAATATGTTTAGAGCTCTATCCGTGGATTTTCACAAACTCTAACATTCGCATTATAAGTTTCAAAATGCTTAATAGATGACACTTTTCAACTACTTAGGTTGTCGTTATCGGTTATTCTTTGTAGTTCATATATATATATATATATATATATATATATATATATATATATATATATATATATATATATATATATATATATATATATATATATATATTACTGTATGTATTATATCAAGGAAATGCTGAGCGTGAAGCACAAGAGGATATTTTAACAAATGTTTTCGTGTGTCCTTTCTAAATGTTAAGAATATCGGCACACATTTACATGATTATATGGACAGCGTCCTCTTTGCCTTAATTTTCTAGAAACAATCGCCAACTGATCGAGGGATATGTAACAGCTATGTACAATGCTAACTACATGTTCAATGCCAAACATGTATTACATACAAGTAATCTAAGACTTGGACCCCGAACCTACTTTATTACATGATAACCTTGATGTAGTGCATTAGGTCATGCCCTGTATCTCAGGTACATGCCCGTCAGCACCAGACCCACGCCTGTTGACGGCTTTGATGAATATTGGTCCTTTTTCATATTGCTATCGTACCTTTGGCTCAGTTCTTTTGTTTCAATACCAGTCATTGGCCCATTTTACATATTATATGTCAATATTTTGCTCACTATACATGCGTTTAGTAGCATTGCTTGCTGCCTCTTAAGAATGAGGCCTGTAGGTAAAAGCTGTATGTCACGCTTCTACTTCAGCAGTACTATCCCATCCAAGATTGAAGGTCAGAAAATCCATTCGATATATATGTATGTAGTATATATACACACACACACACACATATATATATATATATATATATATATATATATATATATATATATATATATATATATATATATATATATATATTTATATATATATATATATATATATATATATATATATATATATATATATATATATATATATATATATATATACATATATATGTTTACTTTTAGTACACCCTTCCTCAGACTTATCGTATACAGAATCAGTAGTTGAATATAAAAATCATTAGTATTTGCGGAATTCCACACAAAACGAGTAAATGCTATATAATAAACCAAGAGTAACAACGTGTTGCAGTTCGTTTGTTTTCACATTGTGCATGTCTTAATTGGAACATTCGCAAAGCAAAGGAGTCGCAGCTTCCAAGTTTTTTTTCGGTCCCAGATTTTGCAGTGCAGGAGAGGAAGACACGAACAAGGATTGAGAGGTTTTCAAGTTTTTTTTACTTCACACTTGTGCAATCGTACCTACATCCATTATGTAAACAGTTTCCAACGTGACGAATGTCGAATATACACGTTTCAAAATAGTGAAAAAAGGGACTGATTTTAGGTTGACAGGTCATTCTTGTTCATAATGTATAGACAACAGTTTAAAAGCAAATAGGTGTAACTGATTGCGAGTTTATTGTCTACCAGGCTCGGTTTTTAATTTTGCCCTCTTATTTGCATATCAAATTGCATGCCAAATATGCACACACTGCCAATGAAATAGATATTTTAGTTAAAGGTAGTAGTAGTAGTATATTTATTTGCTGTAATAATTCATATTACAAAAATTGTACATCCATACAATAAATATCAACATAAATACAATTTGAACAAATAATAATAAATAACTAAATGTGGGAGAACCACGGAACCTAGCTCTTACAGAAGTTGAGCTTTACATAAATAAATGGAGGCATCAGCCATGCCCATACTGCTGAAGTGTGAGAGTAGGAACTCACAACATGATGAAAAAAATAAAAATTACGCATTAAATGAAAAAGAACCAAACTTAAGCAACATAAGAGAGGGTGTACAGCGGAGTAACTCAACAAAAATTAGAAAGTACTAACGAGAGGGTTACTTTTGTAGATGAACCAGATACAGGTGTAAAAAAAGGTACACAAGTACTCATTTAATTACGAAATACACCAAAAGGTGTCAGGTAGGGGTATCACTGTCTAGGTGAGTGAGTGATGTTTACTTGAAGAAAGTTAATCATTCTATAATGAAGGAATTCAACATCTCCATGTAGATATAAACCGTAGCTTAGCCGAGGGAGGAGAAATTATAGCCTAGCAGATAGGCTATTTACTATCTCTTTGGGGAAAAACCATAAATGATCTTTGGGGTAAGAATTTCACGTTCTCCGCCCATTGATCACCCGGTAATACATCCTGGATATATAAGTACATGTGATTTGCCATATGGGCACCATTTCATCTATGTTCCATCCATCAATACAGTTACCCATCATAATGGGGAAAGTACAAACTATGTCTAAATTGTGTCCTAATTTCTGTATTTCCATGCGCATTTCTCTCCTCACCTCTTCATTTACTGGGCATTGCATGATAACATGCCATGCATTTTCATAGGTAACAAGATCGCACATGGTACAGCACTTGGTGATAAAACTTGATCTCACTAGTTTGTTATCATCACTTTTTAAGCGGCTTGCGTGGCATAAAAGTTTTACCATAAGTTCACATCTTTTCATATAGCTCTGCTCTCTGTCCGAAAGCATCCACCATACAGAATAACCTGGAGATATTTGTACTGACTTAAACAGGTCCAGTTTGGCATTATTTGTGATCTGTTCATTCCACATAGTCTGCTCTTTTGACCATGCTTTTCCCCAGACTATCTTTTTCCATATGTTTTTAGACACTACATGTCCTCTCGCCAACTGTCTTACATTGTCCAAAATCTCTAATTCACTACAAAAATGCAATATTTGGGTAATCGGGCTATCCATTGGGTTATTATAGTCCTCATCATACTCATTAAGTCTTTCGATAAAAATTCTTCTAATAGGCATGCTTTCATGCATATTTAGAATGGTCCTAACGAAAATTGCTTTACGTGCTTTTATATACTGGACTATACTCATCCATCCCATACAGAAAAAACTTGTCACATTATAACTGCTCATGTGAAAACGTTGCAGCCTTCTTCCTGCATACCTCTGGAAGGCTTCCAGCATATCACAGTCCCTCTGTTTGATTACCCATGCTTCACACCCAAAAAGCAGGGTTGGCATGACTATAGTCCAATAAATAAGGTTACACGTATTGAGGTTTAAACCACCTCGTCTGACCCCCATATTAGTGGACATATTGAGAACTTTTCTTGCTTTTTTAACCTTCTCTTCCGTCCTCACATGGGTGTCGCCCTTCACACATGTTTTTACTCCGACGTGGTCGTAGTAGAGTCTCTCTTTAACCTTCTGACTCCCTAGTGAGAACCTCCGATTTTCTAACCCAATTTTTCTTTCTCTCTCACTCTCTCCAAAAATTAGCACAGCACTCTTTGACGCATTAAAGTTGTATCTCCAGTCACAACCGTGTTGGTGCACCATATTCATAACACTATCCATTCTTTGTTTAGAAATCGTACTGGCGGCTAGGTCGTCCGCATAACCTACTGGAGATGTTTTAATTCTGAAAATTTCACTGCACAGGTTTGAGGCTTCCAGTTCAGCAATTAGAGAGTCTATATAGGCGGTGTATTTCACCAGGGAGAGATAACCTCCCTGATGAATCCCACAGTCCATATTGTAGTTATCAGACACTCTAGAGCCTATTCTTACGCAACATTCAAAATTAATATAGCCCTTGTACAACAATCTCCATAGAGATCCAGTGATACCTATTTTGTGCAGCTGGAAGAAGAGCCCATCTGTCCACACAGAGTCAAAGGCCTTCGATACGTCGTAATACGCTACGAAGACCTTTTTCCCTCCCTCACGTTCCTTTGCAATTGTTTCTTGCAACGTGAGGGCAGTGTGGACACATGAGTACCCCTTCCGAGCTGCACCCTGAAGTACTGAGGTTGCATGACTTGATACCCACCACTCTTCAACTCTTCCCCATATGATTGCTTCAAACATTTTGTTAAATGTCGAAAGGAGAGTAATTCCCCTGTAATTGTCTGGGTCGAGGGGGCAGGTATTTTTACCCTTGTAGAGAGGTACCTGGATCCCTCGCCTGAAATTACAGGGGATATACTCGATCTCCACACAAGCATTAAATATTATACATAAAACATAGGCTACAAACTCTCCAGCATACTTCAGATGCTCACTGGAGATCCCATCATGACCCGGCACCTTCCCACTGTTTAGTTTGCCGATTACCTTAAGTACTTCAGCCTTTGTAATGGGATTCTCCAGGAAAATGCTGGTATCATTCCCAGTAGTCCAGTTGTGTACATTTTCTGTCACATGTGTGTAATTAGCTTCATTAAACGTAGGGTCATTTTTGGGGGTGCTGAGAGCATCAAAATGGTTTCTCCAGACATTAAGCACATCATTTAACTCATATACTACTTTACCCTGTTTGTTGGTAATTGCATTATAGGAGGACTTTCCTTTGTTATTAAGACTATTCATTAATTTCCAGAAGTCCTCTCTTTTAAATTCTGCTTTCTGAGCTGCCTCTGCAACCATGTGGTTGTGATACTCTCGACTAAGCTGCCTGATTCTCCTACTGAAGCTCTTTTTAGTTTCCTTCATTCTCTTTCTGACTGGGTCATTCTCGTTTATGGTTCTCCCCTGTTCTTTCCATTTTGTGAACCATTTCATTTTTTCCTTCTTTAAGTTATTCAGTTCGCCACACCAGTAAGGTTTTAATCTCTTCACGAATTTACTCTTAGGAACTATTTCTGCAGCTTTATGTAGGGCTCTCACAACTTCGTCGAGAGTATCATCTATATGACCTGGGGTCACTATGTCTTGACTATTAAAAGTTTCTATGATGTTGTAGAGATACTCATTCAGGGTCGTGCTGTAGGTCACTGTCAACCCTGTCTGTTCTAACTTATCCCACCTTAGTTTGGTATTATTGCTCTCCATCCCTATTTGTCTGGGTAGTAGATTCAATTCTAGCTTCATCTCTACTGGGAAGTGATCTGATGTGTTAAGGGGTTGGTTACTTCCGGTGCGGCAGTACCTAACATTAGGTCCCAGATACTTGGGGACCATGAGGTAATCAATTGTTGATTCCCCATTGTGCCCCTCGTATGTGTTGACATTACCTACAGCACAGTTCATCATGTTAACAGCACTGAGGTTATTATCTTCCATAAAATTCTTAACCATGGTACCTTGTTTGGTAGGTGTTCCCTTCCCCCGTGGGCCACCTGTGGTTCCCATGTCCCCATTAAAGTCACCACCTAGGATTGGCACTACATTATCACCCAGATTTCCAATAATTCCGGACAGCTCATCTAGGGTAACTGAAAGGTTTTCATTTGAGCTACTGGCCGGTAAGTATACTGATATGAAGGCTAAGGCAGTGTCATCACTCCCTTCCATCCTTATCCCACATATCCTGTCGTGTTTGATAGTTTCTATCACTGACACTCCTTTCAAACCTTTATCCCAAAAAATCGCCACCCCACCCTGGCCTCTTTTCATGCCACAGGCCTCTTCTGTGGAGGATTTACTTGACGCTCCATGCCAGTTAAAATTAGTATTGACCTCACCTAACATATATAGACGGTTGCTATGCAACCAATGTTCACTCAGCATAAGGATATCATTATTCATTAACATATTTCTCAGGCACGGGATTGCTGCGCTGAAACCTCTACTGTTCCAGCATCCTATTTTTAATTCCCTAGTTTTTCCTGGCATTTTTGGCTTAGTATTTTATCCCATACATATTTAATCCTATCACTATTAACATTTCTTATATAACAGATTGTATGTAGATTGTATACACAAAGATGTATACCGGTATAAGCATCGAACACCATGCCACAAACAGTACTGGGATATTTAGGACCAAAATAGTAGCTCAAATATTTCCAACTGTGTTCTGACAGGGTGTCTTCCATCATTATATAATAACTAATAGTACTCATACATAATTTTACATAGGTACATTCATACCCGAAGTACGCTACATCATAATACAGATTAGGACATTTGGGATGGGCACACATAGATAAGATTTGTCCCTTGTGCCGTGAGGCATAGTTTTCACATCCTACATAACTTGATATTGATGGTTTGCGCATATAATGGGATATACTAGCATATACATGAGTATCAAACACGCTGTCACGACCAGTACTGAGACATTTGAGAACAATAGGGTTTTTCAAATATCCCACACTGCGTTGAAACAGGGTGCTCTCCACTTCTTCACCACCACTGTTATTACACATTCGTAGGTTCATATAGATATGTTCATAACCACAATACGGCATGCCACGACAAGGACTGGGGTGTAGGTAGTAGACGCATTGGGTCAGCATAGCCCCTCTGTGTCGTGACATCCTGCATAGTCTATCTACTTTACGTCCACTAGCAGAAACTCCATGTCTCCATATTCGTCGCGATCCTAAAGAGTCGTCACCTAGAGTCTTTATGGGGGTTGCAATCGGATTCGGTTTATCGGTGATGAGGATCCTTGCGTATGGTTTTTGTTGACGGATGGAGTGACGCGTTGTCAGTATAGCGTAGCGTAGAATGTGTGGTATTCCTACATCGGGCCATCTCAGGCCTTTTACATTATTCGTCTTACAGCAGATCTGCATTGAGATAGAAACATATAGTATGAATACATGGTCATCGGTGTGCGCACAATACCTGGTGTCAGGGATATATATTTCCATAGGACCGGTTATGCAAATTATCCTTATATGAGAGTTGATTGTAATAACATATCTGACGCATTTACATGGATGTTCACTATCATAGTATTCAGCGTAAGGCGTGCTCAAAGCACGTAAAATGAGCAGATCACACATTATGCACTGTCTGCAGTAAACTTGGGGATGGCGAGTAATTCCCGCTCTCATACACTGGCATACTACAGTACCTGACATATAACTATTACCAAACCTGTTCTCCGTACCCTTGTCAGAAGTAATATGGGAGACGCATTCATAGGAATGTTCGCTATAGTAGAATATAATGGTTGGTTCTCCAACTTCATAAAACATATTACAAAACTGGGGGTCGTGGGTGATACCCATTCCCCTGAAATAATCTCTTACAAAACATAGTATATATTCAGTGTTGGACCCAGTTGCCAGACTAGGTTGTCTCAGGAGGCGGAGGTGCAAGTCAGACGACATACCATACCCAACATATACTTCTCTACAGTTTAGGTAGAAGTGGCTGGCGTCATCCTTGACTCGTCCATCCTCGTGAGGCATCCGTATAGTTCTCTGCTTCTCGGGTCCATTTACTGCCAAATGTACATTTCTGTAATCCTGTAAATATATCATAGAATTAATACCAGCGCATGGAGTATACACATCATCTGTTGTAACATAGATATCATATATTTCATATACAGAGAATTCGTTGTAGATATGACTCAGCGTTGTTATTGCGCCGGGTACGTCACCATTATTCATCGTATTCGCTCCAGTACTTGGAAAATGCGGGAACTCAATTATATAGGTAACTATTTTGTCATTTGACTTCACTATATACATACTCATGTTGGTATTTTGAACAAATTCTAATACTCGTATACATATATAATTATGCAGTTTCGATATATACACCTGGTCCGTATCGGGTGTTGTTATCAGGACCTTGTCTTTACAGCCATCATATGTCATTTGACAGTAGACATTAAAAACATTTATCCCACCACCTTTACATTCACATATACATGACCTACAGACCAAGTCCGTAGGTTGTCCATCGTGGTTCATCGGGGTACAGTCAGGTGCACGTATCTGTAATATACATAAATGAACCAAAAACAAAACATAAAGACACATTCCTGCTATGTTCGTACCAGAGTTTTCCAGCCTATTTCCAGCCTTCATTCTACCCCGGGTGCCCCTCATCATGTTAGACTTACTACGGATTTTTGATTGTAGGTCAACCACCATAGTTTTTAGTCTTCATCATCTGAGGTTGCCCTCTCACCTTCGTTACCTTCGTCTTGATTATCATCTGATCCTTCCTCTCTATTACCTTGGTTGTCACCAGCCACCCATACACCATTATTTTGATTGTCTCTGGGCTTTGCAGTCCATTCTCTAGCCTTGATGTTATCGGGCCAGAATGTGTTGCGGACAACCTTATTAAAGTCACGTTCGCGTACCGTAAGACGACACCCAGTCCTTGTGAAGTCGTACCTGACGGGGATCAGTCTAATGAAAGTGGGTTCGACATTATTATTCAGACAATACGATCTAACACTTTCGATAAGTTCCTCATCATTTCTATCTCTCACATCCAGCCCTTGTAGGTATATATCTCTATTCACAGTTGTGGGGATACCTTTCAGCGGGAAACTGGCTTTAGGACTGACTTTCTCGAACTTACGTTTCTTGGATTGCTGCGTCTTCCATTCACCCTTCTTAGCCGCGTTCGCGTACGACATTTCACCTTTACCATTCTGTTTACGGTTTCTATTACCTGGACCATTCTTCCCATCTTTCTTATCATTAGGCTTATTATTACCATTCTTCACACTCTCGTTTGGTATCTTACCTCTGGTACTCTGTTTCGCCTTGAAGTTCTTCGCTGGGCCGGTTTTCTGCTTCGGTCCCTGCTCCCGTTGTCGTGCCTTCCGCTCAGTTACTTGCCCGGACGGTGGTAGTTTGTAGACATCATCGTAGTGGTCGATGCTCCTCGTCGGGTTGTCGATCTCTCTAGGCGGCCCGTGTAGGTCAGCGGCGGCGTCCATTGGTGCTCCGGGTGGTGTCTGCGTCGGTGTGGCTGTGCCACTCGTATCGTAGTCATCATCGTTGTAATCGTCGTCGTCGGCCCACGACGGACTTAGCTCCACATTCCTAGGTTGTCGATTGGGTCTCGGTGTCTCCTGTGTTGTGACGCTATCTTTCTTGGCCCGGTGTAGCCAGTCCTTGAGAGGGTTGTCTTTAGCATGAGCATCGTCCGGTTCTCGCTGGGTTTTAGCTCGGGTGCCTGTGCTTCTTTTCTCCCTCTCCTTCTCACGTTGTGGTTTCGGGGCACTCTCCCGTCTGTCGCCACTGCTCACCATGGTGTGCTGCTTCTCGGCGTTGTTCCCCCGTTTCGGTCTCGTGCCATCATACCCTCTCCCTAATGTTCCAGCAAAGCTCGCAGCCCTAGGTCTGGTGTTGTCTGCTTCGCGCCGTACTTGTATTTGGTCGTCTTGGAGTGCCTCGTCGTGCATTGTGTCAGTAAGGATCCCAAGCGACATACATCTTGTCTCGTATCTCTCATGATTCATCGGGCCTACTATGATGTTCCTCATGTTGTTACTGTCGGCCAGTCTTCTCTTTACATCCCTTAGTTCATCTGTCAGCTCATCGTTCCTTATTTTCAATTTCCTCATCTTATCGTCTATAACATCTTCTAGATTATCGATTCTCTTATCTTGCCCATTCATCCTTCGATCGCAGTCATCGTGCTCACCATTATGCTTCTGTCGGCATCTATCTTCGTACCCGGGTGGGTCACGTTTACGATTCTCGCGGTTCGCCATGGGTATGCAGTTGGCAATGTCTATCTCAGCGTATACTTCGCCGACTCGTATAGTGAGGAGGATTGGTACTCGCTGCTTGTCGTCTTGGCTCGGAATGACTGGTTGCGCGCTTCCCACGTGTTTCCCGCTTGTTTCTGCCACTTTCGCATCGACCTCGTTTGGTGACTTGTGATTGGTTGGCGTGTTGTGTTCAGAAGCATCAGTCGAGTCTGGACGCTTGTCCTCATCCGGGCGTTTGATTGGTTCACGGGTAGTTGCTTTCTCACGTTGACCGTGGGTCCGCTCATTTGCATTTGTGTCTGTGACACTTATGCACTCAATGTGTTTTGGCTTACTTAGGTTACTGCCATAGCCATCGTTGCTTAATTGAACTCCGTCGGCTATCTCTTGCGCCACATTCGACTTGTTGTTTCTCATCTCCCTCTCAATAAAGCCACTTTTCACATGCTTCTGAGTCGTATTGTTTGTTTTCGTAGCTGGCATACTCATCACACTCTCTTCTCCGTCATCATACATATTCTTGTCAAGTTGTATGTACTGATTGGCATTATATTCTTCTCGCTCCGTGATCTCTGCATGCTCTAGAATCGTCAGATCTTTATCATCATTTTCATATGTTTCCTCTACATCATCAGTATCACTATCGCCTGAGCTTTGGCAGTCCTCATATGCTTCACTGGTCTCTGTGTTCATTTCATCGCTGTTATCGTTAACACTTGCATTACTATCACTCTTTCTGTCTTCATTATTATCATCATCCCTATCTTCCCGATCTCGATTGGCATCACCTATCGGGTATCGTTCTTCATTGGTGTGTTCATCAACACCATTGCTTATCAGTACTTCATCGCATCCGTCCTTTCTTTCAATTTCGCTATTCGCCAGGTTGCTCGCTTGTGTGCTTAGCGCCATTTCATCCTTCATTATGTCACAGTGTAGTGCTCTCAGTGTGGTGTTATCATCTTCTACTTTCAGGACATTCATGTCTTCTCGGTTCGTGGTTGTATCATTATCCAATTCCTCGCAGTTGTTCATTTGCGCATCCACATTTATAATGTTAGCCACATACTGGAGGCATGCCATAGCTTCGCTAGCTGAACTCTCATGGGGATTAGCGGACTCCATTACGATGCTTGTAGGTCGTATCATATTCATGGGAAAACCACTGTTCACTTCAATCACAAAATTCATCAAATCGACTATATCTTCAGATGCTTTTTTCATGCACTTCCGTGCGATCATGTCTTTTGGTGTCAGTTTCTTGAGGATTGCCTCTGCCCTACCTATATGGTGTTCCTCCTCATGCGTTAGCTGGCAGGTGTTTTCGTCCCGCGCTTTAGCTACCTGGCTAAGACAATGGTCTACCTTGTCCATCGCCGTCCTAAATATCGTTCTTCTTGATTCTAGTAGTAACTTCATGTCTGCGAGTGCCCGCAGTTCTTCCACTATATCATCAAGCTTGACCCGTCCGAATCCACTCAAAATCACCCCAACTTTTGGGTCCATAGCGCTGAGTAGATCCAAAATAGGGTCCCCATCATCTTCCGTGAAAAAACTTGCTGCCATCTTGCTTCGTGACGTCACAAAGACTACCACCGTGACAGTCAGGAAGATATATGTTGTTGTTCCGGTGAAATCTAGACTACTACATGTATAACGCACACAATGTGTCGAGTTGCCATATTACGGTATTTTGGTGGGAAGAAGCCTAAGAAAGAAGATTTAGTCTATCATTGGGATCAGAATAAGTAAGTGCTTTCGAATATGGCATTCTCTCAATTTTCTGTCAACCAAACAAAATGATTAATCAAATATATTAAACACGCTAGTGTATGATATACATGCAAACATACACTGCTTCATGTGCAGTGTTGATTCTAATGCTTTTAATTGGAAATAGGCACAGTAACTTAATATAATAGCAAGAAATAAAACGATTGTTCGAGGAAGGTCGTTTTTTTGTTTGTTTGCTAAGAAACATTCCATTTGGTATTGAAAACAATCAGTTTACATAAATTCTCTTTTTCTTGATTATCTTGAAGTTTATAAGGGTATAACACTCTTGGTCATCCCAAAAGTACTATCGTTATTTAGCGTGAGGATATTTATCATTTGGACAATTTGACCTTTTCATGCCCAGAGTGTCTACATGGCATTCTGTCTCATAAACATGCTAAAACATGGAACAAAATGTGTTTAGAAGAGCAATTACCTTTCGCAGAAACAGCCATCCCTCAAGCGTGAAAAACTACCCCCTCTTATGATATATTACCATTGTTTCACGTTGCTTTCTCATCAAAGACCGTTTCTTAGTACAAACTACTCAATATTGAAAAATGACCATGCTATATTCATGTGATTTTCTAAATTCGGTCCACAATTGTGTCCCTAATTGGACTCTGGCTATATACTGGTTCCAGGGTGACAGTGACCATCCATCAATAGACTCCATTTTCTCGGTAAATTAGCCTTACAACCAGAAGAAAATGTCTCTTATTTTTGGTATTATGTGTCCTTCGATAGCCTAGAAATCATCCCAGTCATCAAAGGTCGATGCTTTCGCTTTCGCTTTCCCTCGTCTTCTTGGAGCGAAACTGTCGTTGTCATCATCGTGACCATCGCCAGATGCGCGTTTTCTACAGCAATAGAGTAAATATAGACGTACATCATTACAACTTTAATTTGGTATTCTACGGTCTGTATACAGATTATTGCAACAGATGATAACTGATGACATGACTTCACTCATAAATCATTACAGCCCATACGTTTATTTGTATATATATATATATATATATATATATATATATATATATATATATATATATATATATATATATATATATATATATATATATATATATATATATATACATACATATACCAAATTCTTAATGCCACTTACGTTTCTTAGTATATAAACTACAGCAATCATTTAATACTAATCTTACCTGAGGTACATTACACCTCCGCCTATCACAGCCAGTCCAGCGATAACGCCGAATATGGAACCAATGATTGCACCAACATTGGGGCCACCGCCACCTTTCGACTTTTTTCTTCCGTATCGTCCACCTGTAGATACAAATATGTGAATATCATTGTTGATTGAGATATTGATTAAGGGTATGTGCAAAAATGTTATTTTTTTCAACCTACGTGCCAAATCAATTACTATAAACGGAACCTGATATTCTAATTCTGAGTCTTATGAAAATACGTAGAAAACATTAACCAAGATCAAAATTGTATAGATATTGTTATAGTGCTAATTTTTGTCAATTGTCTTGATTTTAAGCTTGGTTATAGTACAGGATAAGTCAGATTAGTCACATATTGATGATACCTTCATCATTTAAGTTTCTTAAGAATGACAATTTTAATTGTTGGTGTTCAGTAAATGAACGAGAGAGAATGCCATTCCTTTCATTTTGCTATTATTTCCATTGCATCTTTTTGAAAATATATGGACAATTATTACGATGGTGCAGGTGTGAAAGCCGAGATTAAAAATGTTTTTCTGGAAAACAACAAAACTGCCGTTCACACCTGCACCATCGTAAATCATAGATTAGACATTATTTTTTTATTTGACCGAACCACATTCAAAGTTTAGCAATACTCCGCGAAGGTGAGTGATGAAGTACCATCTCCTCTTTAGTCGAGACTGGGTGTTCGATTTCATAAGCCTCTTCCTCAAATGAACTCTGATTGAATGAAGACCTAAACCAAACTGCAGCTGAGGCCCACACATCAAACACGAGGCCCGCTGATCATATCACTCCTGGCCAATGTATATTGTCCACCCACGCTGACAGGCAAAGGCATTTGGGAGGCAACTATTCGATTATTCAAAGGCGCAGTCCCACTGTTCAACTATTATTCACATGAGTCCGGTTTTGCTACATCAAACAATCAAAGTAATACGTTGATGTCTGTTATTCACAGGAGAGTCCGTTGTAGCAGTAAACGGTGACCCATACAGTACAAACATTTAATTCCTGCACCAGTCGACCGGACGTCTGCCAGTGCCTGGTTGTGAAAACGCCCATGGATAACATGTCAAAAAATAAGCCAAGCATTTCAACGAACCACGTAGCTGGCGAATCAAAGCTACGTTCAGTTGTGACGTCATCCATGAATCCATGCCCAATATACTGGGTGGCAATCAGACGTCCGGTCGTCTGTTATGCCCGGGCTGCCCACGCATTTAGTGCAGGAATTAAATGTTGGCAATTTACTACTCCTGTTCTATGTTTATTGTCCGCCCACGCTGGCAGGTAAAGGAATTAGGGAGACAACTATTTAATTATTCACAGGCGCGAGTCTGGTGTAATGTTCAGTGAACGAAGACCCACAGTACAACTGTTATTCACAGGAGTCCGGTGTAGCAGTAAACGGTGACCCACAGTTCAAGTGTCATTCACAGGAGAGTCCGTTGTAGCAGATAATAGTGACCCACAGTTCAACTGTTATTGACAGGGGCGAGTCTGGTGTAGCAGTAAATGATGACCCACTGTTCAAATGTTATCCACAGGCGCGAATCCGGTGTAGCAGTAAACGGTGACCCTTAGTTCTTAATGTCCTCTGACACTGATTAAAGTCTCATCAAGATCTAACATTTCTAATTTCGATTGTTTCTGACGTTTTGTCCTTTTTCATGGTTAATAAGATACTATGATTCTATCTCAGTTTATAGTATGAAATCGAAACATTTTATTTATATACAATTGGCTATAAAGGCTTTTTGCAGAATCGGGAACCAAATGATCTTAGGGTAAGCCTTGCTCTATAGACGGAGTGTATATATACATACCGCCATGGGTGTGTGGTGCTGAGTGCAGCGCCCCCCTTCCTTGACACATGTCATTGGAACATTTGGCCATCTCACTGGGTGTACCAGAGCACAAATTTTCTCCCATTGCGCAGCTGCGGGCGCGTGTGCAAGACGTATCTCCAGCTATACACTGGGTCCAGCTAGACCAAATACTCCATGGGTAAGAACCTGTAACAAAGCATATACATTTTGAAATAAAAATCAGATTCCAGTTTCGCACCTCTTCACTGACAGTGAACACCCCCCCCCCCCCCCCCCATCAACACACACACACACACACACACACACACACACACACACACACACACACCTATATTCATCGAAAATGAGATGTTGAGTGTGCTATGATTTTTTTGTAATAGCTGTGACTTTATACAAGCAAGAAACGGCAAATAATTATGGCTGTCACTCCAAGAACGTTTTACAATTTTGGTCACTTCTTCACAATGAATTTGAAAATATATGATGATACATGTTGAAGATAACTGTGTATGTACATATTTGCCAGTTTATGCTAAACACTAGGTTCATTTACTTAAGTATCGTATCCCACAAACGATAATTCAACGAGAAATCGGGGCAAGAATGAACTACAGTACCGACATTTAATTTCTGCACCAATCGACCGCACGTTTGCAAGCGCTTGGTTGTACAACTACCCATGGAATCATGTCAAAAATAGGGCAAGCATATCAATGACCCACGTAGCTTGCGAATCAAAGCTACACACAGTTGCAAGGTCATTCATGCAGACATGTCCTGAAAACTTGGTGGAAATCGTGTTTATGCCCGAGCATTTAGTGCAGGAATTAAATGTCGGCACTGTATAAATTGTATAGAGAGTAGTTACCTGGATGGCAGGCATTTCCGTAGCAGCCTTTTAGGTCTTCGCTCTCCCCATCGCAGGTTTCGCCAGTACATGTCCTGACTCGCTTGCTCTCCCCGTGGCCACAGACGGTACTACAGATGGACCACTCGCTCCACTCACCCCAACCTGAAGCAGGCAAGCAAGCACTGGCATACAGTACACACATTTGAAATCAATACCTTAACAGTGGGCATATATCCTTGTGTTTAACCTGCAAGAAGTATTCTATTGGCAATTGCCTGCAGAAAGGTCATATACAGTACAGACAAAGTTTTAATTCCTGCACCTGTCGACCGGACATCTGTCAGTGCGTAGTTGTACAAACGATCGTGCATAATAGTTCAATACTATAAGCCAAGCACATCAACGACCCACATCAAGCGAATCAAAGCTACGTTCTGCTGTGAGGTCATCCACGTATCCATGCCCACCCAAGATAATTGGTGGAAATCGGGCGTACGGTCATGTATTAACCACACTTAGTACTATTTTGTCCAATTTTAGATTCATTAGGCAAACGGAGATAACAAATGCAAGCCTTTTAAAATGTATATATGAAGATCATCATTTCAGTGGCAAATTGAAAGAATGTATGACTAAACCATATTTTATCCAGCACACAACATACGTGAAGACTTAAATCAAAAGTTACCATGTACCTTACTTTTAATTCATTTCTAAAGAGAATATCATCCAATGTCCCTTCCATGTAAATGTTGAAAAATCTACCTTAATCTAGGTATCGATACGTATCAATTTTAAAAATCGATCCTCGTCACAATAGGCCATTGAATTTATTTACATTATTTGTAATCAAAAACCTTTTAACGATTTTATCGTTAATTGAGATTTCTTGATAATTTGTTATCTGCTTTGCTGCAGTAATGTACTAGGAATGGTGTAATAAACAGCCATGCTTTTAGAGCAAGGCATTTCTTTCGCATTTCTGTTACTATTCATTTCTCTACGAATTAACATCAATGCCAAACAACGCATTATATTTCACTTGCAGTTCTATAATAAGAAGACCACTTATCGTTTTCTGCATGTACACTTAATAATTAATGCCCACCCACGATATTGCACATTTGGCAAATGGATACGGCTAATTCAATTATGGCAATATCACCCAAAGAAATCTGTCACAGAAATATTTATTCATAGTAACAGAAGCTGATTCTCATTCGTGTTTCCCTCTTAAATTGTGCCAGATTCACGACCGATCCTAATCATACCAGATATAGTTCAGAATGCTCCCGTCTAATTTCAATCATTCCTAATTATATTTAATCCGGATTGTCTAATCAGTATAGCTAATTCACAGACTCCACTCTGCACTCACGCAAAGGGTCATTGCAGGTTTCTGCGGATGACACATGCAAATTGCTCTCGTATTGACTACTCCCATATGACTATCACGGCATGTATGGTAGCAGGTACTTGAAACAGTGCAGTGTTGATGAGAGAGAGAGAGAGAGAGAGAGAGAGAGAGAGAGAGAGAGAGGAGAGAGGGGGGGGGGGGGGGATGGGAGGGAGGAGGGAGACCTCCACACATACTCTAGTAAGATGTATAGTATTATAGTATATAACATTTGGCACACACAAACTCATATATGAAGGTGACTAGTTGGAGAGTCATTAACTGCTATGCAATATAATTCTAACCAGACAGGATATATACACTACGAGTTAGAAACATTTCCATAGTGGTCCCAGTCTGCCCTGAATCCAATGGCATCACATGTAATGATCAACTCCACTGCTCAAGATTGACATAACAATAATATCATATAGTAATACAAATACATACGTTCGGACTAGAATTGATGAATTTCATTTTTATGACTCCGAGAGGACTGACATGAAATGTTTTTTGCATCTCACTTTAAAAAGATATTTACTGAACCTCTTTCCCCCCCACTTTGATACCATTACTGTTGCACTTCCTATTTGAGGCAAATAGGATAGACTCTGTCTTTCCCAGGTGGAGTGAAAGTTTGTTGTCTGTCAACCACAACATTTAATTTGGTAAGTTCCTCGTTCAATATCAATGATTTTTTCCCTCTGATCAAAAGAGCCAAATCAAAAGCATACAACAAAAGACGCCAGTCAACAGCTGATTCCATATCGTTCACATAGATTAAAAACAATGAAGGTCCCAATATAGAGCCCTGGGGTACGCCACAAGTAACTTCTCCTCGGTCTGATAAAGTGCCATTTATGTCTATAAATTGAGATATGTTGGATAGGTAGGAGTCGAACCACTTCACTGACCCATCATCACATCCAATAGCACCAAGTTTATCAGACATTATGGCATGGTTGACTGTATCAAAAGCTTTTTGCAGGTCATTCATAACCATTCCTGTATATAGTCCCTTGTCCATGCTAAACTTGATTCCGTCAGAGAGATCGATTCTTAAGACAAACTCATATTTTCTAGGGTTACTATGAGGATATTTTCCAAATGAAAGAAGGGGAGGAAAGGGTTAAGGCATATCTGGCATGTTGCCAGCACTACGTGTCTCGCTAGGAAATTAATGAATAATCCTAGTTCCTGGTCAGTCTAATCTTACTATTAGTGCACTAATGGGGTTAGACTAAGACAATACTTGTTCATCTCAGTTTATTACACATTTCCAAGGATTGGTTCATTCCGGTGCAAATTGCATGCTTTATTCACGTTTTCCTGGACAATAGAATTAGTCTTAGACAGCATTTCCGATAACCGAAAAAGAAAAAGACAATATGTTCAAATGCAGCGTTTTTCGACAAAATGAATGCTTTTGGTGACAGAAAATATATTCTTATCAGGGTAGTACACCTCTACCACGAAATGTTTATTTTCAACATAAATATTAGACAATCATATAAGCGTAAATGTCTTGTGCGGCCGGTGGCTAATTTGGTCAATACAAAATGATGCAAAAGACCTGTAAAATTACTAAAAACCCTTTCAAATGGGTACTCATCTGAGAATACTCAACGAGAGCTATCAAATGAATACCAATATGACAGGGTTAAGGTGTTTTTCAAAAATCGTTGCGTCCTTGTGCTTTAGGCGAAAGTTGCCTTAGCATTGGAAGGGTTAAAGTAAGGAAGTTAGACAAGTGTTTATTGTGTGGGTAGACCCTAAACCCCGCGCAGACCTCGGGAATGATGTCAATGGAAACTTGTGATCTTGGAATCCCCTGCCTAGGGATAGGGTTAGGGTTAGGAATCAGGTCCAGGGTTAGGTTAAGGGTTACCTAACCATAAACTTTAGCCCTAACCCCAAATTTAGACCTTATACCTAACCTTAAACCATGTGATCATTCCTCAGGTTTGCGGGGATTTAGAGTCTACTTATTGATGTGGTTGTCTTACCTGACACGGCGCCCCCTAGCCTCTGCCGTATCACCTCCTCTGGTTTTGATCCTAGCTGCTCGCGGACCTGGCCCGCGATGCAGGCGTTGGTGTTACATGGCTGGATATCATACTTGCTGCCTTTACAAGGCTTTCCGTGAGCCTCCTCGCCAGCCTGTGTGCCAACAAAACATAAATAGACTTATAGTGTGTCTCAATGCCTTTCTTGCAATCCTTAAAGATGACCGCCAAAAAGGGAATTTCGTAGGTAGACTCTATATCCCCGCAGTCCTCACGAAGGAGGTCAAGGAAGCTTATGATCTTGGAATCCCCTAGTTAGGCTTAGAGTTAGGGTTAGGAATCAGGTCTAGGGTTAGGGTTACCCAGCCCTAGTTAGATGATTCCAAGATCTTAAGTTTCCTTGACCTCCTTCCTGAGGACTGCACAGATATACCAAAATTTCGCAAACTACCCCGGAAGTGCATCAACTGATTTCGGACACTTTAGATATCAGGCTAACCAAAAATCATTGTTGGATTTGTTCAGCAAATTGGTACAGAAATATGGTCTGGCTCATGGACTAATATAATGCACTCCTTAAAGTGTTTCTATTTCAAAAGAATTATGAAAGGATATTAGTCTCGTTTGGACAATAAAATCATGTACAGAATAGCCACTCAATTCCCTGCCAGTGCTTGTTGTACAGCCACCCATGGATAACAATAAGCAAAGCACATCAATGACTGCAGAAGCTTGCGAATCAAAGCTACATTCAGTTGTGAGGTCATCCATGCATTCATGACCAGGAAACTGGGTGGCAATCGGGTGCACGGTCGTGTACTATGCCTGGGCTGCCAATGCATTTAGTGCAGGACTTAAATGTCAGCATTGTAGTCACCTACTTAAAGTACTCCTAAAATGTTTTTCTTTTGAAAGATTTATGAAAGCATATAGTCTTATTTGGACTACAGTATCATGTATAATCATTGAATGTATAAACATTGAAAGGTATACAAAGTGAAAGTGAGCTTAATTGGTAAAAGATACGATAAATGATAAGAATTTGGAATCCAAGACACCTGATTCCTATGGCGAAGAAAGTTTATTGATAACCAAAGACATGCACATTAAGCCCTATATACGAAGTCAACAACAATAGAAATTCGACACTTTTCCAACCATTTTTTTCAAAATGGTCAAGTGAAGAGGTGCCCCACAAAGATATAGGAAAGAAAAGAAATTTAACCCTAAAGAGATGAGTGGATAGAAACTACTGTGCTGTATTTCATTGTTGGATTTAATGCACGTCACAATCCTCTTTTTAACCGTTATGCTGCTGGCTAATTTGGCCAATTCAAAGCGATGCAAAACCCTGAATGATGACTGAAACCCAGGCATGTGGGTACTCATATGAGAGTACTCAGCAAGAGCTATCTAATAGATACCATAATGATAGGCTTCAAATGGTTTTCAAAAAACTTTGCATCCTTGTGCTTTGGAGGAGGAAAGTAGCCTCAACATTGGAAGGGTTATTCATCTGTGGGTTTCCACTAGACATACAGAAAAGAAGGCATCACTCATATCTAATCTGCATAATACATTTCTAGGAATGATTATGTTCATATTTGAGAAACACAAACTTGTGAAGTTTAATTTTGTTATATAATATATTGTTCATATACGAATATCATTACAGCACAGAAAGCAATGTTATAAGATAATGCAAATGACAGTGCAAAGCAAAATAGTGAATATCTTTAGCGATACAGAATTAGGTGTATTCATAAGCAATATGATAAATTGTTAGTTACATGTAGTTCATCTTATGAACACATTTGATGCCTTACTATCTTAGTAACCATTTTCCGATGATTTTTTGAGGTCTACCTTAGATTGTACCGAGAAGACAATCCAATTCCATGTGGTTTTTGATGATCTTTGTTAATCTTTGTATAAAGAGTGAAGTTAATCTTACCGTGGTGTCGTAGGTACAGTGCCGGAAGCGCACCCTTCGTCCGCCACCACAGTTAAAGCTGCAGATTATCCATGACTCCCACTTATTCCACTTTCCTGCAGCGCACACAAACAATGCAACATTCACTATAAACACACAGCTAGATACCAGTCCGTGTAGAAATATCCCCCAGAAGAGCATCTTAACCCTTATGCTGGTGGTGTCTAATTTGGCCAATACAAAATTATTCCAAAAACCCGATAAGTGATTGAAACCCTAGCACATTGGTACACATCTGAGAGTACTCAGCGAGAGCTATCCAAAGATTTCCAACATGACAGGAATACAAAGCAATATCTTTAGAAATTATTGTCAGAAAATTGTTGTTCCTGATGTGTTTAACAATCCTTCTTGAAATAGTTTTCTGATGTTTCGCTCTTTTACGAATTATATACAAAGTTGTCAGATTCAGCATCGTGGATGAATTGTTCTTGTACAGAAATATCACCTGCCTTCTATTTTGGTATTTTCACCGACATCAATTGCACAACCCCCTCAGCTAAATGACAGTCTTGCAGTGATGTATGCGTCATACATCTTATTTTCTTTTAAATTTGAAAGTTACACAGATGTGTAACAACGGTTTTATCACGTAGAATTCATGATAATCGTATATCATAAACCAGTACGCGATAGAATATGTGTTAATGAAGTGGTATGTGATGATGATGATGATGATGATGACGACGATGATGATGATGATGATTAAACTTTACCAACATTATTTTTCTTCTAACAAAAGAAAACATTTTCAATGTATGAGAAGAATAAAGACCATTATTACAAATGTACCAATATGAAATAAAATTTGAAATTTAAAAAAAAAAGAAACTTTACCGTTAACTTTACAGACGTCTCTGACGCAGCTCTGGTGTTTCTCTGTTTCTCCTAGGCATGTTTTGCCTGCCACACCCTGGGTATTACACGTCCGTACCCGCTTTCTGCTTCTTGCTTTTCCACAAGTAGGCAGACACTCACCCCACGGACGCCATGCATTCCATATTGGCGACCCTGTAAAACGTGATGGACACACCCCTAGAAAGCTGTTGTGTAGGTGATGCGCATGAGGAGTTCCCGTAGGAAAAGCCTCATGCATGAACAGATCGTGGCATGAAATCTCCTTGCATGAAAATAAAATTTCCATGCATGAAAATGGAAATTTTGCCCCAAAACTTTTATGGGCTTGAATTCCATACATGACTTTGTGTACAGCCCAATTACCTATGGACATTTCTTGGGCAAAAGTTCTCCCATGTATGAAATGTTCACGCCATTGTTCATGGACTCAAGCCAAAAATACGCATCTCTTAGAAAATAACTGAAGCATCAGGTGTTTAGGAATAAAAATTACAGATTGAATAAAAACTGAACCAAACCATAGGAATACTAAGACTTTTAGAACTATTCTTTAACATGGCGAATATTTCATACACATTGTTTGTACATGTTCAATTACAAGAGTGCAAATGACATTTCATAAGAAAGGGCATCTGAACTGACATTAGTGCGATGAGAATTGTGTTCTTCAACGCAGACAAAAAGCTGTTTATACGCAAGTCACAAAAACCTATCATATTGCATTTGAAACCTTATTAATAAGCCAAGATAACCGAAAGTAAAAAAAGGAGTTGACCTGGTAGTTATTTCTGACCAGACAGACAATGAGAATTAAAACAAATGTCATCACTGCCTCTTGTTTATTTTACCAAGCCTTAATTACGAACTAACCATGATTATCTTATTTTACTATTGTATTTTTCAGAAAATGCAGCATTCTGTTTAGGCATCAGCATTTGAGAGTAGTGTGACTCTTAATGAGAAAAGATGAAAGGGTAGGGTTTCCTTTTTTCATTTAGGATGTTGTTCCATTTTTCTGTTACTTTAACCAAGATGTTATCATCTTTAGGAAGCAGATGCTTATAGATAGATGAGCAACCCTTAGTGTTAGAATAAATTCTTCGTAATAAATATGGAAAATGAGGACCACATGGTAT
>OZ012684.1:81230920-81335837 GCA_963942565.1 Maea johnstoni | reverse complement strand
ACACATACACACACACACACACACCCACACACCCACATATATATATATATATATATATATATATATATATATATATATATATATATATATATATATATATATATATATATATATATATATATATATATATATATATATATATGAACAGATGTACTAACCAAACACCCTAATTAAGACAAATTTGTAAAGTTGCCATACACAGCCCATATTATATGGACACTTTCAATGACGCACTAACTAATTCCTCAGTGAGAAATTTCGGCAAGTACCATGAGATTCATTAGTGTAGCGTGTAGCTCACACTTTTCCAGTATTGACGTCACAAAGTCTCTCTCAATTTTCCCTCAAGATCTGTTACTTGGATGTAAATGCATGCCGATTACTTTGAAGTCACCATAGACCGTGTGTGTACCGTCATGGAACAGTATGGGATTGTGCTGCGAGCCCCCAGGTTGAGCGGTCCAGAGCAATGCCTCCAAGGATTTGAAATCATCCTCGATATTTGCCCTTTGTTGTGAGGGAATTTGACAATGGCTTTTGCTTTCATACATGGTTGAAAAAAGCCCGCAAATTTCGTAATCATAATCATCAAAAGTTGCAAACAACGTTTTCTCAGGTCGCGAAGTATAGAAAAACGAACATTCTGCTTTTGTCGGCCTAAAGAACGAGTCTCACGGAGTTCTAAAGATCTTAATGATACACCAGAAAACTCCATTCCGCGAGTTAGGTAACCTCTAGCGTCTTAGTAGTCTGCGGCCCTTTTTTTACTACCAATCCATTAAGAGAAGAACACGACAACGAACATACATTTCTTTACATCCCTGGGTAATAAATAATGCATAAAGCGTATAGAATTGCTATGAAAACCCATCGTTGCTTTCCTATAAATCTTGCATACGAGGTCTAAAAAGGTGTAGGGCTAGTGTGTGTCTGGTGTATAGCTTCCTTTGATTGAAGATGGCATATTCAAAATAGAAGTAAACAGGAAATGGAAGGTATTCGCCGACTGCACAGAGCTTCTGCATGTTTTTTATATTTGCATCACAATTGGAATTTCTAGATTCGTACAAGATAGAACTTGCATAAATGGCTCATAATTCTATATATCAAATCACAATGTCGAGACATTCATCACAGCCATTACTTCAATTTAGGTTATCTATTCAGATAGTTTATAAGCATACACAATTTGTGAAAACATGATCTGAAGAAATCACTGATTGATTAGGTGTAACTTTATGGAATTGAAGCTGCAGGTATTCTAACAACTTGTCTTTTGCAGTGTTATTCACAATAAAGCATATTGGTCTCCAAGTACATGTTAATTGGTAACAATGTTTGATGAATCAAAGTAAGGTGCAATAGGTATACATTCAAAATCCAATGGACGCAAGGATTGTTACTGAATTGTTCTCAATTTTACCCTCCACCTGTACAATGAGTAATAGAAAAATGAATAAAAACAACTTGAGTGTTCTTATTCCAGCCATGCATTATTGATAGTTCCTGCACAATAGGGACACACACACACACACATATATATATATATATATATATATATATATATATATATATATATATATATATATATATATATATATATATATATATATGACTAATATATATATATATACATATATATATATATATATATATATATATATATATATATATATATATATATATATATATATATATATATATATATATATATATATATATATATATATTCTACACGGTACTGATCATATTTCACCTAAAGGAAAAGTTTAGAAATAATCATACCTGGCTGCTTAATTGGATGCAATACTGCTGAAGACAAAGCACCTCCAGCGAAGGTCTTTATTTGAGCGCATACTGATAGGTAACAAATCGGAAATTATTTCTTGAGGCCCAGTCGCAGACAATAATACAGGGTAGACGGCATAATGGATGATCATTGGTGTGACAAGCAGCTGGTTGGGGGATTAGGAGAGCTGTGAAGAAAGGTGACAGCTCGTTTGCGTGGGGTAGATCCTGGCACAATAGCAGAACCATATAGCCTCACTAACAACACACAACGTCCATTAATCCACAGAACTGCCAGCAAGATGGCTGCGCACGCACATCATAAATCCCTCGTCACTATAATTAGTCTGACATTCACTACACTAATTTATCAGAAACACTGATCCTAAGCGAAACGCAATGGAAGGCCTAGATGCTAACTAGTTCAATTAGAGCTACCCCCTTAGAGATGCCGAGGAGAGAAATGACAGTTTCTACTAATTGCATTAATTGGTGTGTTTACCAAAATTCACCTAAGTGCCTGAATTGACAATGATTAGCCAATCGTATGAACTCACCATTTACTGACTGAACATCAGCAAACAATATCAAACCACCAACTTTTCTAAACAAAAGCGAACGTTTATATAAAGGTTAAAAGGTAGTGACCGTCTGTATGGACAGAGAAAGTCGGAATTTAATCGAGGTTTGGTGAATGCAATTTATGAACCCAAGAGTTCAATCGCGTTTTTACTCTGAAGTTAGTCAAATAATAGCCCATCGCATGAGTGGAAATGATCGATGTTTAGACTAGTTAAGATCATATACATTTTGGATGATTGAATTTAATCTGTACATTTCGTATTTGGATTAACTATGTGCGATTTTGCTATGATATACCATAAATGAAAAGTAGAAAGAAGTCGAAGGTGTATGCCCTGCTTCTCATTTAAGGTGCTTCAATGGGAGCTTAAAGAGTGTAATCCGACATCCATAGAATGTAGCTTATATGTCCGTTATCACGCATTATATCAGAGGTTCCATTTAACACATAGGTGCAGGGCACGTAGACACCCAGCATGTCTGAAAACCATAACATTAAACTTCTGGATAGTGCAAAACAAACGAAAATATTGATCAAAATAAATGGACAGCATCCAAACCTTTTTATTTGACGAGCTAACTATGCATCACTAAGATTTTTGAAGGTAGTTACGGGTTTTTGTGTAACCATACCTTGAGGCATACCACAAAATAAACTAATATTATGCTGCCATCTCTATACAATTCATGCCTGAAGTGACCAAGTGTAGTATAATCACTGATTTGGTCGCCATTTGCATTATCTGACCAGTCGTAGGACGTCCTACGTCACTCCTTACTCGAGTTAACGAATGCCTCACTTAAGTCACTATTGTGGTATGCCTGTGCACATTAATGTGAAATACATCATACGTCAATAAAACTGGAATTTCGAGTTGTTGTTTATCTTAAATTTCCAAAACGGCACACGTGTGTATTAAGTTGGTGCTGGCATCTAGTGTTGCCACTGTCAGTCACTTGCGTCTGTTTTATGCAACAGTAAACCAAATGTTGTTTGACTATTACACTCCAGGTTGTTTGACATTGCGAGTGACCTACTAGTATTTGCTTAGGATGCTCACACAACGGACCGTTTCTCCTGAATCGCTCTTCTCGTATTTGATTTTTAACCACTCCAAATTATTTGATGCAGTAGATTTCAATGTTTAAAAATTAGAATGATGTTATATGTGACCAAAATAAACTTAGGTTCGGCCGTACAATAATAGGGCTTGGAAAAGAAATATTATTTCATTCATTCACGGTTCTCATACAGTTGTCATTAGTTTTCGACCAACAGTTCTCTTTTGAATATTTTTATAATTGCTCTGATGACAAGGTTATAACCAGGTCAATGTTCAGGCTCACTGGCATGAATGTGATTGAAAAAACGCGCCCTGGCGTGAAAGTGGACTGTCTGCGGTCGAGACGTCTGCGGCCGATTGAAGAGAGATCGTGACCCTCCCCCTCCCCCCTGAAGCACCTTAACAAGACGCATTACTGTTGAAGTCACAACACCAAATGTAATAAAATTACATCAAAAGTAAATGCAATTGTAAACATGCTTGATGATTACATCAAATGTACAAACAATCACATATGTAATAAAATTACATCAATTGTCGTAACCAACCACATATGTACTAAATATCTTCCGCGAAATGTAATATCAACTGTAAGTGTAATAAAAAATACACCAAATGAAATTTTTAATACATGTAATAGAATTTTCGTTTGGTCAGTTATTACATTTGATGAAAATGTATTATTATATTTATAGTTGATTTGATGTAATTTATTCTATTACGTTCACGGTTGGTTTCACATTTGATGTATATCATTGATGTGTGGTAGTAATTACATTTGCTTTAAATTCTTTATTACATTTATGGTAACAATTATAGTTTATATTATGTATTGCAGCGGGTGTTGTAACAAACCCATAAGAGCAACCCATATCTTTTCCAAAACTAGTACTGATGACCTGGTCTAGAAAAGAAAATACCACTAGTAGGAGATATTTGTGAAAGACAATTGGCTAATTGACCAAGTGTTATAAATAGAGCAAAAACATTACCACTGAGATTCAAGTAGGAAAAACACACTACTTTCAAAAGCTAAGGTTCAATACATTTACCCACTACCAAGATTATGTTATAGTTAGACAGGGCCAAGCTCGTGCAGAGGCACTTAGTAACAAAGGAAAACCTGGGAAAACCGTGGTTGTCATGATGGCAGGAATGCACTCATCTTCATAATATTCTTTTTTTTGTATTTCAGACAAATATAGATAAACAAGTAAGGCTAATGAATAATTAAGTATAGCCTTAAATGAACCATTCATATTGTGCTCTGCTTACTACTCTTGCACGAATGAAAGATCATAAAAGTAGAATACTCAAGGTTTTAAACAAATGTATGGAGAGATTATTTAAAAATTGACATACGTGTTGCATCGTTTCATCTACGTTTTCGATCAAAATTAACCAGGCACTTACTAAACAGTTGTCAAAATAAATATTTCGGTGTTTTGATATGAATATGCAGGTAAATATATTAATGATTGTTTATTTGAATAATATAATAGGTATGTATATATAAATATATACATATATATATATATATATATATATATATATATATATATATATATATATAATATATACATACATAAATATATATATATATATATATATATATATATATATATATATATATAAAAGTATATATATATATATATATATATATATAAATATATATATATATATATATATATATATATATATATATATATATATATATATATATATATATATATATATATATATATATATATATACTAGTATCTGACATAGCTAAACTAGTGTGTGAATGGGCCTAACATAGAAGCTTAAGAGAAGATATCTTCCATAGAACGGGCTAGTCTCTGATGGGAGTATAGAGAACATTAGACAAGCTCCATGTTTTACCGGTCCTGGTAATGGTCCCTCACGGATAGTCTTAAAGCATTCCTGTTCACGATTTGTGACTAGTATTACTTGCCTGCAGAAATGAGAAAGTAGACGCGTAAATTGCAGAACGCATGTATAGTGTTACAGCTCACGATTTGTGACTAGTATTACCTGCTTAAAGAAATGAGTAAATTGCATGATATACTTGTCATGACATTTAATTCAACCCATGAAAGCTAAAGTAGTTTATCTCTTACTTTTTAAATGAATTTTGTTTTAAAGTTGACAAACATTAAAAAGTATTAAAGAGATTAATAATGGTACGTCTTTAGACTTTAAGTATTAGGCTTTAGAGGTCTTGGAACTGGGTGCCGAATGCGTTGGCAAAGGAAAATTATATCACACTGGTGTTTTTCTTTTAATTTCAAATTGCACACATAATGCAACAGGGTTTTTATTCTCCATAGGCATTTCATGTCATCTTCAAGAAAATAATAACAGTGGTGTTTGATATATCTTTTTACGCAGGAATAAGTAAAACTCTCGCTTTACCATACAATTCTGTAGAATATTAATGAAATGTTACACATACTTGGTTAATGCAATCTATATATCAATGACATACGTAGCTATGATATTGTGCAGCAAGCATTAGCACAGATGAGGTTCCCTATAATAGTAGTCCAGAGCGGCCAATATTATGTATAACTAAATTCTGATAAGCAATTTAGCCCAAGATCATTCTGGAAGCACGCCAGCAATGGCACTGCGGTAGCTTAGCAGGTGATAAGCCTGTTCCCTGAGCCAAATGAAAATCCTATCTTTAAGCCCATGCATTGCCTAGATATAAATCCTAATGAACGGCCTAATGAAAACCATCAACACATTTCCCCTCCCTGAAGATGATGGATCGCTCGATCATGCCTATATTTACATTTGGAACCTCCGTTCTCGTGACATATGGCTATGTATTTTTCGAACCCAAATGAAATCGAATGCCTTATTCGTGTCCAAATAAACAATGTTCCTTGCTGCCAATCGTACTACGTGCTTATCAATTTATTTTTTTCGAGAAAAAAGCCTCTTGTCTAATGCACCTGGTTGGCTTTAGGAAGCACAGACTATCTATCTGAGCAGGCGAGAAGGAAGACAGTGGCAGCAACTGGTGGTACGAGAGGATGTGGGCGTCACACAGAGCAATGTGCTCCCTACTGGCAGTTGCTGTACCGCCATATTGATATTGTGCAATGCCAAAGTTAAGGGACAAGATCTGAATATGTGGATATGAAAACCAACAAGGGAAACCATTATTATAATAAATACCATTGTATCTTTGTTATTTTTGTCATCAAGAAAGGAATGTATGGAAAATAAAAAACAGCAGTTTGCGAAGTTAGAAAAGGGGGCACATTAGTAAAAAGAGTTGCAGTAATTGCTTTCTACCTAAGATAAGTATCAAATGAATATGCAAGTGAACAATCAGTCCTATCAACATTGATTCTGGAAGGGATTGTTTTTAAAAACTTGTTACAATATACATGCACTTTTCATATTACATTTTTGCCAATATTGGTCATATTTCAATATGGTATGAAAAATGCTGGAATGAATTTTGTAAAAAGCTTCATGCAAGATGAATGATTTTCGTATTTGAGATATATGCATGTAACATCATCTTGCCATGTACAATGTAGTTGTGTATTCACTTTGTCTATCATGAAATTGTCCCTTAACCCCTACGAGTAACGGATGGCCAAATACTTAAAAATATGGTACGTGATAAAGCATCTGTTCTAGAATTCTACAGTATTTCCATTTTTTCATATGGCTGGCATCGGGGTAATATGATATCTAGATGAAGTCACACACGATTTATTAAGTCATTGCTTTTATTATCACTTATTACGTATTGTTATGATACGTATAATAGTGTGCGGCAAATAAGTGTACCTCACTGTTCGAAGCAAATAAGTACACGTTTATTACGGCATGTGACTTAGGCTTACCATGTTTAAAATATCGATGAATATATTTAATAGACAAATGACCAATTCTTTTTCATACATCACATGTTTATATATATATATATATATACATATAAATAGCATAACTCCACACATAGTGTCGGCCGACACTTTAACATGGAGGACCACCAAGGTCTAGGGAACGTTAAATTACACGTTCTCCAATTTGGACAAAAAGACCCTGACTCAAAGGAGTCATTAGAAATTAGACTTTCATTTGAACGCCTATGGATCCATAGACTTCGTTCCACCACACCCATGGGACTCAATGTATTTGATTAGAATACTGTAGGGCCCCCCTCACTTTCACACCTGGTGGCACGTTTGCCCCTGTCACTTATTTGTTTACTACCACGCTCCACCAGGTGATGATGCTCAGAACACGCACAATGTGCACAGTGTTTTTATTTTTCTAAACATGCGTTTACAGTCCACCTAGACACCTACTCAATCTCTATACCAGGCAGATCCGCTTGTGTTGATCCCATTCACATTTATACTATTTCGACTCCAAATTACATACAGTACTCCACCTGTGATCGCAGGTCACCTATCTCCATTTTTCACAAATTTTGACCCAAACCCAATAGAGTTAATTTCTGGTCTTTTTCCATCTTTCTGCCCCCTCCTCTGACGATTACTACCAAAGTATGAAACTGCTTAGGTTATTTCGACCGATACGACCTAGAGGGAGCCACCCATCAGCTCCCTCCCCCACTTGTTGTCATGACTACACAGCCGTGGTAGCGACTAACAACGTGATGCTCCATTGTTGAGCTAGGGACGCATGTTTGTTAAGACTGAATACAGTCATTAGCGGTTAGGATTTCTTAACACACACACCAGAAAAATTTTGCTGCCCTTTTCCAAAACCCCAGTCTTATTATATATATACATATATATATATATATATATATATATATATATATATATATATATATATATATATATATATATATATATATATATATATATATACATATATATATATATATATACATATATATATATATATATATATATATATATATATTTATATATATATATATATACATATATATATATATATATATATATATATATATATATATATATATATATATATATATATATATATATATATATATATATATATATATATATATATATATATATATATATATATACTAGTAGTCATAAGATCATTTCTTTTTAGCTGTTCACTTATTGCAATGGCAACATTATCTAAATAGATACTGCTTCATATACTAAGTAATAGATATGATCAGAGTGCCTATTACTGATTTTCCGCCATCAAATTTCCCTCCTACCTGAACAAAATGAGCCTCGCACCACAAATAGCAACGCAAGCTGCATCCAGCGAAGAATGCAAGTCTGCTTGATAAAATAGCATTGTGGTAATTGTGCTGCTTACAATAAATCACTCTATAGCACGCTGCTTGCTAAGACTAGGTAACCAAGTGTGATGGTCAGCAACCCTTTTTCTACATGCATAGTATGTTTGTTAGCTCAAATATTACTCACTAGCACATGCGTGTATATATATATATATATATATATATATATATATACATATATATATATATATATATATATATATATATATATATATATATACATACATACATACATACATACATACATACATACATACATACATACATACATACATACATACATACATACATACATACATACATACATACATACATACATACATACATACATACATACATATATATATATATATATATATATATATATATATATATATATATATATATATATATATATATATATATATACATTCATTCAACGATGTCTTTAGTGGTTTTACGGCAGCAAGGTCTATTGTTTCTAGTTATAGTAATGATGCTGGACTCACCTGTGGTAGTAGTCTGTAGATGTAGAATGAGAGGTAGAGGTAAGGCGTGCTCTCACCTGCAGTGTTTCTGGCTCTACTACAGTGACTATACAGTACACAGCTAGCTGTACTCCTCAGCCTCTGCAATGCACCGCTCTGCACCACGCAACTACTACCGTACTACTGCTGTACACACACCTTCACTTGAGGTACTACTATGGCGCAGAGACAGCAATCCCCAGAGCGCCGCTTTCTCTCTGCCTGATCACTGCAGATAGTGGGCGGTTGAACGTAGCGCTCACAGAACACCTTCGATTCGCAGCTCTGCAGTAGATCTGATCTGTCCTATCCGGACGCGCCGCACACGGCCATATAACACACCTACCGCAGCCGCCAAAACCGTCAATAACAGATGACAGGCGACGTCATTACAAGCAGACGAACTCGGCATAACAACTGCATATGCTTAATTACGGTTGCCATCACCTTGACGACACATAGGTAATTCTAGATCACTCTCAGATTTCTCATGAAAAATATTTGCATATTAAACGATTGGTTTCTGGGATTACATGGTGTTACAGGTGAAGCGTGTACACCATATTACACACTCGCGAATGGTTATTTGCCACAGCTGTGTAAATGTAATTAGTGCACTAACTTAAAACATGTTGATTTAGAAATGCAATGTCTGCAATACTGGCATGGTACAAAAACAGTAAAATATATAATTTCTTCGAAAACGAATGATATTCTTCAAGAACATTTTATGGATAATCACGTATTAATACTGAAATATACATATAATTGATTTCCTCTATTTACAGTAGTTTTTCAGCATACATATATTTGCAGTTATGAACATTTCCTTCAGTTCGATAGCACCTGAATAAACTTCTCACGTGTTAGTAGTGCTGTGCTTTTTGTAACTACGTACACATGGATATTTTTATTCATGTGTCCATACAATGAGCGTTGTGTTCATACTTTCCAAATCAGGCTTTTTCTCTCATTAAATGGATTATATATATATATATAATTTGAACATACAGAACAGAATATGACAGTTAACATCACAGTATATACAAACAAAATGAATGAATAATATTCAATCTATATGACAAAATATGACTAATGGCCTCAGTGTACTATGAATGTGAAATCAGAAACAATTTAGATATCAATAAATCGTATGAATCAAAATGCAAGATTTACCACCCCTAAACAACACTAATGTATTTTGCATGACGATAGTAACCACATAACTTTAGAACTCACAAACTTTTCAAACCCTAAATAACACATGTATTTTGCATGACCATAGTAACCACACAACCACAGAACTCACAACATTTTCAAAACATAATGCATTAATAAATGCCTCTAAAATTATCCCATCTGGTACTTTATAGTAGAACTCTGCAAATCTGTCTCCATCTCGAATTCTTCTGCTTTAAAGTCAATATGTAAAAGCTCTTTTGAATGTAGTTATATCTCAATCTGTCCTTTTTATTTATCAAACGCTTAATAGGCAATATTGCCATCATTTATAACAAATGGATAGTTCTGATAATTAGTTGTAGAGTTAAAGATGCCACATATCCAATTGTCTCCAGAGTATTCAATAACTTAATGGATCAATGCATTGATTGATGATTAATGTATGCTAAATGGTATCTGTATCTGAGTTACAACATGGACGGTCATTTTTGTCACAGATTTTCATTTCATACAACAAACTTCGTTTCTCCATTCAGATATGTAAATTCTTAGACTGTATTTATTTTGTGAAACTGTGAAACCTGCTTAATGTCACGAAGACGTATGTCTCCATTCATGGTCTTTCCCGCTCTTCGTCTACCTCACAGTTGATTTTGGCATAGTTTTGAATTGAAATTGATAGTTTTTCCTTTCTTATAAGCATATCGTATAATTATTATTCATATTTGAATATACTATTTCCATGATGTGGTTATTAACCAAGAGGGAGAAATAACTCGTGAATACGTCTGGTCGATATACTTTTCTATCCTAGCTTTTCGGTGTTCAGCGGTCTGCTTTCAATTCTTCAATTATTTAACCTCCTTGGGACCGCCCGATTATATATCGATACATCAAAACTGCCAAAAAGGAACGCTTTTATTCATTTATGTATACTAGATACTTTTTTCTAGAAGTGCGAATGTCTGTCATCAATCAAAGGTAGACATCAATATCAGGAAAAGCACTTTACCTGGATCCTGGGGATAGGCTCACGTTTGTCTCAATTCCTGTGTTAGAAAAGCCTTTTTCTGGGCTAAACTAAAGCACTCTGTGTGCATCTACTTTACGCTTCAGGGAAGACGGAAAGGAAGTACAGAAGCATACATAAGGAAATGTGTGTCTCATTAAAAGCTTTTGTTGTAAGCATCAGGGGTTAGGTTTAATCTTAAATTTCTTTTCCTCAAAATGTGTTGCTAGGTTTATGCATTGCCAATGATGTTTGGGTCTTGGATAGGGCTAAGGTACCCCTTCAGATCCACAGTATCCTTTTCAAATCATTCAAAAGTTGGTTACTATAAAGACTGTATTCAAGAGAAAGGGTGGAGCGAGATAAATGCCCGCAGTATATTTGATATATTGTAATGGCAGCTCCCACAAAAATCAAATATATTGACCCTGCAAAACATATTTGTCTCGTTGGCAATGCGCCGTTGTGGGATTTAGTATTTCTAGTCACAGGCATATTTTGGAAGATATAAGAGAAATATATGTATCACAAAAACCATTATGTGTGTGCTTAGTCAAGATGTTATATATGTTCTCATTTATAGAAATGTAGTGATCATTCATTTAACCCTTATGCTGCTGATGGCTAATATGGCCATTACACAATGATGCAAAACACCTGAAAGATGACTGAAGCCCTTGCACATGGGTACTCATCTGAGAGTACTCAGGGAGAGCTATCCAATTAATACGATAATACGAACATGACAGGGCTTAGATGAGTAGGTAGAGTAAATTATTAGAGAATAACAAAACAATTCCCTAGACAAGGCATCCTGTAAGAATTGATGTGCCCAACTTGAGGAGGTAGAGTAAGTTATTAGACAATAATAAAAACAATTCCCTAGACAAGGCATCCTGTAAGAATTGATGTGCCCAACTTGAGGAGGTAGAGTAAGTTATTAGAGAATAATAAAAACAATTCCCTATGGCAAGGCGTCCCTAAGAATAAGCCCTTAGACGCAAACAGCCATGTTCAGTGAATGGGCAATTCCTCCAGGCCTGGCACGTCATTAGCAGGTGCTGGCAGAAATAGCATGGTGAAAGTTACGCCCTGCTATTCTGCGAGCGTCCTGTAATGTGACTATGGGGACGACTGGCTGATTTGATGCATGTTAATGGAGAGCTACCATAAGGTCAAGAGAAAAAGGCGCTAGCTTTGCAATGACTCCTTGTCATGCCAGCTTCCTCTTCGTAATCCTTTTACATGATTATATATCTGGAGGTGTTGACCGCGTATTAATTTTACGTTTATATTTAGGTGTCTTGACGGTGCAATAAATTTACGTTTATATTTGGGGTTCTTGACGGCGTATTTTTACATCTATATTTGGGAATCATGGCATCCTTATCTTAAAGTTTGTTTTTAAAGTATTTTTGCTTATTTTCCAGAATATAAGGTATCGCCATCCGTATAGTACAACGGTTAATATCATACTACGGTATGCCGTGGTAAATCTATCATGGAGTTAATATGGTGCATATATATATATATATATATATATATATATATATATATATATATATATATATATATATATATATATATATATATATATATATATATATATATTTTATTATATGACCACTGACCAATCACTCTTTTGATTGGTTAATTCAGGCTATGTCCACTTCCTATACTAGGGAATATCTCCCAACCAGTCCATCAAAACAGTTGATGCACTGGACAATATTGACTGGTCCCAAAGAGGCACACCATCCAATGAGAGTGCCAGAATAGTGACACACCCCCAGATTTCCCCAGCATGCCAACAGCCAATCAGATGGGCTGTGACATGACCGGCCACCATTTTGCCCACCCCCCCCCCCCCAAAAAAAAAAAAAATAATAATAATAATAATAATAAAATAATAATAATAATAAATAAAAAAAAATAAAAAAAATGTTTTTAAATTTAGAAAACTTTTTTTTAAATATAAAATAAATAAATAAAAAAATGAATAAAAGATAAAAAAAATAAAAAGAATATATATATATATATATATATATATATATATATATATATTAAATATAAAATAAACATCAATTTTTTAAAAAAAGAATGAGGGAGGGATTTGATAAGATCTGAACTTTTCTGATTGAACATATGGAAGCCAATAAGGGTGAATTAAGGCTTATTTTGAGGGTTTTAAAGTTTTAAAGATCATTTGCTTCAAAACGATGTTTTATTATTGTATTAAGGATACCTGATAGTGGTATTTTAATCAGAATGTTTCTTAACAATCTGTCTGATGTGTAATTAATGCTTCTTCCATTTGTCAGTGGTGATATAATAAAACAAATATGGACTGATCCCTCGAGCAAATCAGGTTTTATGGACCTCGGGAGAGCAATATTGCCCGCGGCCTTCGGCCTTGGGCAATATCGCTCTCCCTCGGTCCATATAACCTGATATTGCCCTCAGGATCAGTCCATATTTGTATATTATATATATATATATATATATATATATATTTATATATATATATATATATACATATATATATATATATATATATATATATATATATATATATATATATATATATATATATATATATATATATATATATATATATATATACATATGTATATTTTCAATGGCATTTTTCGTTACAAGTCATCATTCATGCTTACTCATCTCTACATAGGACGGGCTGTGGTGTAGTGTGGATAGGAGACTGATTTTGCTACATAAGAGAATTTTTGGGGTATTTTATTCAAGAATCACCAAACATTAATGTCACATTTTTTTCTAGACATGAAACCCTAAAATATTAATGAATGAGCAATTTGATAGTTCTTAATTATCAATTGCAATAACCTCTCATGGGAGTACCAAAACAGCTGGGTGACTACCAAGATGGCGAGAAAGGTTGATTGACATATTGGGAGACAAGATGTATTGATTCCGTGCTGATAATAATATGTTAATTAGATGTTCATGAGTCAAAAATAACCCATAATCAGGTCCAAATTGATTTTGACATATTGTTTTCACAAATGACAACTTAAAAACAGACCTTATCACCAGCCAATTAAGTTCTTTCCCATATAAGGTTTAGGATAAGTAAAAGGGCTTGGTATACAAGGTTGTCCTGTAGCCTGTGACTATCAGACCTTTATAAAACATGATGGTAACCCTGTTAACTTGTAGCCATACTAGGTATGTGTATTTTAGGGAATACACTAATCCAGTCATGGGCTACTATTAATGGGAATAGGTGGAATGCTAAATGATTGGAACTAGTTTTCCTACAGTGGCTATTAGAATATTTTGATACTGTTTGACCATTTTTGCACAGATTTGTGTTAGGTGATTAAGGACATAAATATTCTGGTATATCTATTATATAGAAAAAAGAATTTATATAAATTATTCAATAATTGTCGGAAAAACATTATTTTCTGGTGGAAAATTCCATTAGAGGTAAATGTTTAGTAGAAAAAACAACGATAAATTGACCACCTCTGTACATTGGCACTGTTTTTTAAATTTTACAGCAGTACCTGCGTACTGGGAACAATAAGCATTCAATTTGGTTCTATAGATAGACTTGCATCTGTCTATTTTGAGAACTAGCGTCTGTATCAGTGCACACAAAAGGTAACTTATAGTCAGTTGTTTTCCCAATTGTCGAAATCAATTTTTACATATTGACTTAGAAACTGACCTTTCCATCAGTCAATTAAAGTCTTCCCCAGATAAAGCTTAGATGTAGTGAAAGGCTTGGCATACAGGGTAGTTGTGTAGCCTGTGACTATGAAATCTTTAAAAGATAATGGTAGGGTTGCTAAAATCCGTCAACAACATGATCTAAGACTCTAACTATCTGGTTGAACGCTTTTTTTGCATGTTCTTTTTAAAGTAAACTAAAATAAGACACGTATTTGGTAATTTTTCGTTTAAAAGGCCCTAAAATTCTCTTAAGCAGCAAAAGCAGATTGTCAACTACCTCTCAACCAAAGCCCACCCTACTTAAAGATGACTGAGCATGAATAACGACTTGTAACGAAAACATCATCAAAAAAAATCGTTTTTAGTATTTGAAGCACTATTGGCGCATTAAATTCTGCCAAAATGGTGTATATCTGGGAAAATAAGATGGCAGGAAGTGAGTTAGATGGATTCAGGTATGGCAATCGTGGGTTCAAGTAAATAATCCTTGCCTTTCCCTCTGCAAGAGTCTAGTCTGACGAAGAATTTTCTCGGATGTCCGCGGTAAGAGCTATGAACTTAAAACGTGATGTGCTTTAATCGCAATTCAAAATCTATGTCGGGGCGGGGGAGCTGAAGATGAATTTGTTATCCTTATTGTGAAAGTGGTATTTGGCCTGCCGGTTTCGTACAATATAGATAGCTTTTCGCAGACATCTTGCCGTATACCATTTTCACAACAAAGAAAATTACTATTACACTTCAAAGGTACCTTTCAATATTGAGGGAATGATATCAAAGTGTTTCTAGTTCGATTCCAAACGAAATTGTGTAACAATTACTTTCAGAATTATTGTTGAAAATAATCAGTTCAAATTCAATAAGTTTACCAGCATGTTATCCCGACTATGTGCCCGATAGAACAAGTGGACATGCATGGATCTTCAGCTCTCGGCTGTCCGGTGGTGCCATCTAGCCGACGCAAAACTAACTAACATAAGTAACTTTGCGCTAGAGATTTGAATTAACACTGCCATTTGATCGTACTTTGTTTATTGCTATATTTATGAATGATTACATGTTTGATGGGTGAACCGTATCGAAACCAACAGCTAGCTAAAACGTCGGTACAGTGCCGACATTTAGTTCTTACACTAAATTCGTGGACAGCCCGGGCATAATACATGCGTACACGACCGCACGCCCAATTGACAAGTTCAGGCAGCTCTCCACGGAGAGTACCTTATCCCATGAAGCACAAAGTAATGTTATTGCTAGTTGTATTACATAGGTTTATATTCAATCAAAATGATCATCGACAGCTCAAAGGTAATGCGTGGCAAATGCGTATAGTCTTATAGATACTTACACGTACGACCAAAACTTGAAAAGATGATTACACAATTTTTACTGTAATATGATATCACCCTTAAGTGTATTTCTTCGCAAAACATAAAAGCTTTCAATATGAATTGATTGATAATTTGCACTATGCATATTGTCACATCAATAAAAAAGAAAAATTGTGGTTTTATACTTTTATGCAATGCAGACATTTACAACGATGAACTCCAACAGTGTTCATGCATGCCTGAAGAGGGCGTGTCAGTAAGATCACGAATGTCAGTCGATCCGCATTTTGTAATTCATTTCATTTTTGTAATTTATCTAAGGTTAGATAATGACGCTTACGGATTCTGATGTATACATTACAATAACTGTTTGTAGTCCGGAGATAAATGCGTAAAAATCAATGGTGTTTTAAAAGGTACTCAATAATCGTTGTAGTTATTAAGAAAACTATAGTTCGTCCAAATTATCATTGTTACTAAGCAAAAAGAGATTAGACAAAGTCCAATTGTTCTCACCAGGTGGAGACAAAAGGGTTATATGGGTTCGAGTGTATTTCTTCTTCCAAAACAGCCTGTGTAGACAAGATAATGTAGTACACTCTGTATGTAGTTTGTGGTACTTAATTGTGGAAAAGCTGACCTAACTTATTTCAATTTAGAAGCTCTAGTTAGTAAAATATACTCTCTAAATTAGCATTTAATATACATACAGTACTGACATTTAATTCCTAAACTATGTCCGTGGGCAGCCATGGCGAAATACGGGACCGCACGCCCGATTGCAACCCATCTCCCTTGGCATGGATACATTACATTACATGACATTACACCTGAACGTAGCTTGTTATTTGTGGGCGTTCGTGCAATCAAGAAGTGGCAGACGTCCGGTCGACTGGAACAAGGAATTGAATGATATATATATATATATATATTTACTTATATATATATATATATATATATATATATATATATATATATATATATATATATATATATATATATATATATATATATATATATATGTATATATATGCCGCAAATCTAATGGAGGAAAAAGGCCCCTGATAAACCAAATGTTGCCTATTGCTTGAGACACAATTAGCACACTTGCCACTGTTTTGTGAATGTTTTGGTTGATGAAAATGTTGTACTTAATCAAATTCATGTCTGTCGACTTAAGGACTTTGTTCACTATCTTTTTAAGTACTGTAAACTTCTTTAAACATCCCATACTAGTTCAAGACGAATATATAGTGTATGTGGAAAATACAAAAAGTTAACTGTGTATTTGATCAAATTCCTGGCAAAAAAGAACTTTTATGTCAAATGACATTCGTTATTAATGCATTATTTAGAAGGTATACTCTATTAACTCATAAAGCTTAAATACCCTGTCTATTAATGGATGTGAAGCAAAACAACATCATATTTACAAATCTTGATTTTTATTCATTCATCTGAATACAACACAGACTTCCAGAGGAAGGAAAGAAAATGGCCTCCAGATGAAAAGTATTATCTATGTTAAAGTCTGACTCCTGAGTCATTTAAAGATCTCAGACGAAGTTGTGTGGCAAAATATCAATATCTCAAGCTGTTTGGCAAAGATAGTGCACTGACCATGAATCGGGGAAACTAAAGTAAAACAATACAGCCATTGAAGGAATGTTGAATCAAAATCAAAAGAAAAAAATATGATATGATATCAACTTCACAACGTGGAGTTAAAATTTTATTGGAGAAGTAGATTGTATTCATATCTAGGTGTGATGTCTGTGGATATGAAATCATATGGCAAAGGTAAATCTTTATCTTTAATTATATGTGATGTTCATGGAAATGAAATTAAATGACTGAAGTAAATTTCTATCCTTAACTCTTCTAATGCTGAGGCTACTTTCATCCAAAGCACAAGGACGCAAATCTTTTGAAAACCATCTAAACCCTGACATGTTGGTATTCATTGGAACGCTTTTGATGAGTACTCTCAGATGAGTACCCATGTGCCAGGGTTTCAGTCATTTTAGAGTTTTTTTGCATAATTTTGTATTGGCTAAATTAGCACCCAGCAGCGAAAAGGTTAAGTCTGAATTGAGTGTGATGTTAATAACCATCATGTGGTTTATGGTTGATGTCCACATGATTATGTGGGCAGTGCACTGTCCTCCGAACAACTGGCCGTTCCACAGGCCACAATAAAGTGCTGCTAATATATACACAATGTACACTTTTGTTGTGGACGAGAACTCTTCATTGCTCAATGCAGCAGCCACCAGCACCGGCCCTCGGCAAAGCAGCAAGTCTAGTAGATCTATTATACATGGGTATAGAAAACAGGTGCCAAAACTATCAGACAGGCTTCAGGAAACATAGGCAACACAGAGGGATTTGTAGAGAAGACACGGGTAGGACGCATGGACATTGGGACAAGACGAAAAGCAAAGTGGCCACAGCACATCAAAATCCACATGGGTGTCACAGGCGGCCTGGCTGATGAGTTTGTACAATCCTGGTGGTGAAAAGTGGAACTAGCACTAAATGACACACCCTTTATACAAGGCAGTGACAGTATATGACACTATGCCTTGGTTTTTACAAAATCTTCCAAAAGCGTATCTTTGTGCAGACAGAAACTTAGGATGGCGATGCAGTTTCATTCAGTATACATGAAATTGATATCAAATAAATGTACGTAAAATATATAATTTAGAGTCGTTTTCTTACCAGAAAAAGAAAAACAGCAAAATCATCAGCAAATTAACCCCCTAATCAAACATTATTTTCTTGCTAACAAGAAGTATCTTTGCAAATATTTCCAGATTAAAAATGATAAATCTCTACCTCCTCTGCACATGCTCAATCATTTTGAGAAAAAAAAAATGGCATCCATAAAGATTTAAGAGTATGGGTTTGCATTTCAGAACATACCAAAAACGTTTGGTAACTTTAGGAATTCATTCGAAATACTGCTTATATATTCATTATGTATATCAAACAGTTGATTCAATGAATCGTGCCATGATTAAACCAAACAATGTAAAATATTAATGCCTAGCCAAAACCCCTGCTCTAAATCTTTTTCTGCTAAAACCCCAACATTACCTTGACCAAGTAGTATCAGTATTAACAGAGGTGTGTATTTTAATAGCATTTCAAGGTCAGCTCACTCACAAGATAGAAATGTCTGTAGAAACAGGATAATATAAAATCTTTGAATTACTCTAGAAATTGGACAATTTGCCAATATGTTAACTATGTATAGGTTTGAGGTGAATATTACACTTATGCATTGTACAATCAATATATTCATAGAGAACAGCTAACATCACCTGAAGTTGTACATTGAACTCAGGAAAGTTTGGTACGAAAGTGCCCATTATTTATCATTACAGTCAAACAAATATATCTCGGTTTATATATTTTCAGTTTTTTCCAAGGGGCTGATAAGTGCTTGTCATCTTAATGTAGACAATTGTAGCTGTGTGTTATGTAGGGAAAATATCCTTATTGAAACGAAAATAATAAACAAGCATAAGAATACGATTCACAGACATATAACTGCTCAAATAAGAGTGTTATGTATACACAATTCTAGTTGGTGTTTGTTTAACTACCTTTCCATGTACAGATTACAATCCCATTACTATATATATATATATATATATATATATATATATATATATATATATATATATATATATATATATATATATATATATATATATATATATATATATATATATATATGTATATATATATATATATATATATATATATATATATATATATATATGTATAAATATATATATATATATATATATATATGTATATATATATTTGTACCACAGTTGCTTGCCTTCCACCAATCAGAGGCCTCGAAAAGTGTAGGGTTATAGGACTTGTAGCATGGCCTGCTCCCTTCAGCCAATCACAGGCCTCGAAAAGTGTGTTCTTATTTCCTGAAGAACACGGTTAGCTGTCTTTGTCTCACCCATAAAGAGATGTTCACTGACCACAGAGGCTCTGCCCTCCGTAGGAGTGGAGCCTCTGTGGTCAGTGGACACCTACATGTGGGTGAAACAAAAGCAGGTGAACCGTGGTCATTCAGGAAAGCACACTTGCGGAGATACCTTATATATATATATATATATATATATATATATATATATATATATATATATATATATATATATATATATATATATATATATTTATATATATATATATATATATATATATATATATATATATATATATATATATATATATATAGAGAGAGAGAGAGAGAGAGAGAGAGAGAGAGAGAGAGAGAGAGAGAGAGAGAGAGAGAGACCATTATTCTGCACTGAAAATCAACATCATTTTAAATCTGTGCGTCTCTGATGTGATAAGACACTACAGGGAAGGCCGTAGAGCAGGGTATTCTGCTGGATATTTATAAAAGCCGAAATAAAGACATCTAAACATCAATCTACCATGAGGTATGATGTCTACCCCCACACACTGCTCACCCGAATATCCTACCTTCTCCATTGCCAGAGCGCTAAACTATGTGTCATATTAACGTCAGATCATCGAGAGGAATCTGCATGCCTTCCCATCCCTTATCCTTCACTATTCCTTTCCTGTACTTCCTGTGTTCTGGAGCCTACCTTTTCTCGGCCTGAGATTGGCTGAAGGGAGCTGGCCATGCTACAAGATAGAAAGAACTACTCGGGGCCTAGGTTATGGGGGACCACCCGCGGTTCCCCACTCGTGCTGCGCACTCGTGCGGAAACTTGGGTTTTCCCCCATAACCCACGGCCCCTCGTGTTCTTTCTATCACATAACCCACACTTTTCAAACCTTTGTTCTCTAAGCTGCCTAAACCCAAAGGTGTTACCCAAGGGTATACTTTTCTCGGCCTGTGATTGGTGGAAGGCAGTCAACTGTGGTACAAGCCACATAGACTCCTCGGAAGCTGTGGTGTATGGGATACCCTTGGGGTTACTCGGCTTCGCCTCGTAACACCTTGGGTATATCCCATACACCACAGCTTCCTTGGGGTCTATCTATCACATATATATATATATATATATATATATATATATATATATATATATATATATATATATATATATATATATATATATATATATATATATATATATATATATATATAATCAAACATACCTGTCTTAGTGGCAACTTTATGCAGTCATTCATATGGTGAGTTATGATATCAAAATATCTTTTTAAAAAGATGACATACTTTTGTGAAACGCTATGCAATAATATGCTCTGAACATGGCATATCATTTTAATCCTGAAATATATATCATGTGACATTAGAAGATGACCAAATGCATTGGCATATAACATATACAACATATAGCAAGAAACTAAATTCTTTGGCTTTGAAATCCATATCAGTAATTAAACGGCCAAGGAATCCAACAATAAATAAGCAGTTTAATGATATATGCCAATATAAGCAATATTAACATAATTCAATCATACCAGCATGTCAAACAAAGACCTGCTCTTGTGGTTGGTGTACTATTAACAGTGCAACAAATATGTACACTTTACAAGCAGTGAATTATCGGAATGTACATCAAATAGTTCATAGAAAACCACCTGAATGACAAAATTGTCCTTAAAATCATTTCTTGTTTGACATTCAATTAATGTATATATATGTACATGTATGTAAGTGTTGTTTGTGCTTGCTTGTTGATGTTAAGTCATTCAGATATAAACTCATACTTATGTATGTATGTGTGTTCTTGTATACATAAATGTGTTTGTGTTTATATACTTACATATATCTCTATATATATATATCTATATATATATATATATATATACCTATATCTATCTATCTATCTATCTATATATATATATATATATATATATATATATATATATATATATATATATGTATATATATATATATATCATTATGATGCTAATATGTCTATTTGTATGTGTGAATGTATGAATGTTTGCATGTGTGTATGTATGTAAGTATGCAAATGTATGCATGTATGTAAGTGTGTATGTACTTAAATATGTACTCATGTAAATGCACGTATGTATGCATGCATTGATTTATGTATGTAAACATTTAAGTAAAATGAGAATTGATAGGTGTTTGTCTATATGCATGTATGTATGTATGTATGTATGTATGTATGTATGTATGTATGTATGTATGCATGTATATAGGTATGCATGTAAGTATTAGACTTTGAATTGAAATATCTTCATTGACGATTATACTGAAAAGCTGTTTTATGCAATAGACATACAGATATAAGGCAATCCTTCTTTTCACGAGTAGAAAACTGTACTTAATAGTCCATTGTTTAGTTATGTGAAGAAAGATCCTCAACAAAATTAAACATAGATATACAATTCAATCCAAATAAAGAAAAATATGCAACCAACGATCAGCATATAGTTTGAGGATTATGCTACTAAAAATACCTCTTTCTAAACCTTTAAAAACATAAATTGAGACATGAGGTAAATAAGTATTATCTGGAATGCTGAATTGATAGTTGACAAAGTCCACTTGTCAAATCTTGTGTTTTAAAAACATGAATAATACTTACAATACAGAGAGCATTGGCACACATTGATACACATATTTAGTTTTTCAGTGTCATGTTTTCTTACAAACCAAGTGTCATATATAAAAGTTCTAGATGATAAGTGTCAGTTAAGATCAATTCATGAAGTTCGAAACGATCTCTCAGATGTTAAGAAGCAGTCTTTAAAAAAGTGTACCTTAAAGAAAATAGTTTCCCCTAATCATTCCTAGGCTAGAAATTTCAAAAGATTAATTTGATTTTTGTCAGGACGATATGCCCAAATTATTCCGGCCTTCCTGAGTTACAGGAAAAAAACATAAACAACCATTATACCATTTCTTCCACATACATTGTTTTCACAAAAACAAAGTTTACAATTATAAGTCTCAAAATATTTCCTTAATCATTATTGAGTTTCCATTCTGATACAATAATAAAATGAAATAGTATAATCACGGTTATGATAATTTGATATTGTATGATACACGTACACCTCTACATTGTTTTCATAAATGCAAAGTATATGATTATAAGTTTCAAAATACTTCCTTAATCATTATTAAAAGAGTTTTCATTCTGATTCAATAATAAAATGATGTAACATAATCATGGTTATGATAATTTGATATTGTATGATATACACCAATTTCAAAGGTGCCTTGCTATAGAGAAAAACCTGTCTGAGTGACCTCTCATTTCAAGGCATGTCTATTGTGAAAACCACCTCCATCTTGAAGGGATATTTCAATAACTATAAAGGGGACCCCTTTCATAAGACACCACCTCTTTTGATTTCAGTTAACAGTCCATATTGAGAGATTTGCTTTTCCAAACACATGTGGAGAGTAACCAAAAGCAACCTGTTTTAGAGACCTTCTCTTAATTAAATCTCAACCCTTCCAATGCTGAGGCTACTTTCACCCAAAACAAATGGATGCAAAGTACTCTCACTGTGTACTCTCAGATGAGTACCCATTTGCCCTGGTTTCAATAATTTTTCAGGATTTTTGCATCATTTCGTATTGGCTAAAATTAGCCACCAGCAGCATTATAAAGGGTTAAATCTTAAACAGTCTCTAACGACAGGTATGCTAATGTACATCCATTGGTGGAATTATCCCCTCTCTTAAAAATCCACATCATGAAAAATGATTTAAAGGCCTCCAAGGAAGTGATGTCTATATTGGCTATATGTGGACAGTTATGATGCCATCTGCCTTCATAGACCATCTCCTGAAAACTTCCTTAACCCTTCCAATGCTGAGGCTACCTTTGTCAAGGACGCAGAGATCTTTGAAAGCCTTCTAAACCCTGTCATGTTAGTACTCATTGGATAGCTCTCATTGAGTACTCTCAGATGAGTACCCATGTTCCAGGGTTTCAGTCATTTTTCAGATCTTTGCATCATTTTGTGTTGACCAAATTAGCCTTCAGGTTTAATAGACCACCTCCTGAAAACCTCCTCAGCACTACTTCTCTATGGACAGGTCTGTCTATACATAAGACAGCACTGCCACCATGGACTTCAGCTGGATATGATCAGGCGAGTATTTCTTGTGCATCCTCCCCAGTGTCTGCATGGATGTGATATGCTGCTGTCGGAGAGGAGTTTTTTATGCTGTTGTAGGTGGCGCCATGAGTGCTGTGCGTGTCTTGTCATCGCGTCAGCAGGTGAGCGAGGGTGAGGAGGATGACGATGAGGGACCCCTGCATGTGCAGAGCAGGGGCGCCATTTCCGTGATGAGATTTCGTGCTGATGATCTCTGAAATCAAATCAAATCATTTTAAATAAAATTTCAAATTAATATTTCCATGATGAGATTTTGTGCTGATGATCTCTAAAATCAAATTAAATCATGTAAAATAAAATTTTGTTTTAAATTCGAATTTTAAATTTCAATTTCATATTAACAGAATAAAATCAATTCATCATTTTCCTTGCCTTAAACATGGTTAAATGGTTTGATGGGTAAGCAAAAATATTTAGGCATATATGATATGTATATAATTTTCAAATTAGATTTCCTAAAAGAAATTTCTTTTTTTTTCGTTTTAACTGGGTTAGTGGGTAAGGAATTACTAATGTGGCAGTCTTTTCAGATAGGATAATAGTTTGAAAATATATTTGAAGAAGGATTGATAAACCATTCAGAAACAAGTTTTTTTGATATGTTAATATTCTGAAAATTTCTCTATGTTGAAAAATAATGGGGTAGTTCCATGTAACTTTTTTGTTACAGAGCTAAGACTGATGGGGTAGGTATCTTGCTTTTTGCAAGAAAGATAATGATATGACATCTGTTCTGTTCCCTATTGTTTCCTTATTGTCACAACAATAGGTAAAATCCCTTTGTTGAAAGCAGCACTTTTAACCCTGCTCAAAATTGTAAGCAAAAATTTTAAAAATTGAAATTTGAATGTTCAAAACATTTTCATTTATATAACTTTTTAAATTCATCAAAAATCATTTTCACATTCACTGAGAATACGCTATGAGTTAACTTTCCTTTCCTTTTTTTCTTTAGACTTTGGCCAGATATATTTTTCTCAAACTAAAGAATCTAACTAGCTCTAAAGATCTAGTGGTGCCAATTAACTGCTTCGCAATTATCACCTCAGGGGTGTCCAACTGTCTCATTGTAGCACCAGCTTGCCACAGGGGATTCAAAATGTGCAACAAACTGAAAGCAATGTTTAACTGGGCATATTTTTGCAAAATATGACCAATTGAGCCTATGAGATATTTCACATGAATAATTTTTGATACAAATTGTATTTGATAACCAGCAAACTCCATTTAGTAATACTGTCTTTTAATTGGTCTCGGTCTTAACTATTGCAATAAGGATTAATATAGTAGTGCCACCAGGTGACAATATTCATAGCTATTATCGAACCACGCTCACCAAAAATTGCTGTGCTTTAGGATTGAAATATTTGGCAATACCTGCAACTTGGCTCAATAGGTCTATGCTAAAATCTCTTCATAAAGCAAAGGCTTGTCAGGTGATTTGCTCTATTTTCTTTGTGTCAGTAATACTAATTACAGGGTGTTTCACACACACGTATCCTCATAGAAAAGCCATGCTTTCTACTTGATTATTCTAACAGCTTCTTCGAATCTTGTGCATCTTTTCAATGGAAAATTATCTAAATTTGCAAATGACTAGGCAAGAAACATGTATGATATACCTAATTTTTCTGACCTTTTGGAAAAAAAACAACTTTACCTATATGTACCTTTCTCAAGCCTGTTAAGAAATTATTGAAAGGATTGGAGCTGGTTGCACAAAATCATATCAACATTTTGGGTAATATTTTCTAATACACACAGTATTGCCATACCCTTTGTTAAAAGAGGATTTTGTAAGGGCATTCCTTAGCTTTAAAAGTATAAATCATGGTTCAAAAGATAAAAGAGCGTTGGTTTGGGTTTTTCCTTCAATGTTTTTGGAAAAAAAATTCTGGTGTCTGCAATATCACAAACTCAGTGAAGATATTTTTGGATAGATCAGGCATAAATGAGTTCTTCTTAAGATATTTTCTGCAACCAGTTGTATCCTTGCCTACCTATCTATCTCTCAATTCTATAAACTGACCTGGCTCAAAACATACTATGATCTCCTCTTGGTTATGGAAAAACATACAGAAAATGAAAGAATGACATTCACAGAGCAGTAAATAAATATACTTACAAACATACACACAAATATATTTTATCTTATCACAGCATATTTTATTTCATCTATCCCATTATGTATATATATATATATATATATATATATATATATATATATATATATATATATATATATATATATATATATATATGTATATGTATATGTATATGTATATATATATATATATACATATACATATACATATACATATATATATATATATATATATTTATATATATATATATATATATATATATATATAAATGTACTTAACAAGGTTAACAGGTACACAGTTGTTTATTGGATTTTTATCATGCCCAGGTGGCCTTATATGTGCATTAATTGTTAGGTTAAAATGAAATGCATTAGGCCATTCCAATTTAATTAATTGAAAATCCTGTCAGACTCAAAAAAAAAGTTGACTTTGGTGTCTTATGGACGGAAGTGGTTTGGAAATTTTCTGTCAGACTATAAAAAAAAAGTTTTAAGAAAATTCATTTGTAAGGACCAAGTATTGCATTGTTAAGTGAATGAATGTGAACGCAATAAAAACTGGCAAAAGAACTTTCTATTGGCCACGGCCATAGCACATGCGTTGATGCCCGGGTGAACTCCGAGAAGTAGTTATATGGAAGTTTTATGAGTTGTCCAGTGTAAAGCTAAATACCATTATAGTCGCACTCATGAGATGATCATGTTAGGAATAGGCCAATAGAAATATCTCCCTACCAGTCCTAGGCCAGGCTAAAAAAATTGAATTAAAAAAACAAAACACATTTTCCAAATTGTTTTTAAATTTCAAAATGGCTCATTTCCTGCCTCCGGAGCTCGTAAGACAAGTAATTAAATTGGAGTGGCCTTATCAGTAAATAAAAATATGAACCTTCCTGCTCTTTCATTGTAGTGAGATAGAAAAGCCACATAGTTTTATGCATATCAAATCACCGAGGCTCCTGAAAAAAAGTTTTGTAACCTGTCTTTACAGTAATATTCTTTCACTCACCAACATTCTGTATAAACTGGTATATGGCCTCAAATCCTGTTGCATCAAAAACTGCATTAGATCTAAAAGTCACTCTAAAAAACTCTCCATCTGACTTGAACATGGAGGGAGGCTTCTGAATATCGCAGTATCGTGTCATCTTCCTATCAGGCACACGGAAGTTAGAGAATTCTATGTAATCACTTTCTGTGTCATCAGAGCACCTGAAAAACACGCACAAAAACATATTCTTTCACCCCTTTTACCAATTATGGATACATACAGAGATAGATGTGTAGAAAGATAAATAGATAGAGAAGATTATAAATGTTAATTAGATTGAAGACATGTTTTTGTAAATAGTATCAGAATAGTGTGATTTCTTTTATTATGAAAATTGTAAAAAAACAAAACATGAATGTAAAAAAGTTGAAGAATCCTTCAAAATGCCTAGTTTTTGTCAGGTTAACCCTTCCAATGATAAGGCTATACTTTTTTACAAAGCACAGACATGCAATGATTTCTGAAAACCATTTAAACTGTGTCATGTTGGTATATTTCATTGGATAGCTCTTGCTGAGTACTCCACCATCAGCACAAGGGTAAGATGTTCATGAATATATGTCAATAATAAAATGAAAAAGCAAAATACAGTGAGAGCGAGAGAGAGAGGATTGTAAATATCATTTAGATGGAAAGCATTTTTTGTAAATTGTATCAGAAAAGTGAAACCTTAAAAAAACATTGAATGTAGAATAATCAGACAATCCTTCAAAATACTTAGTTTTTCAGGTTAAGATCTGTAGTTAGGATCTAGCAGAATTGAGGTATTGTATACTTACGAAGGTGGAATACCATCTACGTCGAAGTAAGCAAAGGTGAGGTGCACTCTCTCGTTCTTTTTGCCAAAGAACAGGTAATGGCACTCTGTGCTTTTTGGGTACAGCCCAGGATGATTGGGAGACGTGAACGTTCCGTTAGGTGCTTTAGTACTATTGAAGGTAAATCCACACACTGAAATGTATGTAAGAATGAGTTAGGACATATCTTAAACAAAATGTCTTTTTTTTTATCATGGAAGAATCCCCGCTGAAAAAATTGTCTGTAACTTTTAAAAGTATGACATGGTTTTATATCGTCACAAAAGTCAAACAGACACATAGCTAGGTATATAGTTTATTAAGAATTTAAATGCGTATATATAAGTTGTTGACAAAAAGTACATGTATTTTCCATTCACTTTAGATTCCTAAGTTGATAAGCCCATTATATAGTGGATGCCAAAGCCCATGAAAGTTTGGTACGTTGTCATTGGTTTCAGTCCAGTATTTCTCTAAGGACAAGTTTTACTTGATCTTAAGTAGTCTACTGGTTTTGTTTCTGTGAAAATATATCACCATTTTAAATTATTGTACTAAGAAACTTTTTTCTTAGTTCTCACAGTATGGTAGTGTTGGCACTGTAATTGAAATTGTCTGTAACTTATGAGAAAATTTCAGAGACAAGGTCAATTTCTGAAATATATCTCACAGTCTGGTAGTTTTGGCACTCTAATTGAAATTGCCTGTAGCTTATGAGAAAACTTCAGAGACAAGGTCAATTTCTGAAATATATCTCACAGTATGGTAGTTTTGGCACTCTAATTGAAATTGCCTGTAACTTATGAGAGAACTTCAGAGACAAGGTCAATTTCTGAAATATATCTGAAGGGAAGTTTTACTGTTCTGAGTAATATCTTTCTTTAGATATCATCTTTACAGATAAAGAATGAAAGATATCTCAAAAAAAAGTCATACGTTTCCACTGGTTCAGAAGTGAATAAACTAAAAGGATGATGATCACCTTGTGTAAAGTCAATACCCAATGTTTTAAAATTTTGCAAGAAATTGCAAAAAATGGACACTTATGCTGAAAAAAGCATAATGTACAAAAGCTGTCTATTTGGAAAATTTAAGATTTCAAACATACATTAATTTGAATTTGTGATTGGTTTATATTAGGAGGCGATTTAAAGTGAAATGTCAATCTAAGGAGTGCCCATATGATTATGTATTATATAGTTGTAGGACGATCATCGATTATGATTGATGCTTACTCAGTTGCCTCTTTTTTACCGAGGTATCGATTAAGAAACTGGCAATTGATGATAATAAAAAAAGCGACACATAGCGACGAAACATAAACAAAATGACCAGCAAGTTGTCAGTTTTCTTCCTATGAAAATAAGCTCCAAGAGCACTTCAAAAGTTTAGGAAAAATGAATGGACTTGGGAATCATGCCGATTATGATTGATAATTGCATGATCGGTTGGCTGCAACTGATTATCGATCATGAAACTGCAACTGATTCCCAACCCTGGTGCTATATGAGGAATGTCCTTCATGTGAAGACATTCATCACTTAATTATACTCTCCCATTCAGCCAAAGGATGAGAGATGCTGATGGATGAAATGGATAGAATTCCTGGTGGAAATGGAAATCCTGATGTAAGCAGAACTGACAATGTCACGTTTAGGTTGTCGAAAAAGAGTGCAGAGGCATAACATTAGCTGCCATGATACCCATCTGGCTACCATCAGAGCATTGTGTTCAGGAAATGAACAGGAAGGCTTTAACCCTTATGCTGCTGGTGGCTAATTTTGGCATAATGAAATGATGCAAAAAAGCTGAGAAATGACTGAAACCCTTGGCTTGTGGGTACTCCTCTGAGAGTACTCAACAAGAGCTTAATCCAATGAATACCCAAACGACAGGGTTTAGATGATTTTCAAAAAATCTTAGCATCTTAGTTCTTTGGACGAAAGTAGCCTCAGCATTAGAAGGGTTAAGGCATAAACTCAGTAGTAATATAGCTTAATAACTTCTTTCAGACATGCCCAGCTATTCAATTGAGCACTTTAGCTGTAACATGGAGGTATCTTTGATAGCTGTTTTAGTCCATTCATGCCTGTACCTCCCATAAAACTGCCTGACGATTTTTCGTGATATCTCTCCAATAAAAGCAAATTTCACAAAAAATTTGAAGGAGAATTGCTGTTTAGAACCACACCAACAACTCTTCTTGAAATATATTGCAAATTTATGCTCGGTTTCTAAGTTATTTTTAAAAGTGCAATAGGTTCAGACGACACTTTTCAAGAAGATCTCCAAGCATGAAGGGGTAATATGGTGCACGGGAAGGTGGCAAGAAGCACTTACAAGACTATATCCAAGTCAAAATATTTTCATAAAAGGTTAGAAAAATACCTGCTATAAAAAATAAGACTGCTATATAACAGACCAGTAGTTTAAAAGCATATTTTCTATAACATGTAATATTTTTTAAACAAATGTGAAGAAATTGAAAAAATCATCCTCTTCCAAAATAGCATTGCTTTTTTTTAAATGTCAGATTTGCTCCAACTCTTTGATTCTACCTCGCAGATGCTCATTAATGCTTACCTGTGTTAGGATCTTGTTTACCAGAGTGAATGCCAAAATCTGAAACAGTTGAAAACAACAATTACCTTTTATGAAAAGCAGGTGTAAAATCATCAACACTCACTCTTATTTTCATAAATAATATAAATATTGTTGCAAAAACATATCAATCTAGGATTAAATATACATTAATCTATTGTAAAGCTGGATTGAAAAGACATTGTAAATTCAATGCATGTCTTCGATCAAGTTTATATTTTTTCACTTAGTGAATACAGATCAAAAATCTATTTATCATATATTATATTTGCTGATGACAAAGACCTGGACAACCAGCCCCAGTCCAGACAGGCACATGGACATTTTAGAATATAGCTAATTAGATACATATTCACCAGATTTAATTTTAACACTTATGCTGCTGGTGCCAATACAAAATGATGCAAAAAATTTAAGAAAAATGACTGAAACCCTGTCAGATAGGTACTCATCTGAGTCCTCAGCGAACGATATCCAATCTTTGCGTCCTTGTGCTTTGGATGAAAGTAGCCTTAGCATTGGAAGGGTTAAGGGTTTGGATTATATTTATATTCATAAAACTTATTTGTGAAATAAAAGTAACTATCATATATGAAAAATCAATTGTAGGTTTTAAATCAAAAATTTTCATAAAAATTCTTTGTGATAAGTAAGGGTTGTCTCTTACCTGTGACAAAGCTGAAGGAGGCGTTGAAGCCCCTTGCCCCCTGCCTGGCACCCCCCTTGATGGTGTTGAAGATAACAGACATGTGGGGCTCGTTGGACATGAGCATGGGAGGCAGCTTGCTGCCACAGTAGAGACCCAGATCTGTAGGCTCACCATTCACATTGATATTCACCGTCAGCGAGTCAACCTCACTGCAACTGAAAACAAACAAATACACACGTCAATCGTAGGCTCACCATTCACATTTTCACCGTCAGCGAGTCAACCTCACTACAACTGAAAACAAACAAATACCTCACGTCAATCGTAGGCTCACCATTCACATTTTTACCGTCAGCGAGTCAACCTCACTGCAACTGAAAACAAACAAATACACACACGTCAATCGTAGGCTCACCATGCACATTGATCTTCACCGTCATCGAGTCAACCTCACTACAGCTGAAAACAAACAAATACACACACGTCAATCGTAGGCTCACCATGCACATTGATCTTCACCGTCATCGAGTCAACCTCACTACAACTGAAAACAAACAAATACACACAAGTCAATCGTAGGCTCACCATGATCTTCACCGTCAGCGAGTCAACCTCACTACAACTGAAAACAAACAAATACACACACGTCAATCGTAGGCTCACCATGATCTTCACCGTCAGCGAGTCAACCTCACTACAACTGAAAACAAACAATTACACACACGTCAATCGTAGGCTCACCATTCACATTGATCTTCACCGTCATCGAGTCAACCTCACTACAACTGAAAACAAACAAATACACACACGTCAATCATAGGCTCACCATTCACACTGATCTTCACCGTCATCGAGTCAACCTCACTACAACTGAAAACAAACAAATACACACACGTCAATCGTAGGCTCACCATTCACACTGATCTTCACCGTCAGCGAGTCAACCTCACTACAACTGAAAACAAACAAATACACACACGTCAATCGTAGGCTCACCATTCACACTGATCTTCACCGTCAGCGAGTCAACCTCACTACAACTGAAAACAAACAAATACACACACGTCAATCGTAGGCTCACCATTCACACTGATCTTCACCGTCAGCGAGTCAACCTCACTACAACTGAAAACAAACAATTACACACACGTCAATCATAGGCTCACCATTCACATTGATCTTCACCGTCAGCGAGTCAACCTCACTACAACTGAAAACAAACAAATACACACACGTCAATCGTAGGCTCACCATTCACATTGATCTTCACCGTCATCGAGTCAACCTCACTACAACTGAAAACAAACAATTACACACACGTCAATCGTAGGCTCACCATTCACATTGATCTTCACCGTCAGCGAGTCAACCTCACTACAACTGAAAACAAACAAATACACACACGTCAATCGTAGGCTCACCATTCACACTGATCTTCACCGTCATAGAGTCAACCTCACTACAACTGAAAACAAACAAATACACACACGTCAATCATAGGCTCACCATTCACATTGATCTTCACCGTCATCGAGTCAACCTCACTACAACTGAAAACAAACAAATACACACACGTCAATCGTAGGCTCACCATTCACATTGATCTTCACCGTCAGCGAGTCAACCTCACTACAACTGAAAACAAACAAATACACACACGTCAATCGTAGGCTCACCATTCACACTGATCTTCACCGTCAGCGAGTCAACCTCACTACAACTGAAAACAAACAATTACACACACGTCAATCATAGGCTCACCATTCACATTGATCTTCACCGTCAGCGAGTCAACCTCACTACAACTGAAAACAAACAAATACACACACGTCAATCGTAGGCTCACCATTCACATTGATCTTCACCGTCATCGAGTCAACCTCACTACAACTGAAAACAAACAAATACACACACGTCAATCATAGGCTCACCATTCACATTGATCTTCACCGTCAGCGAGTCAACCTCACTACAACTGAAAACAAACAAATACACACACGTCAATCGTAGGCTCACCATTCACACTGATCTTCACCGTCAGCGAGTCAACCTCACTACAACTGAAAACAAACAAATACACACACGTCAATCGTAGGCTCACCATTCACATTGATCTTCACCGTCAGCGAGTCAACCTCACTACAACTGAAAACAAACAAATACACACACGTCAATCGTAGGCTCACCATTCACACTGATCTTCACCGTCAGCGAGTCAACCTCACTACAACTGAAAACAAACAAATACACACACGTCAATCGTAGGCTCACCATTCACACTGATCTTCACCGTCATCGAGTCAACCTCACTACAACTGAAAACAAACAAATACACACACGTCAATCGTAGGCTCACCATTCACACTGATCTTCACCGTCATCGAGTCAACCTCACTACAACTGAAAACAAACAAATACACACACGTCAATCATAGGCTCACCATTCACATTGATCTTCACCGTCATCGAGTCAACCTCACTACAACTGAAAACAAACAAATACACACACGTCAATCGTAGGCTCACCATGCACATTGATCTTCACCGTCATCGAGTCAACCTCACTACAACTGAAAACAAACAAATACCTCACGTCAATGGGCTGATATTTGTTTATCAACAATGCAATTAAAGTATCAACAGGCAAATTATTCACAGTGAACTTCACAGTCAGCGAGTCAACCTCACTACAACTGTAAATAAACAAATACACACCATTCTGATAAAATAGCCCTACAAATGCAGAAAAGTGCCAAGTTGTCAACTGCATACATGGTAAGTACATGGAGTTTGTTATGTGTCATATATTTCATCAACATCTTTGATAATTTTTGTCAATGAGCTGATACTCATTTCTCAACAATACAATTAAGATACATAGTACATAACCCTTTAAGGGTATATTTGGGCTCCAGTTTTACCCCTATATCCCTGGAAGATCAAAAATGAGGATAGGCACATATTATTTTAGTGTGAACAGTTATTTTCATTTTAACCCTCATTCTGCTGGTGGTTTAATTAGCCAATACAAAGTTATGCAAAAACCCTGAAAAAATGACTGAAAGCCTGGAACATGGGTACTTATCTGAGAGTACTCAATGACAGCTTTCCAATGAATACCACCATGACAAGGTTTAGATGGATTGCAAAAATAGTTGCGTCCTTGTGCTTTGAACGAAGGTAGCCTCAGCATTGGAAGGGTTAACCCAATGGTGCCTTTGCTTATCTTTTATTATCTTCATTAAAAAAAGCATTTTTGGAAAACATCAATATAAAACCGGTTGGTGCTAATAAAAGGCATAAATTAGTAAAAGAGAATAAGAACCTACATGGAGCTTATAAGAAGTTGAAATATTCCTATATTGTCACAACCATTTCTTTAATTCCTATTACAGGCACCAGAGTTCGACCACTTTAAGCGTAGATATGAATGACACTTATCCTATAGAAGGTAAGCTTACAGCAATATCCATACAACAAGTAACAAAATGGTTCTTTGCTTTTTAGTATATTAGCACTTAAATGTTTACCTAGGCAAAGAAATATATACATGAGAAATATCCTGTTGGTAAGCTCCAAGCAATATTCAGTCTTTGCCAGCCCCCCGCGTCTGGGCGCCTTTTGGGCACCCAAACCCCCAAAAATCACCCTTCAGAACACCCAAAATATTTTGTAAGGAATTTCTTAAAATGTCAATTTCCAGCACATAATTGAATGTTTTTTCACTTCAATTTAATTTTTATTCAGGCATTTATACAGGCATTATGCTTTATTGCTTAAAAGTAAATACATGTAAATGGTAATCTGAGTATATTGTAGTCTCCCTTGAAAATTAGGACACCCAAAAATAATTGCCCAGTTTCTAAATCCTGACTTTGAAGACCCTGTTCAGGAAGTCCCAATGCATTACTTGGATTTCTAGTACAGACACCAGAGGTCGCTTTAGGCAGCAATATAAATTGAGGATATAAACGCAGCATTCCTATCAGTGGTAAGCTCGAAGCAATAAGAGTACCTGACCGCACTGATGATTCCTAGTACAGACACCAGAGGTCGCTTTAGGCAGCGATATAAATTGAGGATATAAACGCAGCTAGCTATCGGTGGTAAGCTTGAAGCAATAAGAGTACCTGACCGCACTGATGATTCCTAGTACAGACACCAGAGGTCGCTTTAGGCAGCGATATAAATTGAGGATATAAACGCAGCATTCCTATCAGTGGTAAGCTCGAAGCAATAAGAGTACCTGACCGCCTGATGTGTTCACAAAGCTATCGGTCTCCATTTCAAGCTGGCTATAAAGTCAGCACAGATGATGATGTATCTTTCTTTCAGGCCTATATGGCTTTAGGGAGCACTTTAGCTATCTGTCATTGAAATCCTGGTCATTAGTGTCTTAGACAGCGAGTTAGGGTGAGCCAGGGTGTGACTGACCAACATGTACATTCACCAAACACTCCTGTGATGGTATGTGCAGTACAGACATTGATTTGCTGCACCATTCGACCGGACATCCGCAAGTGCCTGGTTGTACAAACATCCATGAATAACATGTCAAAAAATAAACCAAGCACATCAATGACCTACTTGGCTTGCAAATCAAAGCTACGTTCATTTGCGTCCATGCATGCCCAGGAAACTGGGTTGCGATCGGGCATGAGGTTCAGTGTATTTTGTGCAGTAATTAAATTTGGCACTGTAACCATACAAGCAGGTGGATACAATATAACTTATAAAAGCAGAAAGATTTTGAATGATATCATTAACACCCCTCATTGGCTCAAGTTATAAAGCAATTCAAATTGAAGCTGGCTCGATTGGGAATTAGCAAAAATACACAAAAAGTGACAGGGATATTTGTCACTGTTGTATATATATATACATATATATATATATATATATATATATATATATATATATATATATATATATATATATATATATATATATATATATACTTATATATATATATATATATATATATATATATATATATATATATATATATATATATATATATATATATATATATATATATATATATATATATATATATATATAGTTCAACTTGATAAGTTGATATCGTCGACCACTCCGTGTTTACAACAGGCCTCAACGCTAACTCAAAATGATACTGGCCCTGTAGGACTAGTAACACCTAGCATCTGCTGGTCCTGCAAAATTTTCACTGGTCCTACATTTTTTCTTTAACATAACAAGAAAGAACATTGCATAAAATTCACCACAACATTTATCTTTATAGATTTTATCTTCATTTATTTCAAAAACATTTGGGGACATTCTCGGTGGGAAACTTTTTAACAAGAATGTTTCCAAATGCTTACTGGGCCTGTAGGACCAGTTGAGGTCTTTTTTTACTGGCCCGAAGCAGTTTTTGGGAATTTTTACTGGCCTGGGGCCATAGGTTCACCCTTAGCGTCGAGCCCTGTTACAACATTCTCATTCCACTTAGTAAAGCAAAGCCTGATTTCTGATATCACCTATTTGTCCAAACCCAACACTCACTATAATAAAACCTCTCCTCCTCTGCCAGTTCATAGAAAGAATAAAACAAAGACAGACCTCATAACCATCTAATACAGTCAAAACATCACCTCAAACATTGTTTTGAAAATTACTAGTTTTGCCTGACTGAATAGATCTCAGAGTTATACCTGAGAAATCCAGGGGTTTTCCTGAGGAAATCTAGCAATTCCTGGGTATTCTTAGCCTCATTTGTTATCAACATATCATGGTATAAATTTGGCAAAAGTGCACTCTCATGCTTGAAGCAGAAAGTAGCTACAGACTTTGGATTATGATTATCTTTTTTTAAATGTGTGTTTTATGCATGTTTGATGTTGATTGGGAGTTGCAAGGGCGTAAAAAACTTAAGAGTAGGAATCTTTTTGAGTAAAAACCTTTTAGGATCGGGTTACAGGAAACAACTTTTTGCAGGCCTGCGGAAATGCAATGATTCCTGTAACTTACTCGCTGGGCTTTGAGGTAAGGTTGATTGGGTACTCAAGGTTGATTGGGAGTTGGAAGGGCAAAAAAACTTAAGGGATGGATTTTGTAAAAATTGTTAGGGATGGGTTACAGGAAGCAAACATTTTTTTAGGCCTGATTTTTAGGAGCAATGTTTTTTTAAAGAAAAACAATGATTTCCTTATAGCAGTCGTGATGCTTTTTTATTTTCAAATAAATTTTTATTCAGTTTTTATTGAATGCTTGCTCTACTACTTACTCGGTGGGCTCCGAGGCCAGGTCGATGGGGTATTCAAGGTTGAGGTCCATGAAGGTGATCTGAACACGCTCCTTCCCTCTGCCTGAGAAGGTGTAGCGACACAACAGGTCTGATGCATAGTCTCTGGGGTACTGGGGTGAGCTGAACCAGCCTGTCTTACTATTAGTGCTGGAAAAGTACATGTGACAGTTGGAAACTGAAAAACACAAAAAAAAGAGAAATATCAGTAAATATGTACAAAACCAACAACATAAGTGATAATTATTTGTTCAATCTCCATAAATACTCATCAACAAGACATAAACCTATGAGATAAGTGATAATTTTCCAATCCCCATAATACTCATCAATAAGACAAAATATACAAGATATGTGATAATGTTTCATATATACTCATCAACATGACAAAATCAACTAGATAAGTGATAGTTTTCCAATCTGCATAAATAATTTGGGCCACTATAATCATTTTGCTAAATTGTTATTGGGGAAAATGGACCACCCTTGGTCTATCGTTGGCAACTATTTCACAAAGTATGGACAGTTATATTACTCTGCTTTGTCAGTATTTTCATAAAACATGGGCCATCCTCAACCCATAGAAATTATAATTATTAAAAACTGTCCCAAATCAATGAGAATTTACAGTATATACGTTTTATTAAAATTTTCTCACAAATAAAACTTTGACTTATTCAATAAGATCATCTTGGTGAAATCAGTATGACAAGTGCTTCTTCTGATTTTGAAAAAATATTTGAATGAGAAATGTTGAGCTAACTAAGCTATCTAGCAACTCTCCTTTAACCCTTCTGCTGCTGACGTTACTTTCGTCCAATGCACAAAAAAGAAAAATATTATGAAAATCATCTAAACCCTGTCATGTTGGTTTTCATTGGAAAGTACCCATTTGCCAGGATTTGCATCATTTTTCAGGATTTTTGCATCATTTTGAATTTACCAAATTAGCCACCAGCTGCATAAGGGTTAAATATCCAGAGAAGTTATACTCTATTATCAATGGTGTTGCATTGTAGTCATGATGAACATATCTTTCTTCACAGACAGTTTTGTCAATATTGCATTGCATGTGTGTATGTCACTGGCAAATCATCAAAAAATCCCTACACATAAAACCTCATCTAGGTGGCATTCTGGATGAACACTGGTGTCTCTCTCAAACTGACTAGCTTCTCAGGAACAACCACATGAACTTGTAGGCCCATATCCCATGGTGATCCTGAACACATCAACCACTAACCCAAATGTCATTTAACCCATTAATGCTCACAGCCGCCAAAATCAGCCTGACAACCTTGAAGGCACAAGCATAGTTGGGAAAACATTTGAACGAAAAATGTTGATCAGAACATTTAATCACCAACAACTGACTCCCTCAAATATTTTGCAAAATCGTTCTCAATTCAAAAGTTATCGTCTAAAGATCTTAGATCCACAGGACAATCGCAGGAGAAACTTGTATAATGTAAGTGTTAATGGTTTAACACTTTTGTGCCTGCATTATATTTGAAAGGTGCAGTCTGCATCTATGACACTTATGAAAACAACTTTGGACCATCTAAACCCTGTCGTGTTGGTATTCACAGGAATGCTCTCGCTGAGTTCACTCAGATGAGTACCCTTATGTGCCAGGGTTTCAGTCATTTCTCAGGTATTTTCATCATTTTGTATTGGCCAAATTTAATATGAGTGTGACAAATAAAGCACTCTGCATGGATGTGACAAGGGGCCCCTATCGTTGTTAACCACCACTCGGCAAGGTGCACTGTTCTCATACCACGCACACTATACAGGATTAAGATTACTGAAGGAGAACCCGGCTATCGCTAATCCCCAGGAAGCAGCTTGCTGGCCTGATTTCACCCTGTGGATAAAATCCGCGATTTTATTTTGAATTTGCGAGAAGTTTACAACTCTATCAGCAATCCGCCATCCCCCAATGCATGATTGAGTGACAAAACTGGCAAATGAAGTCATTCCAGCGTGAGCCCCAAAGAGTGCTGACTTTCGGCAGTTAAAATATTCAATAAAAAAACTCTGCAGAACGTCAAACGGAAAAGTCCATAAATTGACATCCACGTCAAACTGTTAGTGGCCACCATTGATCTGACTAATCTGTCGGCATGAAGTCTGAACTCCTGAGGCTGAAAATAAGGAATAATCTTCGCGAGAACTATTGGAAAAGCCCTAAATTTTCCTCTTGATTGTGTCATAAAGTGCCAGTGCCAGCTGTGCCTGGAAGCGGCACGCCGAAAAATAATGCATCAAATCGCATTCTTCCTCAAGGTTAGGATGTGAGGTCTGGTGCGGCCGAGCTGCTAGACTAGTCCAAACAAAGGGAATAAATGTCAGGGAAAAAAGAGTGATAGCGGAAACAGCAGATTCAATAAGTACCTGTCAGAAATGAACATGTTTCGGGAATCAACCTGCAGCAGTTTTGTTCTTGGAGGTTATGTCAGTGTGGCATAGGACTTCTATCATGCATGAGGAGGATTGCTCCAAACAAAAAAAATAAGCAAGTCTGTTTCAGCGATATTTTTCCAAGCTAAGCATCTTTTGAGAAATATCTGAAGGAAAATATTAAATACAACAAAACCATGTCTTCTTCACATATTCTATTAATAATTATACTTTTTCAACGTGAAAAAGCAAACGAAAATAGGCAAGCCCCTTTTAGAGATATCTTTCAAATAAAAAGCATCTTTTGAAAAATACCTGAAGGAAAATGATTAACCATAGCAAAATCATGTCTTCTTAATACATTTTATTAATAATTATGCTTTTCTCAAAGTGAAAAAGTGTGAGTGGGCAAAACATGATGTGAAGGATAATAGAAAATGACCATATGATAGTCACTTTGTGCTTGAGATGCAATGTTGATGAAAAAAAAGGTAGAAAAGACACCTACATTTGGATTGGTTTTAATTTTTGGCTAAGAGAGAATTGGGTCTCTGAGAATAATAATAATAATAATAATAATAATAATAATAATAATAATAATAATAATAATGATAATAGTAATAATAATAATGATAATAATAATAATAATACTACTAATAACAATGATAATGATACTAATACTACTAATAATAATAACAATAACAATAATAATAATGATAATAATAATAATAATAACAAAAATAAAAATAATTATCATATTAATTAATAATAATAATAATGATAATAATAATAATAATAATAATAATAATAATAATAATAATAATAATAATAATAATAATAATAAATATAATAATAATGATAATAATGATAATAATACTAATACACTAAACAATAAAAATCTTTATTTCACTGGTAAAACAGTTAAATACAGGGTTTGAGTATGTGATATTATTTTCAAAATAAGAAAATGTATGTCAAGGAAATTGATTGATTATGGTTTAACTTTTTCAGCATCCTTCAAATATTCTAGGTAACTCAGGGATGAAACAATGCAAGCATTGTTCATCATGCTCTGAATGCCTACAAGGAAGAGTTGGGCGCTTGAAGCATTACCATTTGCCAAAACAAAAGAAATAAATGCCAATCAAGATGACTGATAACAAGGAGAACCAATTCAACCAGATTCTTTCTGAGCTGTGTAGGGCACTTAGAGTAATAAACCCAGTCCCTTCAGTCCTGTGATTTATAGGAATAAGAGGAATACCAGGTCTCGATGTATGAGGATTTGTCGAAACAAAGACAACAAATGCCAATCAAAATGACTAATAACACTTATAACCACTCCAACCAATAGCTCTCCGATATAAACAAGTAATTGGTAGAAATGAACTAAGCACTTTCTGTGGAAACTGGACTTAAAGGATCAAGAAATAGCACAGGGTATGAAGATGTATACCATAAAAATATAATTGCCAATCATACACAATGGCAATTATTGGAAAACCTATTCATCCCAAAAGTGCATATTACCTGTTTGGGGAAAATGTTTCATACAAGTAAGGCAATACACGAGTAGTTTCTAGAACGTGTATAATTTCTATTTGAGCTAAATTGTATCATGATGTACAATACTAGATGTAACTTAAGTAATAACAAGGATAGCTAATAATACAGATAATCTGAAAAAGTCTGGATATTGATCATCCAGTGATTTGTTATGATTAAATCATTAAATGTCATAAATGAAAACAATGTAAAACTTAAGGGTATAACAGAGGTTTACTTTCAATATTTTCTTGCCAGTCTGACAGACTGGCTGCTTCCAGATTTTTTTTGCGACTGGCACTTAATGACCCCAAGAAGAGAGTGCAAAGTACTTGAATCCCTGCCAGTCCCTCCTATCCCTCCAATGGCTATTATTAAGACATGTCCTTCCGTGTCATAAATTCACCAGCAGATGGACTGAAGGGAAAGTAGACCTCTGGTTGTTATCAAATATAACTTTTTAATGGTGAGCTTGAGGCAATGAGTCATGACATACTGTAAATTATCAGTAATTTGGGACACTTTTCAATAATTGCAATTTTTATGGATTCAGGGTGGCCCATGTAAAATACCTTGATGCGGCATCAGCAAGATTTACAGCTAATTCCATATTTTGTGAAATGGCAACTGGCGTTAGATTGAGGGTTGCCTAGAATTCCTATTAATTATTTTGAAAAATAATTATAGTGGCCCAAATTCTTAGGGTGGTCGTAATTTCTGAGAATTTAGGGTACTGAGTTCTTGGCAGATTGAGAAGGAGCCCTCTGAATGATAAAAAACAACACTCAAATTGATTTGCTGAGCTATATATAATGCCTCTTTTTAAAGCCTGTAGGAAAGTTAAACATAGAAGTAAATGTTTCATTAAATCAAAACTAAGAAGTAAGTACTATAAATGCCTTTAGTCAGACAATCCTTATTCAATTATTAAAATGGATATTGCTGTAATGAACACTGAAAAAAAAATCAAAATGAATTGAATTGATAACTCATAAGTCAGCCGCAGGCCCTCCATTATATATCTATTCAATGAAATATCATCATCTAAATGATTAATTTGTAAAAACTGATGATAACGGAACCTGACAGTTTTGTTTTACGCATTAACATGAAGTTTGAGTCATAACTCTAGATATTGTCTAATATAATTATATCTATAACAAGAAACCAAAACCATGAGCATTGAAATATAGAATCATCACCGTGCAAAAATTAAAACAGAAACAAAGTTTGATCAGAAATATTCATCCCTACAGTACAGACATTTAATTTCTGGACCAATTGACCGGACGTTTGCCAGTGCCTGGTTGTATAAACACCCATGGATAGCAACACGTCTAAAAATAAGGTAAACACATCAATGACACAGGTTGCTTGCAAACCAAAGCTTGTAACATTCAGCTTTGAGTTCATCCATGCATCCATGCCCAGGAAACTGTGTGGCAAACGGGCGTGCAGTCGTGTACTATGCCCAGGCTGTCCACGCATTCAGTGCAGAAATTAAATATCTGCACTGTATACATGATGTTCCACTTGTGTTGATCATATTTTCTCAAGGGGACCTTGGGCATTACTGACGTTGCCAGCGTTGTACCGTTAATGACCCCCGGGGGTGCCTTGCCCGCAGTGTTTGCGGTGAGGCCTGATTGGTGAGGTAAGGTCCCTGTAACAACGGGGGCATTGTGGGGCACGGCTTTCATAGCCTTTGATGTCTGGGCCCGCGGGGGTCATTAGGCAGAAGAATAGGGGGGTTATCCCTCTCGCTGAGAGACGCTGAGAGACGCAGCGCCTAAGTGAATCTGAATCGCTAATTAGCCCTTCCTCCCATTGTACTGATTGATCTGCACATCTATATCTCCCCTGGAGCCATCGGCAGGCAGCCCGTAATATGCAGAATGCCAAGTGGCATGTGGTTCATAATCACAAACAATGTGCTTTGTGAAGGGTAACATAATTTGATGCACATGCATGTAGTGTGAGGGTAATAAGCAATGACCTTTTTGATTCTTTCCGTGTGGTTTTAGGGGTAAATTAGTAGCACCCACTAGATTCTTTCTATGTGCTTTGAGGGCTAATGTAAAGCCCATTTGATGCTTTCCATTATGGTTTGGGGGCTAAAGTCAAGCCCAACTGATGCTTAATACGTGGTTTAAGGGCTGTATAAGTCAAGCCTATTAGACGCTTTCCATGTGGTTTGATGGCTTAAATCAAGCCCATTCAATGAATACATGTGATTTGAAGGCAATGGTCAAGTCTACTTGATGATATCTGCACATGGTTTGAGGGTATTTAGCTAAGCCCTTTGGATACGCTAAATGTAGTTTGAAGGCAATGGTCAAGTCTATTTGATGTACTTCATATGGTTTGAGGGTAATTAGCTAAGCCCTTTAGATACGCTAAATGTAGTTTGAAGGCAATGGTCAAGTCTATTTGATGTACTTCATATGGTTTGAGGGTAATTAGCTAAGCCCGTTGGATACGCTAAATGTAGTTTGAAGGCAATGGTCAAGTCTATTTGATGTACTTCATATGGTTTGAGGGTAATTAGCTAAGCCCTTTAGATACGCTAAATGTAGTTTGAAGGCAATGGTCAAGTCTATTTGATGTACTTCATATGGTTTGAGGGTAATTAGCTAAGCCCTTTGGATACGCTAAATGTAGTTTGAAGGCAATGGTCAAGTCTATTTGATGTACTTCATATGGTTTGAGGGTAATTAGCTAAGCCCTTTGGATACGCTAAATGTAGTTTGAAGGCAATGGTCAAGTCTATTTGATGTACTTCATATGGTTTGAGGGTAATTAGCTAAGCCCTTTGGATACGCTAAATGTAGTTTGAAGGCAATGGTCAAGTCTATTTGATGTACTTCATATGGTTTGAGGGTAATTAGCTAAGCCCTTTGGATACGCTAAATGTAGTTTGAAGACAATGGTCAAGTCTATTTGATGTACTTCATATGGTTTGAGGGTAATTAGCTAAGCCCTTTGGATACGCTAAATGTAGTTTGAGGGCAATGGTCAAGTCTATGTGATGCTCCTCTTGTGGCTTAAAGGCAATAATCCAGCCTTTTTGATTCTATTTAAACCCATCTATGCCTAGAGCATTGTTTCTATGATACCTTTAAAATAGCATTGGAACATATTTAAGAATTCACAAACTATTTGAAGGAGAGTTGCAGGCTAAGGTATGATGAACACTTCTCCTTAAAAAGGTGTCCTTAATACTAGAAATGTCTTTGGTTGCTTAAAAGCGATGAATGAGTCGGCCTATTGTTTTGCAGGCAATAGTCATGCCGATTCAATGCAATTCAAGTGGTAATAGGACAAGACTCAAGCTTATTTCATGCATTAAAATGGCTGTGATTTATTTAATGATTATTTCATTGCATGATACATTTTGAAATCGGTTTTATATGCCAACCCTTCAGGCTGTAAATTGAATATAATGTATCGATTAAGTTAACACCTTTTTTCAAGAATATTACAAGCTAACCTATTAGTATCCATTTATTTTCTATTGCTTAATGCAATTCTAATGATAGGCAGATTAGCTTAAAGGCTTTTTCATGAGAAGAGCGGCAAGATATTGATAGCACTGTAATTGGCGTGACACTTGTGTATGCCAGCTATCTCATGGAGAGGTAGGTGTCAAAGACACTGCTGCGAGGAGAGACTGTGACATTTACAGCAGAATGCCGTAGGACACAGCGCCTCTCAGTGAATGGCACTGTGTAGAGGTGGGTAAGGACATCAATTAAGGGAGGGAAGGAGAATAAGGTTTTTAATCCTTCTAATGCTAAGGATACTTTTGCCCAAAGCACAGAGATGCAAAGATTTTTGAAAACCATCTAAAGCTGTCATGTTGGTATTCATTGGATAGCTTTTGCTGAGTTCTCTCAGATGATTACCATCATGCCAGAGTTTAAGCCATTTTTTAGGTTTTTTGCATCATTTTGTATTGGCCAAATAAGCCAATAGCAGCATTAAGGTTTAGTCATATCCCAACGAGGTATGAACCCACATTCAGGAGGAAATTCTCTCTTCTTTACGAAGTTCCAGGGGGTCTTTGACAGTTGCAAAGGAACCATAGATAGCCCCTCAATATGATTCACATATGCATAGCAATCAGGCCACCTCTTATTATAGTAAGGATCCAGCTGGGACTCGAATCCATAATTTGCCCCGCAAGATTTCATCAAAATGATCAGACTGCTTTTGGCAGCCATTGGCATTAATGGGTTAAATACTAGTAGTAAGGATCCAGCTGGGACTCAAATCAATAATCTGTGAGATTTCATGAAAATTATCAGACTGCTCATTGGTGGCCACTGGCCTTAATGGGTTAAATACTCTCTCCACTGAGAGCATCAGGAGGATGGTGGACTTGGACTTGCTAATGGAAGTGCTTGGCGATCGCCGGGGAAGTTCTATGCTGTAAGATGACGAGAGGAGTGCTTTGCCTCTCCGGAGAGGGCTGGTATAATAAGTTGGGTTGTGGTATTAGACTGATTTCCCTGACCGCATGCCGCACTCAGCACCGGCTGGGCCCTTACACTTACATCGTGCCAAGTCTAGCAGCTGATACAGCGGCCACTCACTCTTCTACGTAACCATATGTGACCCTTAGAACAGTGACCGCCCCATACGTTGGCTGAGTTGTCTAATGCACTGTTTGCTGCAGCTTACCTTAATATCTAAGTTTGATAGCTGGCAGTCACAATTTAGCTGCAATACGGTTGGAAAAGTAGAAATTCCAAATTCCAAATCTTAATGCTTGAGAATCTTGTATGTAACTACATGCGACCCTGAGAACAGGCGCTGCCCTGATGGCTGAGTTGTCTTAAGCACTGCCACTGACTGCTCACTGTTGCTCACCCCTGTCAAGTGTGCAAATCACACTGTAAGATATTTGGGTTGCTTAGCCAGTGAAGAAGTTGACATAAACAAGTTCAACACATATGTGGTTAATAATTAATGTGTTCTATAGCTTGACGTGAGACCTTGTCTTCAAAAGCTAAGCTTCTCCTTAATAATTTGGTATCCTACCTGAGACCCTAAGCAAGATAGATTCTACTGGATTAGGTACAATGATAAATAACTAATGCAAAGGCAAATCAAATAAGGCAATTTGCTCCATTGGTGCAAATATTCCACACAAATACTTCATCCTTAAAAAGAATAGGATTAGTAATACATCGGATATTTGAAAAATAAGAAAGAAATGAAGTGAAATGAATGAATTAAAGACTCTATGATCACCTGTATTTATAAAAACATCTCATGAATAACCCTTCTGCGACTGGTGGCTAATTCTACCAATACAAAATGACGCAAAAACTTTAAAAAATTACTGAAACCTGGCATATGGGTACTCATCTGAGACCATGCAATCAGACCTTTCCAATGAATACCAACATGACAGGGATTAGATGGTTATCAAAATCTTTGTATCCTTGTGCTATGGAAAGTAGCCTTAGCATTGAAATGATTGAGAAACAATAGCATTTCATTTAAGAAGATTGTCTTTAACTTTGGATTCATATTACATTTAGGTAAAGAAATGATATTTCTTTTTAAAAGTTTTTTTCTGTTTAGGATTTATTTCATAGAAAAGTCCCGTATTTCCTTTAGTTACAGACTTAAAGTAAATTGTCTTCCTCGAAGAAAAACTATTTCATTAAGGATTTCCTGAACAGCTAATTAAGGTTCCCCCAGGAGTGTTCTGCTTGGGCAAACACTAACTTTCCTCTGGCAGGGCTACATGCCTGTATTTTAACCGTTATGCTGCTAGTGGCTAATTTGGCCAAAACAAAATTATGCAAAAAAACCCTGAAAAATGACTAAAACTCTGACAAATTGGCACTCATTTGAGAGCACTCAGCGAGAGCTACCCTAAGAATACCAACCTAATATAGTTTAGATGGTTTTCTAAAAATTTTGCATTTTCGGACGAAAGTAGCCTGAGCATTGGAAGGTTAGTTAGTATTGATTCTAGACAAGCAGTGGTCCCTTGCCAAGATCTTTCACTTCCTTCGCTTTTCTCTGTGCTCTACTGTCCAGAAAAGCTATTAGGAACGCCCCCTGGTGGCACATAACGATGCTTTATCGCTCCATCCATCAATTACAGCAAACAGAGAGAGCAAAATGCTTGTCGCTTTAAATGAACGGCCTCTCTCATACAGTAAGTTCCTAGCATTCAAAGTGTGGACGCTCCTGTAACTGGGTGGAATTCAGTGGGGATAGGGTAATTGAGGTACTTAACCAACCCCATCCTAACAAGCTAACAATGTTTTGCAGAATTTTTGTGATCCTTGCAGAAAACTGATTCTTACCATGAACCCCTTTGTGTGATATCCCATTCCAACTTTTCTGTTGTAGTCTTCACTTTAAGGTAAAAAGTTGGAAAGTATATTTCTCAAGTTATCGTATAACATATATGCTGTTTGGGGATTAATGTCGATCACCTTAAATCATATGTCCCATTTACGATGTATGCAATAATTGCTGTTACATGTATATGCAAATGGCATTATACCAAAATGTTCTTCTCATTTGCATAGAAATGTCAACACTAAACATTTCTTTCATAAATCTATGATTTACGGTACATTCATGAATTCAACTGGCATAAACAAGGTAAAACCAATAAAAAAAATTGATAATTAGCTTTTTTAACTACATACATTTTCATCTGAAAAATGTTATTTATTTGAATAAAGACCATTTCACCCAAAAAGGAACAACTTTTTGCAAAACACATTTTCAAGAAAAATGCTTCAGTATCAAGATATTTCCATATCATTATGATCTAGTCTCAAATTGATTAAGGAAGTGGGTGAAGGAAAAAAAATCCACATCAAAAAAAAAAAAATTGAATTTAAAAATATACTAATTTACTAAACATTTAAAATGATAAAATGAATGTCACTTTCAAGTAAGGACATCTCTTCTTAACTTTTATTTTGGCTGTATATCCAAATGCACTAGTCTTTAAAAACAACTCCCTTATTGCGAAATGCTAATAACCCGCACCATACATTATACTAGCTCTGAACTTGTCTTTGTATGTGGGATTGATATAGTGAGGGCTCCTTTATGAGCTCATCAATTAAGACTGCAGGACTGAATTAAATGGCTGACTGTCAGAGTCACATAAAGGGAATGTTATTACCCAGCCAAACTGCCCTTCCCTCTATCTTAACTGTCTATCTCTGTACGGCCGCGCTCGGTCAGAAAAAGATTAATACAGCGCCACTATGGCGTGTAATGGCCAAGCACTGCCGCGGCCAATCATCTAACAGCTATATCTCAGGAAGATTCCGCAATAAAACTTGCTTATTCACATAGAACCATTGCAGCGGTATTTTATAGTCCCCTGTACCCTGTTCAAAAACCATGGCATATTGGATTAAATGCACAAAGCTTTAAGAGACATTTATAAACGGCCTGGCTTCTCGGTCAGTGGCCTGATATTTGTAGTAGCAAAGATTATTAGGGAAATATTCATAGTTATGCGAACCCTTATGCTGCAGGTGGCCACTATAAAATAATGCCAAAAAAATTAAAAAGAATAAAAAATGGCTGAAACACTGACAAATGATTACTCATCTGAGAGTTTTCAGCATGAGCTATAATCCAATAAATACAAACATGGCAGGGTTTAGATGGTTTTCAAAAACCGAAAGTACCCTCACATTGGAGGGGTTGAACTTTTTAACCAAAGTATTCAACTATTGATGATTGCAAAAAAAACATCTAACTCATCCAAAGAGCGTATAAAAATGTCCAAAACATTTCCTCTAACATTCGGCAACATCCCCCTTCCAGTTGGTGGTCCAACTTGGAACTGTTGGTGTGTATAATGATTGGTGCTCATGTTCCTGTAGATATCATTGTGATATAGTATCAGTGATCCCCGTGTTACAGCTAATCATTGCAGCAGGCACAGAACTTCCCCTCCCTGACTAATCCAGCGTTGTGACAAGCTCCCAGGGTTATCCTAATCAGAGCTAACTGCCTGTGATGGAGTCAGAGCTATGATAAAGCTGCTCCATGCTTTATGGTCAGAATGTCAGATAACATGACACTCTCCCTTCCTCTGTGGATCTATGATCAATACTGAGAGAGAGAGAGCGTGAGAGAGAGAGAGAGAGAGAGAGAGAGAGAGAGAGAGAGAGAGAGAGAGAGAGAGAGAGAGAGAGAGAGAGAGAGAGAGAGAGAGAGAGAGAGAGAGAGAGAGAGAGAGAGAGAGAGAGAGAGAGAGAGAGAGAGAGAGAGAGAGAGAGAGAGAGAGAGAGAGAGAGAGAGAGAGAGAGAGAGAGAGAGAGAGAGAGAGAGAGAGAGAGAGAGAGAGAGAGAGAGAGAATATTTTGGCACCATTTATTCTGAATACTGAATTAAGTGGTGAAAATTTAATAATTCAAACGCATTTGCTGCTAAACTGTTTTCACTGATTCTTTGTGTAGTTGAGAGAATAGTGCTACTGTATATCTCTTTTGAAAGAGAGGCATTGCAGGTTGAGTTATGATTGATATTATCAAAGTTACATTAAGTTACTTAAGCAATTAGATATGTACCGCCAATGTAATCTGAGGCATGTTTTAGCTGCATAGGGGATAGAATTGAGTTAAGATCTCCACAAACCTAAGGTCTTTCCGCAACTGGTGCCAAACGGGACTGCTAATTTGCCATGCCCTTCAAGAGTCACTCAATTAATTAGGTTTGTGTTAGAATCAATGAGTTCCCTCATTGAAGACTTCTTCAATAATGTATTGACATACGTCCTTGCATTGCTCAAGGTACGTTGAACAATTAACAATGATTATTTCCCCAGAGTAATTGCTGTCAATCATCTGCTTGTTAGATGACCACTTTGCAGCCCAGAATCCCAATAATAAACCTGCTCAGCAAAACAACTGAGTAAAGTTAAATTCCTTTGATTGATTTTAAACAGAATTGGTTTAGATTAACCTGGAGAAAAATATGGTTATTTAACCAATAAGAATAGATAAGGTGGCTTTTTATATTGTGCTTGCTGTGCTTTTTTTTTTGGGGGGGGGGGGGGTGGGGGGGCGGTGACATCCCTTCCAAAATAGATTATAATTGTGAGACATATATGTGGCAAAGCAATGTTGATCTGTGGTAAAATTGACCTTTAACTCAGAAGTTTCGCATAACTTTTGCACACTATCATGCATCAATTAAGGTAGATCCTTGTCTGACTCTGGGAGGACTAGTGATGATCATGATATTAGTTCACTGACAATTAGCTTAGCTGCATTTTTCTTTTGATTATTTCTGATTGTTTTTATAATCATACTTTTCACTGAATGTCCAAAGAGACTGAATCAACCTTATTGCATAGTCACAAATGTAAAATGCATCTCTCTGTCTCTCTCTCTCTCTGTCTGTCTCTCTCTGTCTGTCTCTCTCTGTCTGTCTCTCTCTGTCTGTCTCTCTGTCTGTCTCTGTCTCTGTCTCTCTCTGTCTCTCTCTCTCTCTCTCTCTCTCTCTCTCTCTCTCTCTCTCTCTCTCTGTCTCTCTCTCTCTCTCTCTCTCTCTCTCTCTCTCTCTCTCTCTCTCTCTCTATGTGTGTGGTGCCCGCCCATGTTCTGCGATCCTGACAGCGGTGCAGGCTCCAGGCTCACTTCACCTGCCAAGAGTTCCTTGGCCCTCTTGCACCCACTCATATCAGCTGTCAGGTGCGGAGGCAGGATGGCATTAGGCAACATGCCCCCAAGGGGCCTCATACTCCCCCCATCAGGGCCCCCTTGTGACAGCTCCCTGACAGAATACAGTTACCTGACAGTATGGCACTTAACCCTTAAATGCTAAGGCTATTTTCATCCAAAGCACAAGGACGCAAAATTTTTTGAAAACCATCTAAACCCTGTCATGTTGGTATTTATTGGTAAGCGCTTGCTGAGTACTCTCAAATGAGTAACCATGTGCCAGGGTTTCAGTCATTTTTCAGGGTTTTTGCATCATTTTGTATTGGCCAACTAAGCCGCCACCAGCATACGGGTTACCCTTACCATAGTGCAGTGGTTTACATGGGGTGTTTCAGTGGGTTATGAGTGGTTGCCTACAGTGGTGCCACTGCGAAATACAGTGGTACCACTGAAAAATATAGTGGATAGTATATGGGTCTCTCAAGAGCTGTAGCACCATCCCCCACTTTCCTGGAATGTGGCCCAAGAGCCTTGTTGTAGTGGGTTTATTACCACTTTTTTGTACCACTGAAAAAAAAAGTGCCCTTTAAGCCTGTCTGAAGTGTCCCGCTTTTGCAAAAGCGGAGACACTTTATTGGGGCTTCATGGCCACTTTTGCAAAAAGTGGTAGCTTCATAGTGGTCCCACTGTTTTGGACAGTGGTAGGTGGGCCTGCATGCCATTGCATCAGCAGTTCTCTACCACTAACAGATGCAGTGGTCATACCACTGATCAAGAGAGTGGTCCCACTATACCTGACGGTGGTATGATCATCCTATAATGCTAGTTGCAGTAGATTTACCACTGTTCAATGTAGTGGTCCCACTGTTTCAGACAGTGGTAAAGTCATGCTTTACTGCAAGATGCTGTGGTTTTACCACTGTCACAGGAAGTGGTTGACCCACTTTCTCTGACAGTGGTGGTCATGTACCCCACTGTAAAATGCATTAATTTAGCACATCATTCAGGATAGATGAATGAATTAATGAATAAATAGATACGTTAATAGATAGACACTCAATAGTTAAAATAATTTTCTAAAAAGTTTATTAGAAATAGGTTTAACCTGTTAAGAACATTTACATAGGATCATAATGCATGGCAACATATTCTGGACAATTATTCTAAGATGTTCCTGTCTCCTGTCTGCTAATTGTCTCTCCAGTCTCTGTAAATCTTGATGGAATGAAGACCTAACATTAGTCACATATCATAGTTTGCAAGGTTCCCTTCTCCTGAATCATGGAATACCCTAACACTCTGACACAGCTGATGTAAATAAAGAGAAACTCTATATCATACCCACCTTATTTCAACATCCTAGTCACTTCTAAATCATATATCAGCATGCCTTTCCTGTCTAACCTGAGTATTTCATCTCACCTTGCATTTTCTGTATTCAACAGCAGAGATATTCACCTGCCCTTTTGACTGAAATAGCCTTGACTTTATCCTTTAATATACCCTAACACACAACTTGTCTTAGTTTTTCAAAATTTCCCTAACACCATTTACAGAGCACATTTCTGTCAATGAAATCAACTCACCTGCTTCTCCTACACTGTCATACTGTCAACTGTCATAATTTTGAATAACAAGGTCAAGTTCTGTACTAGTTGACCCTATTGTTATATATTATATTACCTTCCTACAGATAAGGAAAAGCCTGCATCTCCCGGGCTCATATCCATATCAGTCACATAGGGTTTATTTAGTGGCCCCACTGTAATCAGCAGTGGCCCCACTGCAAGAAAAAGTGGTCCTAAGATAAACTAAGATTTGGAAGCCCCATTATAGTGGTTTCTGATATATGTGGATTTTTTTCAAGTCACATATGGGTTTATGTAGTGGTCCCACTGTAAGAAACAGTGGCCCCACTGTAAGAAACAGTGGCCCCACTGTAAGAAACAGTGGCTCCACTGCAGGAAACAGTGGTCTTACCACTACGTTAGACAGTGGGGCTGACTCTGACAGTGGTACCACTTAAATACCCCATTTCACAGCTTATTTATGCAGTGGGCAGGCTTACTGACCACTTTTACCACTAAGGCATGGTGAGGGTAATCATAGTGAGCCTTGCAGTCTGTCACATGTCTCCAGTTTACGGATTATTACCAATCTCTTTCCTCCATACGTGCCCATTTCAATAGGCAAGGACCTGAGGTCATTGCTGGCTAATCAGAATAGACTGTGGGGCATGGATGACAGCCCTGAAATGCTTCCGGGATCGCCAGCTTTACAACCAACACGTTTCTCATTTCAATGTCAATTAGACCCAAGGGGTAATCAAGTTGTACATGCAAAAGGTCTCCACCATCTCTATGTTAATTGAAAATATTTCAACACTAATTGGGATTGTATCTTTGAAGTTTTTTTTAATGATTAAAGTCAAGTATTTATCAATTGAGACCTGAAGTTGTAAATGAAAAAAGGTCTGCACCATCTCAGACTATGTTAATTGAAAATATTTCAACACTAATTGGGATTGTATCTTTAAAGTTTTTTTAATGATTAAAGTCAAGTATTTATCAATTGAGACCTGAAGTTGTAAATGAAAAAAGGTTTGCACCATCTCTATGTTAATTCAAAATATTTCAGCACCGATGGCTATCTTTGACAGTAAGGACAGCAACGTCATACATTCTGCTCCCCTAGGGGTGCAAGCACTCATATCCCTCTGACAGTTAGACCAGCAATGTCATACATTCTGCTCCCCTAGGGGTGCAAACAATAGTTGACAAGGCTACCTGCACCTCATTGGCTGAGCACTCATATCCCTCTGACAGTTAGATCAGCAATGTCATACATTCTGCTCCCTCAGAAAAAACAACCACATTATGAAAAGGCAGCCACTTTTCATTGGCTGAGCACTGCTCTGCTTTTTGATACCACCAGAAGGCTCTTTGTTCATACCCCCTGCTGAAGGGAACGCTCATAACTCTGCAAGCCGGGGACCTTACAATCCCTGACCGGCATTGTGGATTTATAGTATGGAGAAATGACTATGTTTGTGTGTGTATTATCAATAACAAAGGCGGCAAAACCATTAATTCTCCCTTCAAGGCTAATAACTATAATAACTACAAGCAACACTTATTACTCCCTCCCTGCAATCAATTTCTTTCCAGCCATTCACCAAGGCTAACTGTTAACTCGTTCATTGCTGCATTATGCTTTGGGCAAAAGTCGCCTTAGCATTAAAATGGCCAAGACCTGAAGCTTATGAGTGCTCTAATATGGGTGACTATAGGTCCAGGTATAGATGAGTGCAAGATTTACCCTTACGATGCTTAGACAGAGGCTACTTTTGCTCAAAGTTCAACAAGGGCGCAAAGATATTTGAAAACCTGATCTACACCCTGTCATATTTGTATTCATTGGATAGCACTCACAGAGTACTCAAAGACCTTTGGACGTAAGTAGTCTCAGCATTGGAAGGGTTAAATGAGTCCGCCCATTCTCTAATCACTAATTGAGCCATTATGTGTGTGTACTGTAAGGGTACAGCCAGACAGGTGGCCCTGACATAAGTCTCTGCTTGCCACTTGCAGCAACAACACATAATCAAACAATATGAATGAGTTTCAACATTCAAGCTAGCAACATAAAGAAACTGGCTCTCCAATGAGCACAGAAACAGTGTGACTTAAAGCCTGCATCTTATAGGCTATTGTACTAGTGGCACTAGTCCTTGGCAGAGTATCTGTCAGCTGCTTTCTCTGTCTCATGCACATATGTTTTGAAATGGTGACTGAGACGCTCTAACAATTGTCAGCAATATGATACCCAAATATCTTTGTCTACTTTAGGTAGTAAGGTAAAATTCTTAAATCAACAATTTCAATGATGATAAATGATTCTCATTCAAATCTACAATCAAGTATTCCTTTTAGCTTGTAGGTTTGATTTTCGCACCAGGAGAATTTTAAGTACAAAAGCCTAGGTGAGTTTGTGTCTTTATCTTTTCATTAATCTCACTCAGGGATTTAGATGGAATAACCACATGGACATGCATCTAAGAAGGTTACGCATACAGATTAACCACTGAGTAGCATTTCCAACATCCTGCCAACCCTGTTGGCACCAGATCTAAGCCCAGAACAGCACCCTGTAAATATATCAATAGGTCATCAACTAGGCAGGCACTGCCTTAGACTTTCTACAAGTCTGTGTTAACTGGACCTTTCACTGACATATCCTGAGTTGAGTTCACTCCAGGTTTAGTTCTGAATAAATTGATTCTCAGGGTAGGCACATTAGAGCTATCTTCTGTAACATTGTTTCTAACTTTTTTGTTTGTTTGTTTGAGATCCGCAACCGCATTTTTCCCACAGGGTCAACTCCAGAGGGAGGACTGCCACTCATGAAAACTGTGCTGCCATCTATAGTTTGGGAGAGACATTAAACCTACTCAAAACCTAGTATATGTGGTGGTGGGGGCGTTATACCTAACTCAGCCTGAGAACCAGGCTAGCACTGCCTATGAAGAGAGCCCTACAGTCCCCACACATCAAGTACACACACTAGTGCATAGTAATTAATATTATGGTGTGTACTGGGGCATAACATGTCCATCAAGAGGGCAATGCCATATTTCCTCAGGGAATAGCCTCAGTCCGCTGACCAACACTTAATATTTCATAAAGCAGTTATCGAATATTTACTCTGGGGGGTGACCTGGGCTAGGGTAAAGTGGTAATCCACTCATTATATCTACCCTTAACAAAATGAGTCTGAGAATATGTGTGATACTTTCTTTCCCAGAGCATTTTTGGGAAAATATAGAGAAGTAAAACTTCTCCAATATCTCCCCTTTAAAGAATATTTGTGATTTCTTAGCTATCATAGATTATATTTTGGATTCAGAGGGCATTTGTTAAGAATCCAGTCATGAATGGGACAAACAGATAATCACTGTCCACAGGATACTTTCTCTAAAAGAACCCTGCACTAGATGTATATGCATGGCATACTTAAACTTTAGATGGCAGTTTGTGGTAGCCATTCTTTTCAGCACGCTAACACAATGATGCAACAATTTCATTTGACACATGAGCAGAGAACCTTCATACAACCTGTTCTATATCTATGTACCATTTCAGTAGTAGTATACAGAGCGCACTTTAGGAGAAACTCTTAACATGGATGGGTTCAGGCACCTTGTTACGTTGGGCCCATTAGTTAGGTATGTTATATGAATGCCAGTGCTCTAATGGGACTTGTACATAATAGATCAATTACTGAGTAGTTAGTAATGTCTAGGCCAATTCACTGACTAAAAGTCAGCTGTAAGTCTGCTACAGATATTAGAGCACCATTCAATGGGCATTGCATCCCAAGTTTTCTCCAAGGAAGCTAAAAAAAATAATATCTCATAAAAATTCTAAAAATTGTATGATCATATTCCCTTACTCTTTCTTTCAAATGTCTTTCAAAATCAAACAGAATGCCCGTTGCCTTTTCTATGAATATTATATTTTGTTTTCCAGATAATAGTTTTAGAGGGTAATCATAGCATGATTGAGCTTTTCTTATGCTGCTCGTGGCTAATTTGGCCAATACAAAATCATGCTATAAAACCAGAGAAAATGATTGAAACCCTAGCACATGGGTTCTCATATGAGAGTACTCAGCAAGAGCTATCCAATGAATACCAACATGGCAGGGTTTAGGTTTAGGTTTTCAAAAGTCTTTGTGTCCTTGTGTTTTGGATGAAGGTAGCTTCAGCATTGGGAGTGTTAATATAAGGAGGTTTTCAGGAGATGGTCTATGAAGGCAGATGGCATCTTAACTGTCCACATATAGCCAATATACACATCACTTTCGAGGCCTTTAAATGTCTTTGTGCTTAGGAAGAAAATAGCCTCAGCATTGAAATGGTTAATATTGGAGCCGTGACAAGTGGCTCATTCTATAATGATTAAGGGACCGTGTGTATGTGATTAGTCTTCAAACAGAATCAGGTTAAAGCATGAATCAGCTGGCAAGTCTAGGTACTTTCTCAAAGGAACGTAATTACCAGTTACAGTTTAAAATATGTGTGTTAGGGTAGGGAACATGGGCGTAATATATAAAGGAGGAATAGGACCATATGTTATACCTTTAAAATGCTCAATCAGGTTTTTCTAAAAAATAAATTTCTTCAAAGTTGACCATGATACAAAATGCAGAAAGAACAAAAATCATGTAAATATTTTAAAGTGCCTATAGATGATGAACACAAAAAGAGCTAGATTGTCAAACACAATAACTAGAGGGACAATAGAAAATTAGGTAATTGGTAGAAGGTGTTAGCATTTCACTTTAACTGGCCTGATACACACTTAACTGCAGCTGACTTTTACACACCAGTCCACTACATACAAGCAGTAGACTAACTCACACAGTGATGTGTGGCATCAACCCTAATCCAATGCTAAGGCTACTTTCGCCCAAAGCACAAGGACACAAAAATAAAATAAAAAACATCTAAACCCTGTCATATTGGTATTCATTGGATAGCTCTCACTGAGTACTCTCATATGAGTACCCATATGCCAGGGTTTCAGCCATTTTCTGGCTTTTTTGCATTATTTTGTACTGGCAAAATTAGTTTAAATGTAATTTGCAATGAAACATATACACATCAAAAAATTAAAATGGAAACATATTGTAAAAAATTTAAAGCAATATTCTGAGAAATATGTGGCTAGAGTTGTCCCTGCCAGGCATGACAATACCTCAATAAATATTTTCACAAAATACTCCAAGTTGTGAGAGCACTGATGCACTCAAGATGCTGCATGTACTAATGCACCCACCTGATCCACTGCTAATGGTTACAGCGGGTAGGGAGATAATCTCGTACTTTGAAATCCTATATCTGTTAAATCTAGAATTGACGCCTGCAGTCTGTAGCGCAGCATAGCAATTTGCTCCCTGGAGTTGATAACATGAAACATATCAGACATGCTGGCATCGGAGATCTCTCCAGCTCTTAGGCACTCAGGCCATTAAAGGGAGCCGTGAACTATAAACCCTTATACTGCTGGTGGCTAATTTGGCAAATACAAAATGATTCAAAAACATGAAAAATGACTGAAACCAAGGCACATGGGTATTCATCTGAGAGTACTCGGCGAGAGCTTTCCAACGAATACCACCATGACAGGGTTTAGATGTTTTTCAAAAACCTTTGCATTCTTGTCCTATGGATGAAAGTGGCCCTAAGGAATTTGGAAGTCTTAACCCATTTGTGCCAGCAAACTCCTTTTGAACTTTCTTTAGAGTATGATATGTTTCAAGATACACATGGAATTCAGCAAAACACACAAACTATCTGAAGGAGAGTCGTTGGTTGTGTTTTGATCAACATTTCTCCCTGGTCTAGCTCTTTCCCAAAAATTGCTCATGTCAAATCAATTGCCCAAAAAGTTAACAACTGTTTTTGGGTGCTACTGGTTAACTTTATGCCAAGAGAGTTTCAAAAAAGAGGGCTGAATATTTTGGTGATTCGTCCACAAGAAAATTGTACCTAAATGAGAATTTTTTTTATCAAAATACAACCCAAACAGTTCTGTTATAAATATCATAGGAATCAATTTTTTATTCCAATGTTCTGAAATCTTAAAGTTCATAGATCTAGATTATACTTTTTAAGGAGCATTCTAGACACAAATGCGATGGATTAAACAATATATGACCAGAGAGCCTTGTGAAATCTACCAACCTTGAAAATTATCAAAAAATATTTGCATCTCCATTGACCATATTAGGGTAAACAAGATGGAGTGATTAGTTCAATAAATCCAGAAAGTAACTGTATATAGTTTCACATTTCTTTCTACAGCAAAATCTAAGAAATGATAAGAGGTAACTTTATTGGAAGGAATATTGGGAACAAATTTCAATCAAATATTTCCCCCGATACTTCATCACTTCCAAAATAGAATTATGCATGCGCCAGAGGGATGTAGTTAAGTATGTAAATGTCAACACTTGACTCAGCTTTCTAAGAGGGCGTGGGTTGGCCCAGACAGACTGGTACCACAGGGTCTGTGCTGCCAAAGCAGGCCATTCTCCAGACAATTCAAACAGCTGATCATGAAATGAATAGACTATTTAGTCTCTGGAATCCCTTCGAAATAGACGAAATTCCATACATGATTGGATGGGAAATGAAGGCGTTTCCTAAGGGACCTGAACCACTAACTTGGTTAGCAAAGTCTGTGTCACAGTATATGCCCGACTCGCATTTGACCCTTCTATTAATGCTGAGGCTACTTTCATCCAAAGCACAAGGATGCAAAGATTCAAATTCTGTCTTCTTGGTATTGGCTCTCACTGAGTACTTTCAGATGAGTGTCCATGTGTCAGGGTTTCAAATATTTTTTATGTTTTGGCATCATTTTGTATTGTCCAAATTAGCCACCAGCAGCATAAGGGTTAATCCTTTAATACTAATAACTTATAGGCTTTTAGTCTGACTAAATTTTACTGATCACACAGCTGAAATAAAAGCTACCTTTTCAGAAACTGCTTAATAGAGAGATGTAGAAAGAAGATACATATACTGAAGCTAGGGCTACCGATATGGCACACAATATGAAATTAACATTCTGAGAAGTTGTACTCCTTTAGAAAAAGATACCAAAATATTTTCACAAAATATTTGAAGAAGAGTTATTGTTTGGGTTCTCATCAATACTTTTTCTTCATATTTTTTTGTGAAATGCTCTGGCTAAACACTGATATTACCTGTATAACGTCCTATGCTCCAGGCCTGAATGTGTTAATGGAATAGTCCACTCAGCTGTGGGGGATGCACACCAGCCCGTGATTGTGTATAAGCACATGCAATCTTTGTGTAATTATCATGACTACATTTTTGATTAAGCTGAGATTGTGTACTTCATGCATGTGGTGCTGCAAAGGAACCTTATCATGTGCTTCCCTTCTTCTCCTGATTATACCAAGATTTTTGATTAATCCAAGATCCCTTGGTGTACTTCCCATAGCTGACCCTTGTAGTAGAAAATCCGTCTTTTAACCTCAAGCATGCCATGTTTTAACCATATATTATAACATACGCAGGACGGTGCTACAATTCAGATGTTCTGATGGTAATTGTATGACTGCTGACCTAAGGTGGACATTGATAATTAGTTATGTGTGACATACTAGCCATCATGTCTGACCACTCGTTCCTTAGCTCAATGGGACTGACCTTTGGGGGATGTGAACAATCAAAACCTAGTTGTATGACATACTAGCCATAATCTGTGGAAAGTGAGAGCAGAGTTACAATTGGCAGTTATAATTGTGTTATACACCAGCTTGTACCAATTATTAGGACAAACTGAATTTACCCATTCATGCCCTGTCATAACTGAAAGTAATATATCTAGAGGAAAGTTCCGGATTAGTTTCTGATCAACATTTTTGCCTCAAATATCTTTGTAAGAATGCTCTCCTCAAAATTATATTACGGTACACAGCTTTGATTTGGAGTGCTAAAAGTTTTGCTTTATAGCCCTGCTGGAGGGTATTTGTGCTACTTTAAATTCGCTTAAATTCAAGCACTCAAACTACATAAAGATACAAAGCAGGATATTTATTTGAAGGATGTTATTTTGGCGCTATCGAGGGAATCGAGCGCGAAAATAGCGAAAATCAAATTCCTGTAGAAAATACCAGTTATACAGTATCAAAATAAATATTCAGGGCATTTTTGGACACTACAGGCATGAATGGGTAAAACCACAACTGCGATGCAATTTTGCTTCCAATCTTTCTTGCCAAGTGCTTAATCCATATACTATTGGGCCAAGTTTGTGAATCGTGACATGTACCTTCTGTTGCTGAGGGTGCTTGTCAAACACGTTCCTAGTTCAGACCTCTTATCCCCAGCACATAAGAATGCACTTCACAGCAGCGAGTTCCCTCACAGGCTCTGTCGGTCAATCTCCCTCCCTACTTGCTCACGCACGCTTGACCGGTTCCTTAGCTCAATATCTTACACTTGCCTCCTCTCCAGGGTATGTGATTATAGCATTCTCCTTGATGAGAGAAGTGAGTGAGTACCTGAATCGGAACCTGAGGAGTAGTCATTGCGTGTTATATGGATTTTAAGTTACATTTGGAGCTGCATTCATTATAGCACTTGGAAGTGGCAATCTTCTTTTGTACAAATGTCAAATATAGCCCTGAATATACTGTTGTAGTGAGTGGTTGCCTTAACCCATATAACCTAACTCTCATGCTGCTGGTGGCTAATTTGGCCAATACAAAATGATGCAAAAAACCTGAAAATGATTGAAACCCTGGCACATGGGTACTCATCTGAGAGAACTCAGCCAGAGCTATCCAATGAATACCAACATGATAGGCTTTAGAAGATTTTCAAAAATCTTTCTGTCCTTATACTTTTGACAAAAGTAGCCTATGCATTGGAAGGGTAAACACATGTAAATTAAGAGTTCCTCCTGAAATTGTAATTGAGAGCTTTAATGATTTTGACATTGACCTAGGAATTAAGAATGATTTCACAAGATATTTAAAGGAGAGAGTTTTTGTAGTGTTCCCATTAGCGTTTCTCCCCTAAAAAGTTTACCCAAATATGCTTTTCTGGTTATAAGATTTCAACAAAACTGCCAGGCTGCTTTGGGCCATTGTGACTATACATGTGTTAACCAGAATACACCTTTGTGCACATATTTGTGAGGTCAGCTCAAGTACCCTCATATCATAGTCACTTTAATTCATTTAACACACTAATAACAGGAAATGTGGTGTGAGCCCCTGAAGTTGAATCTAATGGCTCTCTAAATTGACCAATTTCCTGAGTGGCAGGTTTGTAAACTGACATCTGATTGGAAAAAAGCCATGATTGCATGGTTACCCAACTCCCATGGTTGGAACAGTAGATATTAAGTGCAGTCACATAACAGTTCCGACATTTAATTCCTGTACTAAATGCATGAGCAGCCGAGGCATATCACACGACCGCATGCCTGATTGCCACCACATTTCCTGGGTATATGGATGTATGGATGACCTCACAACTGAAAGTAGCTTGGATTCCCAAGCTACAGGGGTCATTGATGTGCTTGGCTCATTTTTTTCCATGTTATCCATGGGTATTTGAGCAACGTCCAGGCACTAGCCAATGTCCGGTCGATTGAAGCAGAAACTTGCAAGAGGCAGCTACCTTACTGCCAATGACATATGGGTACCAAATAGCCTAGCTGAGATAACCTATTCATAGACTAAAATGGACGCTCTCAATACCTCTATTTCTATGTGTTTTAGGATGTGTTTAAACAGCAATATACTTCTTGTATAAAGGTTGGCAGTGGTGGCAACTTCACAGGGTTTAAGTACAGAATACTCTAAGAAACTATTTGTGCCTATGATTTATTTATGGTGTAATTGTCCTTTAAATGTCTGCACTGCTAATTCAGTGTTTAATCAAGCCACAAATTAATCCTTTCACATCTGCAGGGAACGTTAACACAAGGCCCAATTAAGACAAATACAAACATCTTGATCAATAAGAAAACTAACTCTGACACCATTGTATTTGATTGGAAGTTGTTTCTCCTGTTTGGTTTAACATTGTTACCCCTCTTCAAATATTTTTCTTGAAGATATACTATATCTAATGAGTAAATTTCTAAGTTATCAGGGCTCGAGTACACTCCAAATGCAAATGGGTGAAGCACATCTATTCTACAGTGCATACGTGGTGAAATATAGACACAGTGAGAATTTCCAAGTGAAGAACTTCTGTTACATTATTAATGTTATCAATACTTGAATGAATGCTGTTCTGCATATCTTTAGCCGTAGCTCAAAACTCCCATCAAGCGTTCCACTACTATTAGGTCACCTACCCACAGACAAGCATACATGAATGCATAGCTGAATTATCCCACAAACCAATTATGTCCCTCTGAAGCACCAAGCAAATGTATGGATAACACTAGTTCCTTTGCTCAATTCCTTTCATTTGCCCAATCGTAATGTGTGATCACATATCCTTTTCTGTGATAGAAGTGAGCACGGGTACCTGTGGGAACCTTGACCCAGGAAGCTGTAATCATCATCACATTTCTAGACAGCAATCTTCTTTTGTAGTTGTCAAATGAAGACGAATGTGCTTCTGTAGTAGGCAGTGCTGTATAATCATACCTTGGTGCACGCATGGTCTAGCTGCACTTACTCGTGAGGTCAATGCTGGATCAGGTACAGCAACATTCTCTAATATTCAACCATATGATATGCTAACCCTTCCAATGCTGAGGCTACTTCTGTCCAAACCACAAAGACGCAAAGATATTTGAAACCTTCTAAACCCTGGCATATTGGTATTCATTGGATATGATGCCATAGTCCATTAAAACATTTGAACCTATAGATTCCATGAAAAGTGTATTGTCTGGATCTAAATGACACTTCTGACAATACATCGAGATATATACAAGTCCAAAACTAATTATTTAAGGGTGTCACATGATGCAACTACGGTACCGCTTAAGCAGGATATTATGACAATCACTGATACCTGATAATATAATGTCTCAAAAAAAAAATCTTTTAGTATATATAGTATTACAATCAAACTTGATATGAGTAGCCCTCATGATGCATCCCTTCAACACTTTAGTCCAGCAGAAGTTAATACTTTGCTATTAAAGTCAATCTTTTCATCATTTGTATGTCTGCTGTAAATTCTTGAAAATTTAGACCTCCCTAGGAATTTGAGCCACTATAATTATTGTGCAAAATAATCAATGGGAAATCTGGGCAACCCTCAATCTATCGCCAGTTGCCATTTCATGAAACATGGACCTCACTGTAAATCTTGCTGATACAACATCAAGGTATTTTCAGAAAACATGGGCCACCCTGAAACCATAAATTTGTAATTATCAAAAAGTGTCCCAAATAATTGAGAATTTCTGTTATAACATAAACTGACATCTACAGTCCTTATCTTTTCGTATTTATACTCCTAAAGATGAAATAGACAAAATGGGTATTCACAGCCGTTTGTGCAAGGAGTCAACTGAGCCCGAGGTGTGGGTTTTATCTCTTCATTTGATGCTAACTGGCTGCTCGTGTCATTGGCCAATCACGCGAGACCAAGATGGATATTTTGCCGAGGGCACTAATGGCTCATACATAACCTGGTCCCGCTTCAGGAGAAACCTGGAGGAATAAGCCGAGAGCCTCACTATGAAATATCACCTTATTTGGCTGAATGCAGTGCCAGGCAAATGAGTGCCCAAGGAATTGTCTGAAGGAATACCAAATGCATTGTCTGGGAAATTGTGTTATTTGCTGAGACCAAATGGGTTTGAGCTAATATTGTGCTAGTAGGACAAATAGAGTATCCATGCTGCCTGACAATTTGAAAATAATTTCTTATCAGTGAAATCAAAAGCCATCAACTCAAAGATATTGGACAAATAGAGTATCGATGCTGCCTGACAATTTGAAAATAATTTCTTATCAGTGAAATCAAAAGCAATCAACTCAAAGATATTGGACAAATAGAGTATCCATGCTGCCTGACAATTTGAAAATAATATCTTACTGTTGAAATCAAAAGCCATCAACTCACAAAAAACACTTTATAAATGGAAAAAAACTTCCTGAAGTATTTGATGAAATGAGTCTACAATACTCACTCTCCTACAGAACACTTTAAGAGCGTAGTCTGAAAACCTTTGATCACAGAGAGTGGCATATTAGAATTATTGAATTATGAAAATTGTAATGTTACACTTTATTTTACACAATCTTGAAACTTTTCCACAGTTGCATTTCAAAGAATTTTTTTATTATAATCATTTTTAACCTTGACACTTGTACATTAAATATGTTTTCAACCAAATATTTTTGTAGGAATTCTTCATAGGCAGAATAATTCCATACAAATCAGATTGGTGTGATGCTACTTAGAGCATGGATAAGTTAACCCATTCATGCCTGGAGATCTCCTTGATAAGTGTTCCCTAAATTATAATCATCTTAAAAATATCTTTGGAATCAATCATCAAGACAAATCAAGATTTGCATACTGGATAGTGATAAACACTTCTCATTTAGCACTAGGGGCCTCCTACAGAAATCTTCCAATCATCCCTTTATTTCACACTGCTCTGGCTAATTTGGCCAATACAAAACAATGCAAAAGGTTGAAAAGTGACTAAACCCTGGCGCATGAGTGCTGATTCGAGAGTACTCAGTGAGAGCTATATAATGAATACCAACATGACAGCTGGGTTTAGATGGTTTTCAAAAATCTTTGCATCCTTGTGCCTTGGATGAAAGTAACCTTGGCATTGGAATGGCTAGATATTTTACAAAAATTCTCTGTCCTTGAAGATATTACCAATTATTAGTCAAAATGATATTTTGACACTACAGGCAGTGCCTGCATGAATAGGTTGATATCAGGCTGACAGTGGGACTGCAGGTTTGAATGCCAATGTTGGGGCAATTTCCCATAGAGCTTTAAAGACAGGGGAATATCACGGCTGTCTCATGTACAAAGCCTGGATGATCGCTCCTCTTTATGTTGCTGTGTGTGTGTGTTGGAAATAGATGATGGCTCGCTATTAGACGCGGCACGTTACTGCATCACAATCTATGCTGCTACTTCTCAAGGCACTACATGCTACTACTCACTGATCGGCCAGGCACGCAGTCTTCCCTCCAGTATGAATACCATTTTCTTCTTACAGCATGCAGCATAACCGCTTGCCCCGTTGCATTAAGTTGCAATTTGCAAGTGAATTTGGCAAAAAATGGCAATTGGGTAAGCAAAACAAGACCCTAACTTGCCCCACTCGGCAAGTAATATTTTGGGCAGAGTCCTTGAGCAAAGTAAATCTCACCTTTGTTTAACTGAGTGGAGGGGCAAGTGAAATTATGTGATCAGCTTTTGTGTCTAGAGTATAGTGAGATAGACCTATTTCTATATGACGTGCGGTAACGGGCGCCCTGTCTCTGCACATTGCTATGCGTGTCCTACCAAAATATTGCACCCTCATTTCCAAAATTTAACCTTTTGAATTGAGTCTTTCTGGATAATTCAAATCTAGTCAAACTGAGGAGGCCTATGCTGACTGAGGCAGCTTCATAGCGTTGTAATACCATGCAGCTCTGGCTCTTGTTCAGACTGTCTGGCAATGTCACTAATAGTTTGTGAAGTTGGGAATAAAATTATTCCTAACTTCCCTGAAGCCCACAGGTACTAGACATGCCAGGAGAGTCATTAATATTGCCTTCCGAGAGCAAAAAGGGAAATCAATATTGAAAGGTTATATCAAGCTAATTGTCATGCTTGCCACAAATTCTTAACCCTTATGCTGCTGGTGGCTAATTTGGCCAATACAAAATGATACAAAAAACCTGAAAAATGATTGAAACACTGGCATTTGGGAACTCACCTGCGATAACTCAGCTAGAGCTATCCAATGAATACCAACAATTGACAGGGTTTAGATTGTTTTCAAAGATTTTTGCGTCATTGTGCTTTGGACGAAAGTAGGGTTAATAACACTACAAATTTGGTAGTTCCTCTAAAAACCGGGCACATCACATGATGGGGAGAAATAAAAAGGGTAGGGATAAGAAAAACTAGAGTAATCGTAAGCTCCCTGATCTATATCAAGGGAGTTCTGTGCTAATGTTGCAGGTACACACATAAACATCAATCTTTGTTTTCTTGCGGGTTCAACCTCTCTGATAAAGTCCTCCCTCTAGACTGGCTGCTACAAAAGTGGGTCAAAATGCCAGCAACAGCTGTGGGTTTCTCTAACCCCGACCATCCATCTTTCCTGCTTAATCCCATCTCTTCACTGACTGCCAAGCACACCTTTCCCACCCATGCACTCTAGCTCCCAGGAGTCCCCCTTCAATAGATCAATCAGAAAACAATGCTTAGCCCTTCCAATGCTGAGGCTACTTTCATCCAAAGCACAAGGATGCAAAGATTTTAGAAAACCATCAAAACCCTGTCATGTTGGTGCTCATTGGATAGCTCTCGCTGAGTATTCTCAGATGAGTACCCATTTCCCTGGGTTTCAATCATTTTTCAGAATTTTTGCTTCATTTTGTATTAGCCAAAGTAGCCACCAGCAGCATAAGGGTTAAGCAGAGCTAGTCCAACTCAGGATTTGCATGTGAGGGTCAGGAGGGGTCACAAAAACGGCCCTGTGGGTACATTTGCGTAATATCATTTTCACCCGAGTAAGTTATCCATTAAAAGTAATGCATACAGCATGTTGAATGTACTTTGTCTCTAGAGGTAGGATGGAGAGAATGAAAACTGTAGTATGTGATAAACTTGATTTATAGTCATGTTAATCCACTCTACTCCTTTATAGCTTCCTGAGGTCTTGTTCCTCATGCTGCTGTTGGCTAATTTGGCCAATAGGAAATGATGCAAAAGAAAAACACCTGAAAAATGACTGAAAGCTAGGCTCATTGGTACTCATCTGAGAGTATATACTCAGCGTGAATGTATGGTAGATCCAAACAATGGAAAACTCGGGAAACTCGGGCATCAGGCATAAGTACTTGCCCGCTTGCCCCAGCAAGTGAATTTTTGAAGAAAGAGCTTTCAGGCAAGTACATTTTAGTTTGCACTTGACCAAACAGGCAAGCTGATTTTCAGAACACTACACATATTTTATATAGAAAATGACACAGATACCCAGATATATGCAAACAATGCAACAAAATTATATAGAGAAAATGGTTTTCAAATCATTAAATCCATGATGATGATTGAATAATGTTTGCCATTTAAGCATATAATATAACTTATTTCGGGCAAGCGAAAACTTACTTTGGCAAGTAAAAATCATATACTACTTGCCCAGAATGGTATGTAATTAGTTTTGAAACCTATGTTGGTGCCTGATGGGCATTGATGTGTTAATACAAGCATTTGGAAGGACTGCTACCTGGGAGGCGGAGTTTTCAGAAGATTTATCTATTGTATACAGGTGTGTAAGTTAATCATCTTTCAGGAAGCAATTACAGGCACACACCTACTTAAGAGCTCATAGTTAAGGCTTTGTGTATAGAGAAAAGTATCCACCGAGGAAAGCCATGCAGGAAACAAAATGTGATATCCATTATAAGCAGCAGGTGTAAGCCAGAAGTCTATTAGCAAATTGCAGTAAATACCATTCATTAATGTTCGTAAATATCTTAAATTGCTACAACTTACAATACATAAAAGGGACGAAACTGACATTAAGAAATATGTGAAATTGAGACTACTTCATTTTAGCTTTCCCAAGTATAATCAGAAAACTGCTTCTAAATTTAATAACACGCTGAAAGTCACTAGTTGTCCTTGTTAGATAATTCAGGTATAAAATCATTCACAATAGGGAAAAATGGATGAGAAGTACACTTTATATCCAATAAATTTGTCTCCAGCGCAGTATTCCATATCTCAAGGCATGTGAGAAAGTTGGCAGTGACTATTGTTTCTCAAAGAACCCAATGCAATTTCTAAGTGCATTTGCTCCAAGATTTATAAGATTAGCTTTATATTGCAAGAGTAAAAAATGGCAAAATTTCACCCCTTTGCATTTCAGCATAGTGACCCCAATTTCTAAGTGCATTTGCTCAAAGATTTATAAGATAAATGACAAAAATGACAAAATTGTTCCCCTAAATTCCACTTCAGCACAATGACAATTGCTGCTTGAGAGACACTTGCCAGTTCTCCGTTGAGCACCTTGTTCTGTTTGAGTGGAACTCCCACACACAGCGGGCTGAGACTGAGGATATCCCTTCACAAGTTCCTAACCTTGATCCTAATGGCAGGCGGGGGTCACTTGAAAGCAATATTGTGACGCCATCTTGATGTCCAAGTAGGAGGGTTGGGTACCAAATTATTGATTCCTGATATTGCCCTATACATCATTTGCCTTCAGCCGAACAGCAATAAAAAAACAGGAAACACAATTGGTGCAAATAAGTCACCAGCACACAAGTAGTATATTACATTAACCTTTACATTAACCTTTAGTCCTCTGCATGAGACAAGATATATTGGTTGCTTATTAAAGCTTGTTAGGAAAATATATGACCGTATAATTTCATCCACTTTCTATTCATAATCAAGTGTCAACTTCCAAAAATGCTGAAAATTACAGTCTGCTAGGACACTACCTGTGAATTTGCAATAATGTTACTGCAAATTTTGGTCATAAAAAGTTAATATCAAAAATTAACTGCCAACCACATTGATTTCCTGAGAGGTTTGTTGCTAATTGATGTCATTGCCGGTTGGTAATGTACTAATTGTGACCTGGTTCGGCCTTCATGGATCCCCCTGGTTCATCTGAGTAGTCACCTACCTCATTGTATTGTATTGTATTGTATTGTATTGCGTTGTATTGTATTGTATTGTATTGTATTGCATTATATTGTATTGTATTGTATTGCATTGTATTGTATTGCTTAATGGCCATATCAAAAGACATTAAAACCCAAGTAAAGAATAATGATCAAGAAAACTCAGGAACATAATATCATAATTGCATGATTGCACAAATGGTCCAGTTGTTTAAACCCATCTATGCCTTTAACAAAATACAAAACCATCCTGACTATTGAAGCTGTATCTTTGTAACCAGAGAATTTTTCTAAAAAAAATAATTAAAAGAGTAATGTAGGTCACAATCCAACTAATAACTACATAAAATATATTTAACCCTTAATTGTTACAAATACAAAATAATGCAAAAAACCTTAAAAATGACTGAGACCCTGGCAAATGGGTACTCATCTGAGAATACTCAGCGAATGCTATCAAATGAATACCAACATGGCAGGGTTTAGATGATTTTCGAAAATCTTTGCCTCCTTGTGATTTGGACGAAAGTAGCCTCTGAGCAATTTGGACGGGTTCAGAAGATCTCCAGGAATAAATGGGTCAAATCACATGAATACAAATCTCATCTCCTTGGTGCAGCATTGTAAACACTGGTTACTGCAATCTGACCATATTTCACTGCCTCATAGCCACAGAACAAATATCCTACTAATAGTATTCATAATCTGACCTGTTCATTTTTCATGAATAATGTTCATAATTACTCTGCTTATTACCATATCTCAGGCTCAAATCAGCATCAAATCCCAACTCACTCATGTATTTGAAATTGATGTAAATGTACATAGTATGTGAGAGTACAATTAAAAGAATTATCACCTCATTCTTCCAATACTGAGGCTACTTTCATTCAAATCACGAGGACGCAACAATTTTTGAAAACCATTTAAACCCTGTCATGTTGGTATTCATTGGATAGCTCTCGTTGAGTACTATGAGATGGGTATCCATGTGCCAGGGTTTCAGTCATTTTTCTGTTTTTTTTTCTCATCATTATTGCATTGGCCAAATTAGCCACCTGAGTAGCATTTTATAAAAAATCTTCATGAATAATGTGCATAATTATGCTGCTTATTAAAATAGCTCAGGCTCAAATCAGCATCAAATACCAAATTACTTATGAAATTGAAATTGATGTAAGTGACGTATAAAGTATGTACAAACTTAATTCAAAGATATCACCATATTCTTAAAGATTTGCTTTTTGTGTGGGTGGAGAAATATATAGTTTTCGATGTTTTAAGGTAAAGTGATTCACTCCTTGCCTGTCATTGTAAATATTACAGATGATGATTCCTTCATCTATTATGCAGGGTTTTTGATGCCTTTTATGGAAGTGCATGTAGGGACTCGGAAGTGGTATGGATAGAGCGCCAGAGGAGAATCACTAAACGCCATCAACTAGGGGGAAAATCTGAGCTCTGTAATTACAGCATTAATATAGCAGGAAGCTCATAATGAATATGTTCAGGCTAGAGGCGCTTAAGTAGTTGTGGGTCAGGATAACAACATGGTTATTACAGCAATGAACCATTATAAAGCTGCTGGAGTTAACCCTTTTAATGCTGCCGGTGGCTAATTTAGCCAACACAAAATGATGTCAAATACCTGAAAAATGACTGAAACCCTGGCATATGGGTACTCGCTATCAGATTAGTAACATCAACAACATGAAAAAATCACTTGAGTTTTTTTACCATTGAATAAGTTGGAAATTTAAGGGGCCCCGGTGACTATATTTTCCAAATACTTTAAAGTGATAATTGACCTAGAATTTCCCAATGGGCTCATTTGCACAGTGTGTGGGATTGGTATGCCTAGAGCATTGCACTGTTTAGAGCCTGTTCTCATCCAAAAATTCATCTACTCTTTTTTGTGAATTTTCTTTTGGCTTTAATAAACATATATTAATCTTGAATGGTGCAGCTTTTATCATCAAATTCAATTAACACAAAAAAGAGTGAGGAACTTGAATGCTGCACAAAGTTCTTTATGCTGTATACAGCTTTAATTTGGAGTGCTAAAAATTTTGCTTTACAGCCCTGCTAAAGGGTATTTGTGCTACTTTAAATTTGCACATTCAAGCACTCAAAACTAAACCATGATAAAGCAGGATATTCATTTGAAGGATGTTATTTTGGCCCTATTATAGGGAGAGTGAAAAGAGCGAAAATCAAATGCCAGTAAAAATACCAGTTATACAGTATATTATGATGGCTATAAAAAGGTTATGGATTGGAAAACCAAAACATGTAAGACATTTACCAGCATGAAGTTTAATCCATCTGTAAGTGTTAAAGAACATGTGGGCAGTTTATCCAGTAATATCCACAAAGCCTTCTTAATCCAGCGCTATTGTGCCACACCAATTATTCCCACCTCCGCATCCCTCTCAAAGATACCCCTTGATTAATCTCAGCCTACTGTTAAGCCCACACTAACACCTGTGTGTCCCGTGCATGCCTTGCCCACTGACGGGAACCCGCGACAAACACACACTTTGTAGGCAGCCCCTCTTCCTACAAATCCCCATCATGCTTAAGACAAGTCAGGACGTGGGGCCGATAATTGAAGGATGGCTGTAGGCTCACTTAGACGGTCGGCCGGCGCATGCCGAGCAGCCATTTGGAGGGTGATAAAACTGGCCAAAGTGAGAGAGAGGGATGTCTATGCAAGCCACAATGGCACTTCAATGCTACAATGAGAGAAAAGCATGCCATTTGCCAATTAGTCCTTACAATTTGTGTGGACTGCCCCTGTCGGCCATTCCAGGGGGGAGCTACTGGAAGAGCCTTGCTGAAAGGGGTGAGTGTGCTACCTGAGTCACCCCCATGTGTAACAGTACCAGATATTTCCAGGTAGTGGAAGCTAGTGGAAGAGCCTTTCTGAAAAGGTTGAATGTTCCCCCTGTCACCCCCAAATGGAACTGTTCTGGCTACATTTGGGGAAGAGCTACTGGAAGAGCCTAAAGAGGTAAGTGTGCTGGCAACTGGAAGAGCCCCCATATGGAACTGAGTGCTACTATCTTCTGAGTACTACCTTTGTCATCTAGATGACTCACCTTACAGTAACTGATTTGCAGGCAATAAGCCAAGCCTGACTTGCAGTAAGATTTCCCCTATGAACACAGAAAAGATTAACACACTGACATGCCTTTGGCACCCTAAACGCCCTATTTTGGTGGTATCACTTAGACGAGCATTTTTGGAGTATATTTGAAGGAAAAATGGTGATCAAAAGCTTAAACTAACAACTCAATGCAAATATTTTGTGAATTAATATGTTTAATTCCAAAATTAGTTCAAGAAGACATGTAAAAAGGGCAGTATTATTTAAGTCAAGGGTGCACATGTGCATCTTGAAAGCCCTGCATAATCAAATGTCCAGACACAGTTTTAAAGGTGATTGAGTTGGACAATCACTGCAAAGCAATATTTTGAAAGTGTTGAACCCCACTATTTACAAACGCAAAACAACCATAACGAAAATATACCTTTTGTCTAATTTGGCTCATAACGTGATGATCCACTGAGAGTGGATATTTGCTCAATATTGTACAACCTAATAGTATGGTGACTTAGTCAACTCAAGATATATCATGATAGCCAAATACCCAAGAGAAGCCATTAGTTTACCAAAGTAATCGTATACTAATCAGGACTTATGTATGCTATACAATCCAATTAGGGCCTTTCCAGAATCAGAGAATAAAGAGGTTGTTTCTCAGAAACCAACTGTTCAAACCAAAGTCAGGGAAAGTTCAATTTATGATGCCAACTAATTTTGCACAATAAGGAAGTTCTACTCAAACATATGACAACATTCTCAATGATTGTATAATACATTTGTATAGGTTGACCTACACCTAACTTACACCACCATGGACATAAATAAGAGTGCTTTCCAGCCGTATGGTTCTGGAGGCTACTTTGGCCAGTACAAAATGATGCAAAACATCTGAAAAACAATTAAAACCCTGGCGGTTGGGTACTCATCTAAGAGTGAGAGCTATCCAATAAATACCAACATGACAGGGTTTAGATGTTTTTCAGAAATCTTTGCGTCCTTGTCCTTTTTTGATGAACGTAGCCTCAGCATTAGAGGGGTTAAAGAAGTTCTGTTCAAACCCCTGATAACATTCTCTATGCTTGCATAATACATTTGTATAGGTTGGCCTGCACCAAGCTTACACCATCCTAGCCCTAAATAAGAGTGTTTTATTAGCTCCAGTTTCGTCCAACACACAGAGCACATGGTTTAATAATGACTGCTCAGCATGCATAAATTTACCTGAACATCTATTCTCATTAGTGAATTGAAACAAGACGCATCTGATTCTTGGGGATTAAGGGATTATCTGGGCTGCTTATAATAATCCTCTAAGTTGAGAAACTGTTAATTCCCTATATGACACTTTTGGAACTAACTCCAAAAACTAAATCCTCAATTTCTGTCACGACATCAAATTAGCATAATAAAGCACTCATCATCATAAACCACATGGGAATGATACTAAATGAGTCAGGGAACTGACAACACAGGCATCTGCTTAAAAGATTGCCTGAAAACTACCCTGGTAAGGCCTAAAAAAAGAAAGTTTGTTTCCTGCAACAGTGAAAAAATAGGGAAGGTAGCTAGGTACTGGTAGGTAGAAAATGCAGCAGAGATTTCCTAGTGTTTTCTGAGCGTCAATCTGCCTATGATTTCTGGGTAATCTCAGCTCTATCTGATAAGGATAGCCACACATGTATAAGGGGATTACAGCCAGGCCTCACGAAATGCCAAGCATTAGGGGCATATGGAGAGGTTCCCCCTTCAAGCACGAGTGTGTGATTTAATAAATGAAAGGCTTGTCAGCACATTCCCCGCATCAGGAGGCCCCTTAGCCCAATAAGAACTAACCCCTTGTTGAGCACTTCCTGTACAATCCAATAACTCAGCGGCGAGCTGTCTGTCGAGAAGAACAGATTAGCCCTTTTCTGAAGCGCTAACTATAACTGCTCTGCAACTAGTAGCTAGATCTGCTAGTCACCAAGAATATGGCCGTGCAGGAGAGAAGTTCTTCTTCCTCATCATAAAGATCTCACCATTGTACAAAACGTTTTTCATGATAAACTTATCTCAAAAACCTCTTCTGCAAAACAAATAATGCAAATAAGTGAATGGATTATCTAATGAAACAATCTGAAGATTGATACTCAGTCCCTCTTTAATAAAGATGCCCCTTAATGTGTGTATCTTACTTGATCTAACAGTTCTTTATACAAATTGTGTGCATTGAGCATTTTATTAAGCTTGAATCCAATATTTGATAAAATAAGTGTCAGCAATATTTACATACTCTCTTATGCAATATAAACAGAGAATGATAAATAAGAAATAGATAGGATATCTATATATCTATATCTATATATCTATATCTATCTATCTATCTCTTTCTATCTATCTATCTATCTATTTATCTCTCTCTCTCTCTCTCTCTCTCTCTCTCTCTCTCTCTCTCTCTCTCTCTCTCTCTCTCTCTCTCTCTCTCTCTCTCTATATATATATATATATATATATATATATATATATATATATATATATATATATATATATAAATATGTATGTGTGTATGTGTGTGTGTGATTTACACTTTCAACCTGAGGATCTTTAAAGTTGATGTGATAGTTTTCCTTGAATTGAGTTTGCTAAAATGCTTCTTAAAAATTAACAACCCACTCTGAACTCCTGCACGCCCTGCTGGACTTAAGTCTCTGATGATCTACCCCAGAAAACGTTAAAGCCTTACGCCCCGTAATTGCATGCGACAGCATCCTTTGGCTCACACTATAACAACATTACCTCACAGAGAGCAGAGAGACAGTTCTCAAGCAAAACAACCAGCGTACAGGCAAGCCAATCTCGCAAAGATGAAGGAAAACTGAGACTTCTCCTACACACACGTCGCAGTCGGTACATTTTAAACTTGATTTAAAGTGCCGGTGTTTGATCAAAAGCCAGCAGGGGTGTGCAAGTAATTGAAGTAGAATGGCTTTAAGTAAGGCAGCTTAAATGAGTTATCTCATGAAGCTAGGCATGATTTTGTTAATGTACGAATCAATAGAGGCTCCTTTAGCATGGCATCCACACTTTAACCCGCTTTATGCTACTGGTAACTAATTTGACCAATACAAAAAGATGCGAAAAACCTGAAAAAGGAATGACACCCTAGCAAATGGGTACTCATCTGAGAGTACTCAGCGAGAGCTATGCAATAAATACCAATAAGGCCAGGTGAAGATGGTATTCAATTCTTTTTGCATCCTTGTGCGTTGGAGGAAATTAGCCTCAGCATTGGAAGTGTTAAAGTTGACATGTGATTGGGCTACGAGAGCAGAAAGCATAGCTCCCTGTAAATCTCTAACCACGCACCGCGAAAAGCCAGAGTTCACCAACAATTCCAAGATTAAATCCAGGCCTGATCGAGACAATTGGTTTAAGAGAGTGAAAACACCTTAATAGAATTAACTAGCAATCAAATATATTGTACTCAAGACAATGTGTCTTCTTAGTGAGTCTTTTAAACTGATAGAAGTTCAATTTACTGTCACATCCAGGCGCGGATCTACTCCAGCTCATATTGATGCATGTGCATCACTCAATCAATGAGGTGCATCGTTCTAAGTGCATCAGTCAAATTTGTAAATCCAAACAATACCACAGGGCTCGACATTGGTGCTTGCCCCATTGCCCCGGGCAAGTAGAATTTGTAAATTATAGCTGTGGGGCAAGTGAAAACTGCATCTTGCTTGCCCCACTGGGAAAGTACGATTTGTATATTTCAGGTTTACTTTTGAGAATGTGTGCAAGTTTCGTGGTCTGGTATCCAAGCTTGTCCTAGAAAATATGCTTTCACATGCCAGAACCATGTTCTACTTGGTTTTTAATGAAACATTATAAAAACATACAATTTTTCAAGGGCAAGTGAAAGTTGGAGTAGGGCAAGTTAAAAAAATTGAATCTCACTTGCCCTACGGGGCAAGTCACTGCAAAAGTTAATGTCGTGCCCTGTACCATGTTTGCTGCATTTGTTTAGGAAGCAGTGTCGATCCAATTTTGCGAGGTTGGATTCTTTTATGCAACAGCGGCACAGGGTGCAACATAGGTTGCAAAACATTATTTTCTGAGCGAGGAAAGCTGCACCTAAAGTTGACTTGCCCCGTAGGCACTTCTACTTGTCCTGCCACTCTGTTACAGGAGATTGGACTTTGGCCAAAACTTTACTTGCCGAGCAGGACAAGTCAGGGTCTTGTTCAGCTTGCCCCATAGCTGTTTTTGCCAAATTAACTTGCAACTTGCAACAGGGCCAGTGGTTATGTTACACAATCTTTGTAGAGCAGGAAGTAAATGTGTATAGTATCATAATCTAAGGCTCCAGACAACCAGGCTAACTAGTATCCTCAGGTTAGTCTGGCTCAACAGTATCCAGACGCCATCGTCTGCCAGGTGAAGCGGGACGGGGAGGGGGAGAACGAATGGCAGCTTCCTCTCCCATCATCAATTGCACTTCCGAGTGAGTGATGGATCCTGTGATCAGGGGTCCACCAGAGCTGTCATAGGCTAAATTATTGCAATCTTGGTCAATGGCTAAATGACATTAAATAACTCTGTTTATGCCAACTATGAATGGTATAAAAGTGTTGGATGATTGAATCTTTTTAGAAAATGTTTGCATTTATTCCAAAACCTTGTGATTAAACCCATAAAATGATGAGCATAACATACAGACTACATTACAGCACACAAAAATTGAACTTGATTTTAAAGAAAGCAAGGCAACAACAGTACCCAACAGCAAGTTATCCAGTATGAATTTGTTTACATATAGAGCAAACACATGGTCAATTGACTTTGAATAGAATATACTTAGGAGGAGTAGAATTTCTGTAAGCCATGTTCAACAAAAGTGGTTTGCCGCATAAGACTCGACATTATGATCAACGAAAACTTTTTAACATTCGTCTGGGAATGTTGCCATCTATTGTAGTGCACAGATCAGTCCTGCACGTGTCGTCTCCTGTATATATAAATGATAAAAAAATGATCAAATCCTTGAATAGATAAATGATTACATATTTATGAAATGCAAAGAGTAAACTGAAATGTTTAAATTAATACCCGGCATATGAAAAGATAAAAATGTTGAGCCGTCATAATGGAACTGACTTCAATTTCCTTCTCCAAGAGCAAATGCTAGGTCTGTTTCTCTTTAGATATTATTGACTTAGACTTTACTCTTGTAGGTATTGTATTTAATGAGAAGTGAAATCAATTCTTGTCATTTTTCCAACTGCATAAACATATTTCTTTAGTAGCGCAGTTCTGTGAAAACTCTTCACAGAACAACTCTGCATTCAAGTCTAAGGCCTGACAGGATTTTTTTTCCAAAAAAAGCTTGTAAGACAAGTAATTAAATTGGAATGGCCTAAGCAATTTTCGAAACCTTTGCAGAAGCTTCTCAAAGAGCCAAATGTCAAAGACCACTTGATGCAGCAGAGGTCTTGGTATAAGTTGTGTGTGTGCTCATTAGTCCTCAGCATATTGAGATACACAAGCACAATGAATGCAGCATGCTCTTGCCCTGACTGAGGAAGAGGGTGAAGATATAGAAGAACGCATTGACTCACTGAGACCCTGTGAGTTTCCTTCAGCACAGCGTGAGAACAGTACCGTGCACTTGCCATGACTGTATAATCTGAAGAGGGGTGTAGATATAAAAAAATACATTGTCTCACTGAGACCTTTAGACTGTACTTAAGCACAGAGTAAGAACAGCACTATGCACTAATGCCCTGACTGACAGTCCCATTCAGAGGGTAAAGATATAGATAAATACAACAACTCCCAATCATTGAGAGTTACCTTCAGCACAGAGTAAGAACAGTACCATGCACTTTACTTTTCCTGACTGTACCGTCTGCATGAAGAGGGTAAAGATAAAGAATAATACATTGACTCACCATCATTGAGGCCGTCTGAGTTTCCTTTAGCCTGTGCCAGCAGCGTACAGAGTAAGACCAGTAGTAGTCCCGCAGCCATCCTGACACACACTAACATCCGATCACCCATGCTACACCAACTCACTCACTCGATGCCCCCAACAATGCCAATTAACAATAAGTGCTTCCGAGCGCACTGGACGGGTCCACTACCCTCCACGCTATCCCTTCAATAAGTCACACAGTCACTAGCAGGCTGTAACAGTTATCAGAGAGTGAGAAAACTATGCAGTCTCGTGTAACACTTCTTCTGCTGCCGCTGCTCTTCCTAATAATGCTAATGACAAGTTGATTATGGCTTTGACTGAAGGAGTAGTAGTAGTAGTAGTAGTAGTAGTAGTAGTAGTAGTAGTAGTAGTGGTGGTGGTTCTAGTAGTAGTAGGATTAGTTGCAAGGTAAGGAACCTTCAGGTAAAGGTAGTAGAAGTAGTAGTAGTAGTAGTAGTAGTAGTAGTAGTAGTAGTAGTAGTAGTAGTAGTAGTAGTAGTGGTGGTTCTAGTAGTAGTAAGGTGAAGGTAGCAGTAGAAGTAGTAGTAGTAGGAGTCAGCCGTGCCAGTAGGTTAGTATGTGCTATCCATGCTGTAGAGTGCTGAGGTACCAGTAGCAGCACATGTACTACAGTGAGTAGGCGGTGCACGCTGCAGATGATTCGGTGCTGCGTTGGCTGCTGCTGCTGCCAGAAGACTAGCACCGAGAAAGGCGGTGCCTAGACGTTTATAGTTGTACTAGTACACCGCAGAGGTAACAGTCACTACTAGTGCTGGGCACCGGGGCACCTCGCAAGATGCATCTGTACAGTCAATGAGCTGAGCAACACGCCGGCAACCTGTTCCTGCTGTCCCTCTCCTTCTCCTGCTGGTACTGACTCTCCCAGACTCCAAGCAGCCAGTGGCTGCTGGCTTATCCTACACAGCCACTTTATATAGTCCTCCCCAGCACTCTTCTCAAAGATTATCATAGGAGCTGGTACCAGGGGGCCTGAGTTTGGTATGACTCATCCTACCGCATTCATCAAAACTTGAATCGTCTCCCCTCACACCTCTAGTAGCAGCGGTTTTAGTAATCTTCTCAGCCCTGGTAGCAGAAAACAACACACAGCCTACTCCTATATTCCAGACCAGCAAAAAAACAGCAAGAACAAGCAAGCACTCGCTACTTGTCAGTTATTAATGCTTAAAGATTCTCCCGCTCGCTCATAAATTCATCAACCCATTAGTTAAGTCTCTAATGAGTCTCCACCTAAACCCCGTAACAGTAAACCAGCAAACTCTAGATGGAAAGAGACAATGTTCTTTAAAACCTATCCATTAAAGTCCATTAGTCTAAGAGACTTATGCATTTTTCTTTTTTTTAGTGCAGTCAGACCAAAAGCAACAACAACTCTATTAACACATCCCTTTCCCCTACACAATTTACAAAGTAGTCATATTAAACTGTTGTTTCTGCGACAGAGATATGGAAATCAAAAATATCTAGTATGATCACTTGAATGGTATTTCATTTTATTCAGAAATAAAAGCAAAATTCATTGAATGGATTCCTAATCTGTTGTACATCAGGGTGCAACATAGGTTACTTTCCGAGCGGGTCAAGCTGCCCCTAAAGTTTACTTGCCCCGCCAGCACTTCCACTTGCCCTGCCACTCTGTCAAATAAAAGTGTCAGTTACTGTTAAACTCTGCCCAAAACATTACTTGTCAAGCGGGGCAAGTTAGGGTCTTGTTTTGCTTGCCCGAAAGGCATTTTTTGCTGAATTCACTTGCAACTGAAACGGGGCAAGTGATAATGTTGCACGTTGCACATGTTAAGAAGGTTTCTATCACGGTAAAAGAGAGTATGATTTCAGCCAACAGTACCCAAAGTCAGCACTCTGTATCATATTCCCACCTGAGCTCCTGTAACCTTTTAATCTTTTAACCTGCTGAAGGCAGAATAAAGAGCCTAGTCCCATGGAGCATTGCTAATGTCTCAGTAATCCAGAGGGTTTATAGACTGATACAATACAGCCCTCACCGTTTCTCACTATAGGGATTAAGGGCTGGTGGTTCTATTGTGTTAAATTACATTTCTTCTTTTCATCAGGATGAGTGGAGTGTTAGCTAGGTCAGTAGATCAAAGTTGAGAATCTACCGTCAAATCACAAGAAATCACGTCAAGATCGTAATGAAATTCACTTGAATCAAATTCTTCTTTCTTACCCAAAAGCTGAGGGGGAATCACCAGTAATGTCCCAAAGGAGTTATTTTTCTCTTCTCAAAATGAATTTATTTATCAAATGCACTCATGTATGCTTTAATGGGTCTCTAGGTTAATATTTCTAAACACACAGTTATGCATATGTGGAATTAAGAGGATAAAAGGCCAAGCACTAGGCATGCTTGTACCATGCAACAACCTAACATGATCGACATCTAGCACAAAATGTTCTATTTCATAGAAGATATTTTGTGTGAACGCCCTGAAAATATGCTGCTATGTAGTGAGACCATTATCATGATCGTGATCATGATCCAGCCGTCCCCACCCACAGCCAATCATAGTGGAGTCATTAAATGGGCCTGTTTGCCTAAAACTATCGCTATTAAATGCCTGGATTATTATCCAGCAATAATCAGTCTTCTTCAATTACCCCATATATCATTAACAGGGCAAATAGCACGAGTGACATGCTGTGGAAATAAGTCCCTGCTGCTTGTTCTGCTTATGTGCTGAAGGAAGGGATAGTATACCCAGTTCATCCCTTTAACCAGCACAGTTAGGCATTAACCCTTATAAATCATACTTCTGGTGGCTAATTTTGCCAATACAAAGTGAGGCAAAAAACCTGAAAACTAACCGAAACCCTGGCATATGGGTACTCATCTTGTAACAGCTATCCAATGAATTCAAACATGACATGGTTTAGGTGATTTTCGAAATTATTAGTGTCAGACTGTATTTAGGACGAAAGTAGCTACATCATTGGAAAGCTTAACCCATAGATGTATGTATCGCCAAAAAGAGTGTGACGAGTTTGGTGAGTTTACTTACCAAAGAATATTCAGGAAAGTATTCAAAGAAGAAAATCAACCTACAACTCTCTTTGAAATATATTTCCAAGTACTTGCTGCATGCACAAAATATTCATATAAGTTTGTTGTAATAATAGTCATGCATGTAAGGGATGCAGCATTTTCATAGCAAAGGAATACTTCAGTCTGTGATCACTTTTTTGTCATATATTCATATTTCTATATCAAGCGTGATCAAAGCCAATGTCGTTTATTGTTCATAGATAACTTTTTATTAATATATAGTAATACTTCTTTTTTTTTTATCATATATTTATATTTGGCTCACTTGCTGAATCTCCATAGAAGACTGTTGGCTAAATGGCTATACAAATGTGCAGCTGTGTGAAATTAGGGCCGTCTAGGGTGCCTTTCAAACAGAAATTATTGGAATTATTGGCAATGACAAAAGAATTTCATCCCTGTTGAAGGTATTTTGTCTTGGTGCGATATGAACTAAGTGGTTTAAAGCAATACAAAAAACCTATCAAACTGGTAGATCCAATAAAGGGACAATGCATTTATCCCATCCCCGCAAAATAGATAATACATTCATCCCATCCCCATAAAATGGGATTAATAAAATCATTATTGACTTATTCCGTATTTTCAGCACCATTTGATCTTATTGTCACCACACAAATGTTCCAACACACATCCGCCTTTCCATCCTGTTCTATGGATTTAGCGTGATATGTTGCAATTCGCTGATGTCTCAGACGTTGTAAAACCAGCCAGGGTTAAGATGGTCATTCACTCGCCTGATATCAGTGGGAACAAGTGGAAAGGGAGTCGCTGCCGGGATCCGACGAACATTTAGAAAAAACACGACTTAACTCTCAAAGCACACAAAATTTGCATCGTGCAACATGGATACCTGATGGCAATCAGCGTGGTTGCTAGGCAACAAATCACGGAAGTTGAATGAAGCACATTCAGGGGAAGAGAGATTGATAGCTCTCGGTGCACCGAGTTCTTCCTTCTCAGAAGATGATCAAGTTTAAAAGCTCTTGTTATACTGCAAAGATATATGAAGATGTTATTTCTATTCAGTATTTTCTGAAGATAATATCATTAAGACGTACATTATCATATTTCAGATAAAAAAACATAAACTTGGTTATTTCCATTCAATATTATGAATATAACAAATTGATGACGGAACTTTTTTTAAAGTTCTCGTTTCACTGCAAACATGTATGAACATATAGTTATTTCTCTTCAATATTTTCTGAATATGATAACATTTAAAGCTCATCAAGACATATATTTAATATATTGCAAAAAAAAATGTAAACTTAGGTTATTTCCATTCAATAGTATGAACATCACAAATTTGCGATGGAACTAAAACAAGGAGTTTTTTTAAGAAAGGCTATAAGGTATGACATGGGCATGTTAAAGGTTCCTTACTGAATATCAGCTTATCTTATTATCAATACATGTTGCTGACTTATGTGTCAGAGAGACTATCACAAAAGTAGCCATGCCTTTTGAGGGCCAGGGCATAAATGGGTTAACCCATTCATGCCTGGGAATCTCTTTGACATGGATCATCTGAACTTATACTTCTGAAGAAAATAATTGAGGAATTAAGCAAAAAATGCAAAATACTTGTTGCTTGTTAGTTTCTAATCAAATTTCTCCCTCACATTTGTCTGAAAATCACCCATGTTAGTGAGATATCACTAAAATTAGCCCGGCGTTTTTTTCTGCATGAATGGTTTAAGAAAATAATTAAGGAATTAAGAAAAAATTGGAAAATACTTGTTGCTTGTTAGTTTCTAGTCAATATTTCTCCTTAAATATTTTCTGAAAATTGCCAATCTTAGCAAGATATCATTAAAAAATCGTCTGGTGTTTTTGATGCTAAAAGGAGCATGGGGGTCATCCATAACACTAAGCAAGTACTTTCTTTGATGTCATGCCTTGTCTCTCTATTGTCTTAGCTGAGACAGTTTTATGTCACATTCTAACCTCACTCTATGAACCATTGCCCCCTGAGGCCATATAAACAATCAGATCAGATAAGAAGAGCCTCATAAAGCTATCAATTACAATTCTAAACACAACTATCATTCTGACAAAGAACATTTGTCAACTGGTCACAAGTGTGTATTTTTGCAGCCTGTATTTGTAGTATAGATAAGTGTGTGGCCTCTAGGCTAGGGTTTAACTTAACCCTTTCATGTGTTATCAGGACTTAAGCATTGAGCTAAAATTCCCAAAACATTTTAAGAGGAGTTGTGGTTGGTTTTATAATTGATGTTTCTTGTTCGAATACTTTCTAAAAAATGCTTTAGTCAGGAAAATGATTATCAAAATATTTAGGAGTTTTTTGGTAGCTAGTGACTGACTCAGGAATGAGTGGATTAAGCATTGACAGATCCCCATGCAGCTAGCTAGACATCTCTTACCCAGCCAGCAAGCACACTTATGTTCATCATTAACTCATTCACACCAGACAATGTACACATGGACAGACATACATACAAGTATCTCAATAACATTGTAGCATTTTGAGAAGAAAAAAAATGTTAAAAAAGTGGTTGATACAATAATATTTGACTGATACATTTCAATTAATTACTTTATCTGACATGTCACGTTTAACCTATCAACACTCAGAGTTCCTCTAGAAAGTATCGTCTGCTGCTCTCATACGTTTGATACTTGTTAATGAAGCAAAAGTTCACAAAATACTTGAGATCTCGAGGTATTCTAATCAACATTCCTCTTTCAAATGTTTTCTAGAAAATCATTTTGCATGTAAAATATTGCCAAAATTGACAGGCATCTTTTGACAGCTCTGGGTGTGAACAGGTTAAAGTAATAAGATGATGTGTGCACTTGGGATGCTAAGGGTTTACCCAAGTATCATATCTGGAAGACAAGTGCCTTCTGGGAAAACGCTGACAGCACAGCCCGCCTCATACATCTATTGTCTGCAAAACACTGGCATATATCAAAATAAGCTGCCCTCTTGACAGCACTGGAAACAATGCTTGCTTCTCCAACAATATCCATCATATACATCTGTTAGTGTCACTTTAACCTAGGGTTGTGGTAGGTCAAAGAGATATTGTTTGGGATATCTTTCATGTAATATTACGCTACGGTATGGCAATGCAACGAAGTACACCTCAGATATTTTCAGAAGAGTTGCATGTCAGCAATTGTTCTTTTCCTATTGTATACATTAATGACTGAGTGGAGGCAAAACATTAAGGGGTTCAAATATTAATAAAGATAGAAAGAGCTGCCTCCATGGCTAGGTTGTCCAATGTATTGCATAACACCTGCTTGTATTATCTCACCACTGCACAAGGAAAGGAATTCAAGTACCATTTACAGGTAGAAAGAGCTGCCTCCGTGGCTAGGTGGTCCAATGTATTGCACAAAACCTGCTTGTGTTGTCTCACCACAGCACAAGGACTGGGGTTCACGTAGCATTTTATGTAGAAAGAGCTGCCTCCTTGGCTAGGTGGTCCAATGTATTGCACAAAACCTGCTTGTGTTGTCTCACCACAGCACAAGGACTGGGGTTCACGTAGCATTTTAGGTAGAAAGAGCTGCCTCCTTGGCTAGGTGGTCCAATGTATTGCACAAGACCTGCTTGCATGGTCTCATCAATGCACAAGGACTCAAGTAGCAATTCAAGTAGAAAGAGCTACCTCCATGGCTACCTGGTCCAATGTATTAAATAATACCTGCTTGTATTGTCTCACCACTGCACAAGAACTGGCGTTCAAGTACCAATACAGGTAGAAAGACCTGCCTCCAAGGCTAGGTGGTCCAATATATTACGCAGTAACCTGCTTGTATTGTCTCCCCACTGCACAAGGACAGGAATTCAAGTACCATTTACAGGTAGAAATAAAGAGCTTAATTTACATAGCTAGGCAGTGGAATGCATTGCACAATACCTGCTTGCATTGTCTCACCACTGCACAAGGACAGGAAATCAAGTACAACTTCAGGTAGAAAGAGCTGCCTCCATGACTAGGTGGTCCAATATATTGCACACTACCTGCTTGTATAATGTCTCACCACTGCACAAGGACCAGAAATCAAGTACCAATACAGATATTTGAGGAGGACTGGTAGGTGGAAAGGGATTATACATAGACTCACTGTGAGGACGGATAACTGCCCCTACTTAACTAGATTGCACCGTTTGCTACAGGGCTTGAATGTATGAAGGTAATCAAGCATTTTGTCAGACCATTTGGGATCTGCGAGGAAGGGTCCCTGCAACCTGAATAGCAAGTCACTGATAAGACACAATCCATCCATCAATTAGCCATCCCTAATTGAATTTAGGTGAACCCTGATCTGGGAATCAGTGAAAGTTTTAGGGGAACCTGCATTCATTACAAATTGTACCTGAGAGTTCAGGCTGCTTTCGAGGCTTAACCCTGGAGAATACCAGGCTTTCATGAGAACAGATATATATATATATATATATATATATATATATATATATATATATATATATATATATAATATATATATATATATATATATATATATATATATATATATATATATATATATATATATATATATATATATATATATATATATAATATATATATACATATATATATATATATATATATATATATATATATATATATATATATATATATATATATATATATATATATATATATATATATATATATATAAATATCTATATATCTATATATACATATATATATACATATATATATATATATATATATATATATATATATATATATATATATATATATATATATATATATATATATATATATATATGTTGAGTGTTTTATGCATGAAACATTTCCCTAATCCATGACAACATTATTCATTTTATATCATATACACATCCTTTACTCATGTACTGAGTTTCCTAGGATCATGTACCCCTTGCTGATTTTTAACTTGAGTTAAATACTTGATTAACTCTAAGAAAACTTAAGCAGTTAAAGAAGTTGTGCATAGCGCAAAAGGGGAAGTCCATGAATTAGGGCAATAATGATGCATTGTGCAAGGCAAGATATTCCCTCATGGGCTGGCCAAGACAATGAGGAGACAAAAACAAAGCATTTAGCGACTCTACTGTCATCCCTCTAGCCGACGTCTAACATTCCCACTTCCCCAAATTCACTTGTTCTCAAACGCCAGCAAAGGATAACTTGATTTCATGCAGGGTTCGATTGAATTGATTATTTCCCTGCCTGCAAGGGGTTCTGACACTGGCGTCAATTTCACACTCAATCCCGCCCCCTGATCCAATCCCAGAATGCCCCAGGAGCGGGTCGCGTCTGAGCGATTGCCGGGAGCGGAGATTCTGATCGCGTTTCAATCCATGGGCGCTGGCTCCGATTGAGACTTAATGCCGGCTGTTATAAGGCAGCAGACAAGAGTGAACTCCGGAGAGGATCGCCCCAATTACATAAAGCACTTCTCCCGAGAACTCGCAAACAGCCCAAACTGAATCACAACTACTGCACCAACTTCCCATCCTCAGGCGTAGAAAACACACCTCAGTGCAAGCATTGGCAAATGAACTTCTGTACATCTTCACAAGACCCCATGGTAATTCGCTGGTTACTTTGTTTTTATCTCAATAGTTTTATTTGGCAAAGAATCCAAAAGCAACAATCACAATCACTCCTCAGTAGTATTGGTAAAGGGACTTCTGTACACCTTTGCAAGAACCAATGGTAATTTGCTAGGCACTTCTTTTTTTTATCTCAATAGTTATTTGGCAAAGAATAGAAAATAAACTATTGCAATCACTCCAGTTATCTTATAGTCCCTCTTTTGGAATAAACATCCCAAAATCGATCACAACTATACACCAACTTCTATAGACACACAGCAAATGTCTGAGTCTTGGTCAGAGGGCTTACGCAGAGCTTCGCAGGACTGTAGGGTAATTTGCTGGCCACTTTAATTTTTATCTCAATAGTTTAACCCTTCCAATGCTCCGGCTTCCCACCTTTGCAATGACGCAAAGGTTTTTTAAAACCACCTAAATCCTGTCATGATGGTATCTATTGGATAGCTCTCGCCGAGTACTATCTGATGAGTATACCCATGAGCCAGGGTTTTTAGTCATTTTCAGGTTTTTAGCATCCTTTTGTATTGGTCAAATTAATTTACCAACATCCCAAACTAAACAGATCAACTTTTTTGGCCACAGAAAAATCAATATGCCTTTTTCAGAGGATGTGTATGCCTTATGATACATTATGTAGGCTGACACTTTCATTGTAATATATCAGATTTAGCAAATGACCTAGACAATCAATCAAAATATATTTAATATCCTTGCATAGAAACATATTCTAGACTGGATCATATTTACAGCAGACACATTTTCTCAGGCACATTCAAAACACACCGGGCACTCGAGATCCTTCATTAACAATTTTTGTAAAGATATAAATGCAGACATTCAGTTTATTTAACTTAAACAGCTCTCCTCATTATTACCCTTCCAATTAATGCTGAGGCTACTTTTGTCCAAAGCACAAGGACGCAAAGATCTTTGAAAATTATCTAAACCCTTTCATATTGGTATTCATTAGAAAGCTATTGCTGAGTACTCTCACATGAGAACCCATGTGCCAGGGTTTCAGTCATTTTTCAGGCTTTTCGCATCATTTTGTATTGGCCAAACTAGCCACCAGCCGCATAAGGGTTAAACCGCCTTCCTTTAAAACATGCAGAGACATGATATACTTCCTCCAGATGTAAATCATTAATCTTTTTATTCTATCAGACTTATGAAGTTGCATAAAAAGTCAGTACACTGAATTCAATTGAAAATATGATTACCATCCCATCAATCAAATCATTGATTTAATTACGATATTAAATGATTCATTTTAATCAATTCAAATAACTGCCATAGTAGTAATATGATGATTGACGGCTCATTCAATTTCTTTTTTCCTGCATATTAATCTTTTTGTTTGTAATTCTATTTCAAACAATAGAATTCCGATACCAATTTAAAATTCAGCTTGCTTGCAAAATTTTCTAAAGCTCGACAGCTAATATATCAAGCAGACAGAAACACTGAGGAAACTCTTAGTAAAGCAGAGTGCAACATAGGTTCCAAAACAGTACATGCCGAGCAGGGCAAGTTGCCCTTAAAGTTTACTTGCCCCATTGGCACTTCCACTTGGCCCGCCACTCTATTAAACAAAGGTGAGTTACATTGCAAGGACTCTGCCCCAAAACACGTCTTGCCAAGCGGGGCAAACTTATAGGGGTTTTAGGCCCAATTGCCGTTTTTTGCCGAATTCACTTAGAACTTGCAACAGGGCAAGCGGTTATGTTGCATGCTGTAAAGAATATCAAATATAATAAGTTTTATATTAACACCAGATATAAATCACTTTTATGCTAGATTGTCAAACTATAATGCTATTCCAATCATAGCCCCCTATTTGCAATGCTTATTGGTTGAATAGGCTTCACAGACCCGCGTTCTTTATTACACCCCTCCCCCCGTGGTCCAGAAAACAATATGTCTTCATCAGCCAGGCTTATAGGGCAGAATAGGATAGTGGAGGGTGAAGTCTAATTATGATTTGCCAAAGGGTAGCGCTACTTAATTACTAATACAGGTAACCATTAATCAAACTGACGGGATTTGGAGATTGCGGGCGCCCGGTCGCATGGGCCAATGGAAAACGGGCCAGAAAAATCATAGAACCAATCGTCTTTATTGAAAAGGCCACCAAATTACCAGCACAACATCTATCACTACAATCGTGGTCATCTGAGGGGCTCACGGTCAGAATGAGAAAAAGGAAATCAAGATATAGAGACAAAGAGTTCATCTTCCTCTAATCAAGTCTACTAAAAAGAAACAATAATTCTGAATGAGGGGCAAAACTGCATCTTAAGACAATAATCATTCTGTTATCTAACTCTTGGAAAATACAATTACACAACATCCCGTGCCAATATATATATATATATATATATATATATATATATATATATATATATATATATATATATATATATATATATATATATATATATATATATATATATATATATATATATATATATAATCATATGTATATATATATATATATAATTATATATATATATATATATATATATATATATATATATATATATATATATATATATATATATACATATATATATATATATATATATATATATATATATATATATATATATATATATATATATATATATATATATATATATATATATATATATATATATATATATACGTTTATATATACATACATGTATATATATATATATATGTATATATGTATATATTGTCTGAGGCATTTAAACATGTAAAGATAAAAATATAAAAACAATAATGAATAATCTGTCCTAAACAGTAAGCACTCCTAAACTGTTACATAAATAATCTTCTAAGGTATAGTTGCCATGAATTAAGTGAGTATTTTCATTAAAATTCACTTATCAAATTTGTGGGCCATAAATTGGTGCTGAATATAAGTCAGTAATACTGTAAAGATATTGGATATATGTCTATCAGGATATGAGCCAGATCTATTAGATACTGGCAATTGGAGCTTAGTTATACAGAGAGTTGCCACTAATTCTAGGTGTTCTGGTCATCATAGAAGAGTTAGTGTATTATTATCATGGCACTCCTCCAGACTGCTTATTGACTTCTATCACAGTGCCTGTCCTATATCTGAACCCTCCTGCTTTCTGATAGCCTGTCTGAAGGTTTCTCTGCAGGAGTTGGCATTTAATCACAATGCTGCCAATGATAATCCTCATCATGACAGAGGCATGAGGGGGGTTAAGAGCATATATTTATCCTTCCAATGCTGAGGCTACTTTCGTCCAAAGCACAAGAACCAAGATTTTTGAAAAACATCTTAACCCTGTCATGTTGGTATTCATTGGAAAGCTCTTGCTGAGTACTCTCTGATGAGTACCCATATGCCAGGGTTCCAGGTTTTATGCTTTTTCATATTGGCCAAATTATAGCCATATCACCAGCATAAGGGTGAAGAATTTCCTCAGTGTTTCTGTTTGCTTGAGATATTAGCTGAGCTTTAGAAAGTTTTGCAAGCAAGCTAAATTTCAAAATTGGTAGCGGAATTATATTGTTTGAAATAGAATTACAAACAAAAAGATGTATGCAGTATGCAGGAAAAAAAGAAATTGAACGAGCCGTCAATCAATGTCAATCAGTCAATTTGAATTGATTTAAATGAATCATTTGATATCATAATTAAACCAATGATTTGCTACACCTAGTGGCTGAAAGAGGGACTTTTCTGTAAGGGAAACACCTTTCTACTTGGGGTATCTGTAAGATGTTCATACACTGATGTTCAAGATGACATGTTTCACAATAAGATACGGTGAGCATATGTGTCAGAGTATACTATACACCTATAGGTAAGAAACTGACAATCTGCAGACTGGAAGCAGCAATAACAAATAGTCTTGCTGCTAAAACTCTACATGTATGCCTCCACTTAGGTAAAATATAGAAAAACTTAGGTAAAACATAGAATAGATGCTGACAATCTGCAGACCTAAAGCATTAATAACATATAGTCTCGCTGATAATACTCTATATGTAAGCTCCACTTAGGTAAAATATAGAAAAACTTAGGTAAAACATAGAATAGATACTGACAATCTGCAGACCCTAAAGCATAATAATAACATATAGTCTCGCTGATAATACTCTATATGTAAGCTCCAGACTTAGGTAAAACATGGAAAAACTTAGGTAAAACATAGAATAGATACTGACAATCTGCAGACCGGAAGCAGTAATAACATATAGTCTCGCTGCTAATACTCTACATGTATGCTCCACTTAGGTAAAACATGGAAATGTCTCATCAAATATTCACAAGCAGCCATGTTACCCCCTAATTGCAGTGAAATTGGCCTCTACTATGCAGTGTCCACGTAGGAGAGAGAGAGAAATGTGACCTTGCCTAAGTTAATTTTCCCCCGCTTCAATTGGCCATCACCCCACACAATAGATGGAATCACGCATGCAACAGATGCCTGGTGCATGACTTCATTTGGGCCATTTGTGTCTTAATCTCAGACACACACGTCTGTGGGTTTTATATTGAAAGGAAATCTTTCCTTCTTTTTCCTTGATGCCTCGAGTCCTCTTCCCTACTCACTCTTTGTCTCTGTCGATCTGTTTGTGTGTCCTGTCTGTCTCTCCCTCTCTCTCTCTCAGTATTTGTCTCTATCACAGTCTGTCTCTAGCGGTCTCTGTCTGTCTTTCTGTCTGTCTCTGTCTCTCTCATTATCTCTCTCTCTCTCTCTCTCTCTCTCTCTCTCTCTCTCTCTCTCTCTCTGTCTCTCTCTCTCTCTCTCTCTCTCTCTCTCTCTCTCTCTCTCTCTCTCTCTCTCTCTCTCTCTCTCTCTCTCTCTCTCCTCTCTCTCTGTCCTATTTGATGCTGATGTTCTGTCACGTAGGGTGACAGTGGTAAAACATGAGAGTCAGGTGAAGGGAATTAGCGTGTAAGATTTAAGAGGGCATATGGAGCTCAGGCAGAGTGGTGAAATCGCAATTTACATGCTGCACGTCGTTGGTAGCATTCATCTAGATCTGCTTTAATATCACTCTTCAACTAGCTACTGCATCTATATCTTTTAGGCAAAAGGATGTAAGTACCAAATGTTCACATAAGCTATCCATATTAGGAATTCATACTTGACAGACATTGTTCAAGTATTTTCTTAGACAACAACCCTTCCAATGCTGATGATCCTTTTGTACAAAGCACAAGGATGCAATTTTTGAAAATCATCTAAACCCTGTCATGTTGGTACCCATTAGAAAGCTCTCGCTGAGTACTCTCAGATAAGAACCCATGTGCCAGGGTTTCAGTCATTTTCACATTTTTTGCATCATTTTGAATTGGGTAAATTAGCCCACCACCAGCCACAATTCAATGGTTAAAATGCAAATCTTGATCTTGAGTCAGATATTTTGACTTGGGAAAACAATTTATGCAATAGCTGCAACATGTTTTACCTGAGTTCCCTAAACAATAAATTTGAGGTGGAAGTTCATAAGAGTGGAAAACAACCAGTAATATATTGTTGTTTTTGTTGCCAGACATCTTACAAGCAGGATTCATTTTAAGTTTAGGACTCCGCCATCTATGTGTGATTAGTTCAGAGCACAAAGGCAATTAAAGTTAAAAGGCAAGTAGCAAATAGAGTAATGGTGCACCCAAGAGTAGCATTCAGACGCTACCCTATTTAACACAAACACACTAACACATCGGAGCAAGCACTTCACTGTGAATGCGAGGAGGCCCCTTTTAGAGTACGCCAGTTGCAGAAAGCTTTTAGGGGGCGCTAACTGTGATTGTTTTATCACCCTCTTTCCAAGAAACTACACCTTCTGGAGGTTTCACGTCTTCACTTATTAACGCAGAACTATTCGGGCTAGGTTTCTAACTGCAATAAAGGCTAAGGCTAATGTAGTACACATGTTTTACATCACCCAATGGACGCACTCAATTTCAGTTCTTCTGGCACAAGCCAAATAAGTGGCCAACATATGCAACACTAAAGTTAACAATGATAACACTGTTTGAATGATTAGATAAATTACTTTGCAAAACAATTGTTTTGTTTTCTTTAGGTATAAACAGTACAAATCAGTGATAACTCATTATACTATGTATGTGTATATGTAGCGGAGGTGTTGAAAAAATATTGGTGCTCTCTATTCAGAAGTATATTATTCTATGCAAAAATATTTTTTTCAGTTTCATTTAGCTGGGAATTCTTGGAAATCATTCTATTTTCATAGAATAATTGCCAGTGATTCTAAGCTGGAAATGTAAGGTACAGCACATGAGGTACTAGACCCAGGTTTCATTACCAAGTTAACATTGCAATTAGGGCCAAATGGGTTTCTGTTAAATTACTGCCGTACTGGAATATGCCTTGCTTGAACCTTTTAATGAGTCACTCAAGAAATTGCCTAAGCTCCGTGGGGAAACATGATTCATTACTCTAAAGCTAAGGTATGGCTGGCAAAGATTTCTTGAAGTTTGCCACTCTTTTGTCACTTTGACCACCTACTGTAAGTTCATCATATTCTTCAATTTTTTTATGATACTGTTAATTGTTTAATGGAATTATAAAACTGGAAACAGTATTAGTCATAATGCCCTATCGACTGTACAAGGTATTGAGAAACCTTTCTGCTAGCATTAGAAAGATACAAAGTTACAACCTAGAGATGCTAAAAGCAATTGCGCTAATCCACTATAAACATGTAGTCTAGCTGAGTTAGCAAATTATGTCCAGCTTCTGTAGTCATTCTAATAGTATGATTCCAAAGATTCAGAGAAACTTAACCTTTCCAATGCTGAGACTACTTTCGTCCAAAACACAAGGACGTAGAGATTTTTGACAACCATCTAAACCCTGTCATGTTGGTATTCATTGGATAGCTCTTGCTGAGTACTCTCAGATGAGTACCTATTTGCAAGAGATTCAGTCATTTTTTCGGATTTTGCATCATTTTGTATTCGCCAAATTAGCCACCACCAGCATAAGGGTAAATTTACTACACTGTGTCACTGAAGTCCAGGTGAAATTATATGGCACTAAAAACTTTTAAACATGGCCCGCTTAATGCAATCAGTAAAGACTGACGTTTTACGGTAATTACCCAGCCAAGAGCTAATGAGAACACATCGCCTTTTTGGTATACCTTTCAGGCAACTAATTCACGTTTAATGGGTATTTAATGAAAAATGACGGCAATTTTGTCAACGGATATTGTGTACCTTTAATCAAGGCGGACCTCACTTGGAAGATAACAAACAGGATGCGGATGGAGAGGTTACCTTGAAAGAGATGCATGATGGGATATAAAGCGTGACGTCTCTTTCATATCCGGATAAGATAGAATGTAGGCTATTTGGGCACCTGACGTCATTCTAAATCTTCTATCACCTCACAATTAGGAAAGTTAAAGGATTGCAAAAATTGTACAAAACATAAAGTTGTGTATGTCAAAATAACCATATTTCTCATATTACTCCCATATATTCCACATTTGGCTTAAAAAACTCCCAATAGAAAAATCCTCGGATCCAAAATCCTATATTCATCCTATACATTGATATCAAAACTACTGAAGGCAGTAGGGCAGGCATTAATGCAATAGATGATTTGGAATTTCATCTAATTTTGCACTTTTTCTGCCATATTGCAGTTAAGATAGGACCTGCCAGTTGCGAAAAAAGGAAAGCAGAAAACCTTGCAAAAACCACTACCAACTTTAAGTCACTGGTAACTTTCTCACAAAGTTACCAGCTGAATTTGGAGTATGGTGTTTAATTTTTTGCCACTTTTTCTGCCATATTACAGCTAATTTGTGACTAGCCAGTTGTAACTGGTGGAGGAAACAGTAATTATTAATCCGGCAAAAACCGCCACCTAACCCAAAGTCAATGGCAACTTTCTCGCGTCGGGGTAGAGTAAGGGAGATGAGATTTCACTGGGATTAGAACTCAGGCAGTGGTGAGAGACAGCTAGCAGTCAGTGGCAATACCCTAGACCACACAGCTATCTGGGCAGGCCCCATCAGCTGAAATAAATGGGGAATGCAAACCAAACCAAGAATTTACCTCTAAAAGGAACCTTAAATATCCTTATAGTAAGCCAATAAGAAATGCACTACTTGCTCATGGTGCTCTATCATCTATGTTTCTTAATAACAATATACAAATTTTCACTTCATATGAGATACCCTTCATACTTCAAAAATTGGACTTTATACTTGCACCATACATGTGTCCACAATAAGTGGAATAGTCGTTTTCACTGAATATTGCACATTATGTGAAACAGAGAAGTGCACACTTTGTGTGGGATAATCTTAAACCTTCCAATGCTGAGGCTGCTTTCATCCAAAAGCACAAGGATGCAAAGATTTCGAAAACCATCTAAACCCTGTCTTGTTGGTATTCATTAGATAGCTCTCGTTGAGTACTCACAGATGAGACTTCATGTGCCAGGGTTTCAGTCATTTTCTTTAGGTCTATGCTCCATAGATGCAGGCATTTAGAGTGAGATAATCATCACCACCGAAAACTGCAGATTTAATGTACTAAAGATGTTTGCGCTTTATGTGTTAAATCTTTTTCACTGGAATATGCATGTACTATATAATGATTGATGGGATAATCTTTACTACTAAAAAATTATAATAGTAAATGTTTACTATAGGCGTTTGCAATTTATGTGTAAAATGGATTACTGGATTTGCACATTTAATGAACCACAGATGCATAGACTATATAATAATAAATTGATGGATAATCTTAACTACTAAAAATATTGCATATTCTATATACCATTTATGTGCACTGCACATTAATTGTTTGATATGGTATAATATGTTGGATAATCCTAACTACTAAAAAATTGCATGTTCTATATATACCATTTATGTACGTATACACTGTACTTTAATTGTTTGATATGGTAGGTAAGTTGTGTAGGAAGCTGCCGAGCGAGCGATCCTGCCTGCCGGTAATGATAGAATGATGAATAGCCACTGCAGCTCTACCATAATTGCCAGGTTCCTGACAGTATACCTCCAGCATATAGGAACAGCATGTAACTGCTGGGCCCGGGAGGAGGCAAGAGCCATTATACATCAGTCTACCCACGGCTATCACAGTACGCCAGTCAGCATGGCACGCAGCATTGCAATGGAGCCCTATTTTGGAAATAATATCATCTAATACAGCATTACAAAGGCAGGGTCTTAGCCAGGATTTAGAAAATGAGTGCACAAAATTGGCAATTGTACAAGTTTTGAGAGTCCAAGTTTTCAAGGGAAATCATAACATATGTAGATTATCCATATACAATATCATGGGAATTATATTGAGGTGAAAATAATTCAATTTTATGCTTGAAATTGACATTTCAAAATATTTGTCACAAAAGAATTTGGGTGGATTTTAAGGGTTTAGGTGTCCATAATGACACCCAGAGGCCCAGCTGGCTTACTATGATGTAAAGGACTTCATACTTCTCATCCCCCCAACTCAACCCCGACCTTCATAGTTGATAGGCATCCGGGAGATAATACATACAGCATTACAAAACTACATGTAAGAACCCCATATCTCCCCCTCTAACTCTACCCCGTGTAAGAACATAGTATATTGTAGCGGGCCCTACCTCTACCCTCTCATGGTAGATATAATAGACAGCCACATTGACAGGAGATAATACATTACAAAATTATATGATGGTATCAATTACCCCCCTAACTCTTCCCTTTAATGATAAATACTTAGAGTACAATACATCCAAAATTACAAAACTACATTTAAAAAAACTACATGCAAGGAGTTTATGTCAATTATCCCACCAAGTCTATACCCTCTAATAGTACATTACAAAACTATAAGGAGTTTGTATCGGATCCCCCTGACCCTATAATCCCCTTATGGACGATAACTAAATTAGGGTTATTAGGTTCCACACAATCAGACCTATATATTGCCTCATCCTACATCCTACACCACATGGGGCAAGTTATTATTACCTACCCCCTATCATCACAAAGCTCATCAATCAATTGCAATGAGGTGATCTCCATATTAACTCGTGGCTATTGAAGATAAACTCGTAATGGACAGTGGTCAGTTGGGATAGAGGCCAGAGTGGTCAGATGCCTCCATTGAGAGAGATTAGGGGATGAGTGTCTATAAGAATAATCACCCCCAATCAATCTGAATTCTGCAAGGGAGGCCCTGGTGTCAATACAGCTTGATGCCTGATATAGAATTGACTCCACTGACCAACAGTCTCATTCACATCATTCTTATTGTTATACCGTAAATTCTCAGTAATTTGGGAAACTTCATAATAATTACAATTTTTATGGGTTGAGGGTGGCCCATGTTTTTGAAAAATACCTTGATGTTGTATCAGCAAGATCTACAGCTAGGTCCATATTTTGTGAAATGGCAACTGACGATAGATTGAGGGTTACCCCCAGATTTCCCATTGATCATTTTGCAAATTAATTATAGTGGCCCCAATTCCTAGTGTAGCCTAAATTTCCAAGAATTTACGGTAAGTACATATACCATTCTCTACACCTATAAATAGACAGGCCTACTCGATACCATATCAATAAAATTATACAAATCTTGTCAACCTTAATGATAAATTATGAAGTTTAATTACGAAAATGTTACTGACAATTGATAGTGATGCTCTTAACGATCAATCAAGAAGAAGTTGACATAATAGATACTCGTAACAGGATATAAACATGTCACTTATTAAACCTGTTACATTAACCTCAAGTTTCAGGTTCTTGATTTTAACTTGAAAACTCAAAAACCTTTAAAACTTTCCTTGGACATCATGCAATTAAGAAATGGAAAATAAATGACATGATCACTTAGCTTGCACTGATCAGTCAGAAGGAAAGGATTTAAATGTGGCCAATGAATCCCAACTTAATGCAAGAGACCCAAGAGTTCCAATAGGCTTATAGTAACTCATGGTTACACTAATGGTACCAAATTGATCCATAGATGGATTGAATAAGATTCAAGCAGAAGATAACAATTATTGTTATTGCTTATTTGAAACCTTTCAATACAGATGCTAAGCTACACGGTTTACTCAGAAGTTTAACATATAGGATTTTTGACACAATTATTTGACTCCTAAAAGTCCTGATCAGAAATTAACTATGTAATTCAATTTTGATACTAAGTAATATCTTATATAAGTCAATGTTACACTTACAGAATACAGCTTTAATTTGGAGTGCTAAACAATTCATTTTACAGCCCAGCTGGAGGGTGTTCATGCTACTTTAAATTTGTGCATTTAAGCACTCAAACAAATCAGATACAAAGCAGGATATTTATTTGAAGGATGTTATTTTGGCGCTATCATGGGAGTGTGCAAAGAACAAAAATTAAGTGGAACAAATGTAACAATAAAGGTAATAACACCTCTCTATATGCTGTATCATGTTTTTCCTGCCTTGATCTATTTCTATTATATCTATTTACTGCTTTTCTATATCCTTTTTGCTTTTAAACTTGAGGTACTATTTCACTGTATTGAAGATCTCATTTTGATTTTTAATAAGCAATTATTGTAACTTTTCTATGACTCCATCTTGAAATTTACTTTAAAATGAAGGAGCCAAGTGGTAGAGAAAATCGGCCTGTTTTTCTCGGGAACTACTTTGTATTCCTCCAATGACCGTATCCTTCCGCCCCATTAGTAGAGAGTGTCTCTATAATAGCCTGTGCTAAATAGTCCCCACAGTACACGGCCATTACTGCTACCTTAAAACACTCATCCTCAAAACAACAAACATGACGGAGGGCGCAGCAGCTTTTTACACACCTCCCTTAGGGTATTGCTAACAGCCTGCCTTCTGACCTGCTTAACACATACACATCACATGTACCCCAACTCAACAATAGGGTTAAAACTCTCTCTCCTAAAATACTAAAAAAAAAAAAAATTGTTCTACTTAGTCACCCTTGTGGTGCTGGTGGCTGACTTAGACAAAACAAAATAATTTGAAAGAAGTGGAAAAACTACTGGCACATCGGTACACGTACATCTGAAAGTACTCAGCAAGAGCTTTTCAATGAGTATCAACATGTCAGGGTTTAGGCAATAGACAAATATTTTTGTGTCACTGTGCCTTGGTCAAAAAAGTAGACTAAGCAATATCACAAGGTTAAACCCTTCCAATATTAAGGCTACTTTTGTCCAACACACAAGGACGCCAAGATTTTTTAAAACCCTATCATGTTGGTATTCATTTGCAGATAGCTTTTGCTGAGTACTCTCAGATAAGTACCCACGTGCCAGGGTTTCAATAAAAAATAGGTTTTTTGCATGATTTTTGTATTGGCAAAATTAGCCACCACCAGCAAAAGGATAAATAAAGAATAAATTTTCCAAAATTGAAAGACCATTTTTGATTGGGTCATTATTGACATTTTTCTCCTTTGAATTTTCTGAGGGGTACTCTGGTCAAAAATAAGTTGCCAAAAAGGTCTGGCCTTTTTAGGTCAATTGAGGCATGAATAGGTTGAAATTTGCTGTACACAAAACGACTGCTGATGTCATTGCACTACTGAATGGCAGAAAAACATAAAGAATTGGAACCTAGGAACTTGAATAAAGCAATTTGCAGTGAGGTCCAATAGGGTGTACTGATGTAACCAAATATGCTTTTCAATCATTTTCGATTATGGAGATTGGAGTATTATATGATTGTGTTATGCGCGGGGTATAGAATGGTTAGAACCTGAGATTCATCGCATTATACCCAGTGCAAATCCCCAGCTCTTATTTCAGGTGAAAACATTCACCCTTTAATCTTTAAACATCCTTTTTCTGTGAGGAATTACTCATAACTCTTATCAGTATTAATTGGTGAGTAGTGCCATGCACTAGAAGGAATCATTAAAAATATCTCCTTAAAGATACCTAAGACAAGAATTCAGTTATTTTGTTTCAGGTAAAGGAAGCTGCTTGCTAATTGTTTCACCATTGCATTTTAAGGACTTGGTTTGACTCCTTAAAAATACTTGAAACAAGAACTTCGTTCTTTTGTTTCAGGTAAAGGAAGCTGATTCAGTCATTTTGTATTGGCTAAATAAGCCACCAGCAGTGTAAGGGTTTAAAATACTGAAGACAGGAATTCATTTCTTTTGTTTCAGGTAAAGGAAGCTGCTTGCTAATTGCTTCCTCACTGCATTAGGATTTTGTTTGACTCCTTCTTAAAGCATGTGGTAAAGGCGATAGTACCTTATGATGAAACAGGCTACTTTTGTCCAAAGCACAAGGATGCAAATATTTTTGAAAACCAACTAAACCCTGTCATGGTATTCAATAGGAAGCTCTCGCTGAGTACTGTCAGATGAGTACCACGTGCCAGGGTTTCAGTAATTTTAAAGATTTTTTGCCTCTTTTTATAATTGGCCAAATTAGCCACCAGCAGCATAAAGATTAAGGCATGTGGAAAAGGCCATAGCGCATGAAACAGTGATTTTCCCCAGAAATTACATGCTATTAATGATTTAGCCTTAATATGACAGAAAAAGTGTAGATCACAAAAAAATTCCATTAGATTCTATTGCCTGAAGGCTACCACTGACTACCAATATCAGAATGAATAGGCAAATTAGGCTTAGGAGTTTCATGTCCTGGTCGGGATTAGTGCCGGAGGCTCCCGAGGAATGCCTGATCAGACGGCCTTCCCTTTATCCCAGCTCGTATGGCTGCCTGCTGAATTGCTGAGTAGATATCTATATCGCGCACACCCATAACTCGCCTTTGCCTGCTTTTCATGTTCCCTAAGTGCCTGTCACAGAGCAGCAAAACACACACGGAGGCGCGCAGATAAAATACTCAATACGGCCGTTTTAGTCCCACTGTTTAGCTTTATTGGGATAGCTGATATTTCGACCTGTCTTCTCTTAGTATGATTAGGGAGGGAGGGAAGGCAAACAGTAATCACATGTACACACCATAGCACATGTGTCAATACAGCTGAAGTCATGCTTTAGAGATAATAAAAGGATGAGTGATGGTGAGAGTGTCAGTGCAGTAGGGGAGGTCAGGTCAGGTCACAAGACCAGGGGCAGGGTTTATATTTGATACCTCTACCATTATCATTGTGGTGATCTGATATGACCTTGTGGTAGTACGCCTGGCTCCCAAGCAGGCAATCTCACTCTCCAGTCCCACTGGTTCCTTATTATGCTATAGTTGACTGATAAAGTGTACTAAAATGTACATTTGCAATAAAAAAGTGACATCAGCTGGTTTAAGGTAGGGCCAATTAAAAATGGGAACAATTTATCTTTTGACATGAGAAATCGAGAATAAATTTGGTTTATCAACACTGTTTCTGCCTGGCTTAATTTTGTAGGCTTAATTCTTAATTCAAGCTAGTAGTTTGTGTTGACCACCAGAGTACTTGGGAAAAACAATCACTGGTAACATTTTCCCATACCACAAGGAGGAATAAAACACTAGCACTGGACCAACAGCAGTGGGCAGACACAGCAAGCAGTCAGTTACAGTACATTAGACCACACAGCCATGGAGGCTGCAGCCCCTGGTAGACATGGGATTCAAATCAAACCAACTTTTTGTCCCCAAATCAGCTGTTCATGCAGGTAGGGCAATGACATGCATTAGACCACACAGCCATGGAGGCAGCCCCTGGTGTACGTGGGATTCAAATCAAACCAACTTTTTGTCCCCAAATCAGCTGTTCATGCAGGTAGGGCAATGACATGCATTAGACCACACAGCCATGGAGGCAGCCCCTGGTGTACGTGGGATTCAAATCAAACCAACTTTTTGTCCCCAAATCAGCTGTTCATGCAGGTAGGGCAATGACATGCATTAGACCACACAGCCATGGAGGCAGCCCCTGGTGTACGTGGGATTCAAATCAAATCAACTTTTTGTCCCCAAATCAGCTGTTCATGCAGGTAGGGCAATGACATGCATTAGACCACACAGCCATGGAGGCAGCCCCTGGTGTACGTGGGATTCAAATCAAACCAACTTTTTGTCCCCAAATCAGCTGTTCATGCAGGTAGGGCAATGACATGCATTAGACCACACAGCCATGGAGGCAAGCCCCTGGTGTACATGGGATTCAAATCAAATCAACTTTTTGTCCCCAAATCAGCTGTTCATGCAGGTAGGGCAATGACATGCATTAGACCACACAGCCATGGAGGCAGCCCCTGGTGTACGTGGGATTCAAATCAAACCAACTTTTTGTCCCCAAATCAGCTGTTCGTGCAGGTAGGGCAATGACATGCATTAGACCACACAGCCATGGAGGCAGCCCCTGGTGTACATGGGATTCAAATCAAATCAACTTTTTGTCCATAATTCCACTGTTTTACTTCATGTAGTTAGGGCAATGACATGCATTAGACCACTCTGCCATGAAGGCAGACCCTGGTCTACATGGGATTTAAATCAAATTTTCAACTTTTTGCCCCAAAATCCACTCTTTCACTTCATAGCGCAATGGCATGCATTAGACCACACAGCCATGGAGGCAGCCTCCAATCTATGAAGGATTGATCAAACCAACTTTTTGCCTGTCTCAACTTCCGTAGATCGTGTAATGCCAATTGCTTTTGACCACACAATCATGTAAGCAGCCTCTGGTCTACATAGGGTTAATCAAAATCAAATTGCCGGCCAATCTGCGGTTTCACCTTAGTAGTTAATGGGCAATGCCAAGCAGGCTTGCAACATCAATATGCTAATCTTTTCCGAGAACTTTCCTCTCATCCTGACATGTGGCGCCGGAAGGCATCGGAAAAGTGCGCAGTAAGTATTGATACACCAGTGCCCCCTGGAGGACGGAAAATGCATTGCTTCCATTAGGCCCACTCAAGCATTTCCAATACTTATGAATAGTTGATGCGGGAGTTAAAATCAGCAATCATCCGGGAGGTGATGGTAGCTGAACTCACCGGCCCACGGGCAACCCAGGGGCCAATACAAAGTGCCGTTTCATTAATACACAAGCATGTGGAATTGAACAGTCAGGTTGTCACATCGGGTTATTCAATTGAAATACTGTAGGCCCAAGATTACATTTTCCCAGTTAATCGATGGGACGTCTGCATTGTTTTCCGCAATTGTCGTTTGATTTGTGTTAACCCATGACGGCCTGCAACCAACCATTACTGTGCAAATAACTTTTCATCGTCTACAATAGAAGTTCCGTCTTTCCGTCTTTCTTTGCAAACGACCCATTGTCTCATTGTCTACAATAGATGTACCAGTCTTTCTACAGAAAGGACCCATCTTCTGCAATAGAAGTGTGGGTCTTTCTTAACAAAGGACACATTGTCTGCAATAGAAGTGCAGGTCTTTCTTGAACCATAGTGATGCTGTTTAAAAAAGCCAAATTCTATTCCTACTCCTTATCATTACTTATCCCTATCTATTCATTATCTTCTGGCCTTTTTAACTTATATAAGGGAACGAGATAAGAATCAAAATCAAAAGTGTTAGTTTATATGGTAAGACATTTAGTAGGAGCAAGGGTTAGGTAAACTATACATCTATATATAGTCTTGTATAACTAAATATATAAGCTGAATTTGGTATTGGTGTGGTTATCATTCATGATAATTGCATAACAATAATTGCTTGGTATCCAACCAGAGCAGGACTTTAATATAGACTTTCATCTTTTAGACAATGTATTATTTAATTGGATATTAGATTAAAACTATAAAAGACTGAACAATATCACAATATCAAATCCTGCCAGTTTATTGATTGACTGCAGCTCGCATTTAAGATTCAGCTGCATTGTCTATAACGTGAGAAATATTCATTTCCCTTGAGGAATTTTAATTGAAGTGGGACTTTGGAGACATTGTCTATGTATCTGGTATGGAAAAGATAAATCCTCATTGATTAAACCAAATCCTGAAACTAATGGTTTCTCGAAACAAATTCCACACAGCCATATTGGCTATGTAGATAAGAGCAACAACTTGAGAGGGATTAACACTGAAAGTCACTGGAGACTTCATACAGATGAGATACTGAGAGAGA
>OZ012684.1:81146720-81230720 GCA_963942565.1 Maea johnstoni | reverse complement strand
GGCAAAAATCTCTATCTCCTTAATTCCCTCAAATTACCCACCTCTGGCTGACGATGATAGAGCACAGGGAATAATAACAAGCTTTCTGATAATTCAATTAGAAACCGCATCATTTCTTTCCCTGCCACGAAGAGTTCACGGAGATATCAAACCAGATTACCGTGGGTGCACCATGTTTTCATTCCCAGTCCTCCAAAAAGCACTTAAGTTCAACGTGTAGATCTGAAATCACATTCATATAATTGAATGTATGCCAAAATGCATCATGCTCGATCATCAGGATGATTGTTCCCATAGTATGGCAGCAAGTTAGTGTAAGCTTTCGCATGAGGAAATATTCTATTCCCAAAAGGGGCGGAATGACTGGTATTTCGATCAGGGTGTTCAATTGTAAAAGATTGCATCATCAGTCAATTCTCATTGTTAATGTAAAAAAAAAGGGTGACAGATTAATTTTGTTGCTTCCATCTGATCATGTTTGTGTGCTCGCGGTCGGCGGAGATCGGGCAACTCTTGATAAAATGGGTAATCCCCGCATGTCAAACACAGCCAGGGAACATTATGGCGCAAGTCTTAATCTTAATTGCAATCAAAACCCAATTGCTGCCAGTCAACCTCTAGGGTCATGTCCTTATTGTGGAGCGCTGTTTCTCAGCGTTAAGGCATAGCCCAATATGGCCCACGTCCCTCACTATAGTCATCTAAATCTCTCTACGGCACATGCCTACTATCTGACCTAATAGTATGGTAGGACTGGTATGTAAGCCCAAGATTGCCTGGTACTAATAGTACATGTAGTATTGAGAGAGATGATTGATTTAACCATGCATAATATAGCAGTATGATAGGAGAATATTCAACTCAAGATTGCTTTGCACATTATAGTCATAGTGGAGGTATAAGGCCCATCCCAGGGACAAACTACAATCCTAACAGTCTGGTAGATAAGATCAAGATTGCTTAGTAATAGTGGAGAAAGACCCATAAATCTATGAGAAATTTTAATATCATTTCAACTAATAGTATGGTAGGAGATTATTCAAGTCAAGATTGCTTGGCACATAGTAGAGGTAGGCCCATCTATTAGCCTGAATCATATCTCCCCTAACAGTATGGATGTAGGAGGGATTAGTTCAAGATTGCTTGGTACATAGTATATACATAGTAGAGGCAGGCCCATCTTTCAGTAGTTAGTTTTCATAGTAACTCCTAAATTGACTAAATAATTGATAAACCTGCCCAGTACACCCAGTAAAATGTGCATATTTCTACATTACATATTCAGATCTTATATGATAAATAATAAGTATAATAAAATTTTACAAGCTACAAATTCAGCCAATCAGTTTATAGCCCAGGGACATCTTTGTAAATTGGCCCCAGTAAAAGTCCATGAATTTTTAAAGTTAATGCACTATTTATGATAGAGGTTTCGACAAGTGCTTAAGATTATTCATTCTTTGCATATTTGATCATTATTGTGTTAAATCACAATTGAGTTTGACGCGTCTTTACAAATGACCCTTTCAAATCACAAGTATCAGTTGTGGAGACTCAATTCAAAACACTTGAATTTAATTAATGATTGCACTTTTTCTGGAATAACTATATAACTTGACTGATCAAGTGAGAGTTCTAGCCTTTATAGAATGGGTTAAAACTTTCAAATAACCATTATGGCAACACCATTCCATTGGTTGCCTCTCTTGAAGCCAATTAGCCGAACGCAAGACACATTAGGAAGAAAAGCAATCTGGTAAGAGGCCAACATAGGGTAGTAGTCTGCGAGGAGGTGAGAAAAACTGAGACAATGTATCATTTTGGCACAAACCTGCTTCTCCCTCAGCCCACCCACGGGGTGCCTAGAAACTCACACTCATGAATATTTAATTAGCAGACTATTAGCAAGATAAGTGTCATTTGCGTAAGTGCAAGGAGGCACACTTCATAATGTGAGGTAAGAGTACCCCTACCTACCCCTCAGGCTCTCAGCAAGGTGCTAGGACGGATGTTGCACTACGTTTGGTAATAGAGTCTAATGAAGAAAGGGTGGCGTAATAATAATGATAATAAGGGTTAATTAACCAATCATTTTGCCTTGAAGAAGTATCGCCTGTAAATTATTCCCCTTTGGAAAATCAGCAGTACAGATAACCTCATAAGAAGAGATAAGGTTCAATTATGCTTAACATTAATTTTCTTATAAACGCAATGTCCAGAAAAAAAGCCATTTTGAAAATCTAGAGGATATGGAAATGGTGCTCTATAAGAGAAAATTCTATTATCAATAAATAAAACATTACCAAACCATTAGGCTACTTTGTTCTGTCCCAAGCCAATGTGTAGGATAATAGTTTATCTCTGCGAGGGGCCTACACACATGTGTTCTGTCCCAATCCAATGTATAGGATAAAATATTCAAGAGTGCAAACTAAAAAGTTCTGCAGCACTCTTTATGAAAATGAATGCACTCTTCATAATGGAATCACAAATAGTTTACCTGGTAAATTACTCTGTACCAGTACCTGCTGTGTAGAGGAATCTTAACCCTTATGCTGTTGGTGGCTTATCTGGCCAATACAAAATGACTGAAACCCTGACAGATGGGTGCTCATCTGATAAAACTCATTGAAAGCTATCCAATGAATACCAACATGACAGGGTTCAGATGGTTTTCAGAAATCTTTGCCTTCTTGTACTCTGGACGAAAGTAGCTGCAGCATAAATTGGAAGGGTTAAACTTTCAGGGACTGGGCGCCTTAAGTCTACTGACTCTGCACTCACTTATGATTGCATCACAACATTACGGCCATTCCCTTAAAGTGTTGGCAGGCTCCCATCTCTACTAGGCTGTTACTACAGGAATTGGACGTAATAATGACTCATTACCAGATCCAAGGACTAGCTTCTTATGATGATAAAAGTGAATCTAGAGCAGTTTCTCTGGACTTATGTACCAAAATGCTTTCATGCGAGTAAATTGATGATGATCAAAGTGAGAGTAGAGCACTTAACTATTGCATATTGGCATTAATGACTTATCTTTTAGTAATAAAATGGAACTTTTGAGGTGTGAACGAACTGCTACCAAGGCAGTGTTTGTGTTAGGAGTTGACATCTCCAGAATTTCCCTTAGCACAAAAGGTTAGGAAAGAATTTGACAAGTTTTTTTCTTCACAATAGGTGTTCATAAATTTATACAACAATTAGAGCTCATTGTTAATAACAAAAAAAGTCAGTACAAATATTGATACCTCAGGTAATATTATTTACTGAGAATGAGTAGTCTGTAAGATTAGCTTCTTGCTAAAGTCTAAGGTTATTATGAAGTACAGCCCAAATGATAACAAAGTCAGATGTTGATATTTTAGTAGCATACCAGTCAAAGAGAATTAACCTTTATGCTGCTGGTGGCTAAGTTTACACAGTACAAACTAATGCAAAAATCCTGAAAAATCACTGAAACCCTAGCATATGGGTACTCATATGAGAGTACTCCGTGAGGGCTATCAAAATGAGCACCAAGTCATGACAGGGTTTAGATGACAGGTTGTTTTTTTTTAATCTTTGTGTTTGTATTCATTGGACGAAAGTAGCCTCAACATTGGAAGGGTTTGGAGTCTGACAGGATTTTTTTTCCAAAAAAAGCTTGTAAGACAAGTAATTAAATTGGAGTGGCCTAAGTCCATAATTGCTACATCTATTTCCCATTAATTTCTGATTTATGCATCTATCAAATAATAACTACCACATGATCTGGAGACACACACACACACACACACACACACACATACATACATACATACATACATACATATATATATATATATATATATATATATATATATATATATATATATATATATATATATATATATATATATATGTATACATATATATATATATATATATATATATATATATATATATATATATATATATATATATATATATATATATATATATATATATATAGTTTGATTACTTAATGTATTATATTGTTCCCGATCATAAGCAGAAGCACTCAGTTCAGTGCTAAATTAGAAACAGTAAAGGTAAAGGTATTCGGTTTATAGTCTTGTATCCACCGAAATGTTCACACGACCTTCCTCCCCTAGCAGGCCTGTACACATGGAAACCATTTCAATCCCCCGAGGGATATTCCAGAGCAGCTGGCAGCATATAGCGCACAAGCTCTAAACACTGCCTTAATAATACTAGGTACCCATTTTGCAGCTGGGTAGACTGAAGCAATATGGAATAAACTGTCTTGCCCAACTTCAGGACAGACTAAAGTGCTCAGGCCGGGAATTGAACCCGCGACCTACTGATTACTGGTCCAATACCAAACCAACTCAGCTACTTGGTCCCCATAATACAGTATGGTCCGACTGGGTGAAATATCTAGTGCAGAGTCATAACCTGCTACACTAAATATAAATTAGGAGTGCAGGAAACCCAATCTGTTACAAAAATTAGACTTAGGTTTTGTTATAATAATGCCATATAATTTTGTCATTAAGCAAAAATGAGGCCCATACTTTACTGCGACAATTTCTGAATTATTACAATCTTCCGCATTGGCATTTATGCATTTTTTTCCCATGAACAGAGATGTACTTACTGACCCTATGCTGTGATTTGCAAAACCTAGGAGCCAAGAAAGATAGGATGAAGCAAGTTGACTTTTTATTAGCTAAATGTCTTATCCCGATAAATGAAAACTATGAGATTCCCATTTGGCAAGGTCATAAACTGTGATTTCCCCTGTGTGATATTATATTCCTAGGTGATGGAAACTCAAATTCCATAAAAGGTCTAATTGAAAGCCTAATCTATTGCAAGCCGAAGAATACCAGATAGAATCAAAATCAAATCATCTTTATTAAATCATAGCACAAGTTGGCAAAAATCATCTCTGTGCTAACCTTGTAGTAAAATCCCCTCCAATAACCATTACATACCAATCAGACCGCTCCCCCTAGGTCTCTTACTGAGACAAGCCAGCCATCTCTGCTCGCTGATGAAAAAGACATCAGGGATGAAATGGAGACATTCCTTTCATGGCCCGGAGGTAGAGGCCCGGGAGGTCAGGGCTATTAGGAACGGCACATGTTTTTCATGGGACAAGCTTTTAAGCGATCCATCAATGTTTTGTAGAGAGATAAGTAATGATATAAGCCTCTAGGCTGCAGTTTCTGGATATGCCCATTTTTTGTCTAATGTGGCATTAGGTAGAGCAACTATTTTGCCTTTTCTGTAGATATTGTTATTCATTCTTCAATATCTGTTAAGAAATTATTTGATATGCAATTATATTAGTAGGAATGTCTGCCTGTTATTAGGTGCTATGATATTTTTATATATTCTTCAATATCTATTTAGAGATATGCTGTTATATGCCATTATACGGGGAATAAGGAAACTTTCCGATCTTTGACTTTAATATGAATGGTAGAAGCACCAAAATAAAATGAAAACTTCAACAACAAGGCAATGAAATGTCATTTACAGTATGCAGTATGTGAGGTAATAGATTAACCCTTCCGATGCTGATGCTACTTTTGTCCAAAGCACATGGATGCAAAGATTTTTGAAAATCATCTAAACCCTGTCATACTGGTATTCATTGGATAGCTTTCGCTGAAAACTCTCAGATGAGTACCCATGTGCCAGGGTTTCAGTCAGTAGCCACCAGCAGCATAAGGGTTGACACGATAATAAATAAAAAACAACAACTCCACCTTGTTTTATTCTATGAAGAGTCTGCAATGCCTCAGTATTTCATGGGAGATAAGTGGCAGAGTAGATAAGAGTGGGTTTATGAGAGGATAGGTATAACACAGTAGCTTCCACAGCCATATATCACCCATCTCCCAAGCGTCCCTCCCCCCAACACCAATAGATCACCAACAGCAGGTGGGCTGTCTGTTTAATTACAGGTGGGACATCCATCTAGGCTTAATGAAACTGTCAATTCCTCTTGACATTTCCGCGAGCTAATTTTACACATGCCCTCTACATCTCAATAACATCCTTCCCAATTTGTACCCTAGAATCCCTAATTACAATCTCCAAGGACAATCCTAGATATATTCTTCTCAATAACATCCTCCCTAAAAGGAACCTGGAAATATACCTCAAAAGTAGCGATTTCTACGGAATACAGTAGACCTCCATCCCAATAGCATCCTCCCAAAAAGGTACCTGGAGATATACCTAGTAGCGATTTCTACGGAATACAGTAGACCCCTATCTCAATAGCATCCTCCCCAAAAGGTACCTGGAAATATACCTAGTAGCGATTTCTACGGAATACAGTAGACCCCCATCTCAATAGCACCCTCCCAAAAGGTACCTGGAAATATACCTAGTAGCGATTTCTACGGAATACAGTAGACCTCCATCTCAATAGCATCCTCCCCAAAAGGTACCTGGAAATATACCTAGTAGCGATTTCTACGGAATACAGTAGACCCCCATCTCAATAGCACCCTCCCAAAAGGTACCTGGAAATATACCTAGTAGCAATTTCTACGGAATACAGTAGACCTCCATCTCAATAGCACCCTCCCAAAAGGTACCTGGAAATATACCTAGTAGCGATTTCTACGGAATACAGTAGACCTCCATCTCAATAGCATCCTCCCAAAAGGTACCTGGAAATATACTTAGTAGCGATTTCTACGGAATACAGTAGACCCCCATCTCAATAGCATCCTCCCCAAAAGGTACCTGGAAATATACCTAGTAGCGATTTCTACGGAATACAGTAGACCCCCATCTCAATAGCATCCTCCCCAAAAGGTACCTGGAAATATACCTAGTAGCAATTTCTACGGAATACAGTAGACCCCCATCTCAATAGCATCCTCCCCAAAAGGTACCTGGAAATATACCTAGTAGCAATTTCTACGGAATACAGTAGACCCCCATCTCAATAGCATCCTCCCCAAAAGGTACCTGGAAGTATATCTAGTAGCGATTTCTACGGATTACCGTAGACCCCCATCCCAATAGCACCCTCCCCAAAAGGTACCTGGAGATATACCTAGTAGCAATTTCTACGGAATACAGTAGACCTCCATCTCAATAGCATCCTCCCAAAAAGGTACCTGGAGATATACCTAGTAGCGATTTCTACGGATTACAGTAGACCCCCATCTCAATAGCATCCTCCCCAAAAGGTACCTGGAAATATACTTAGTAGCGATTTCTACAGAATACAGTAGACCCCTATCTCAATAGCATCCTCCCAAAAAGGTACCTGGAAATATACCTAGTAGCGATTTCTACGGATTACAGTAGATCCCTATCTCAATAGCATCCTCCCAAAAAGGTACCTGGAAATATACCTAGTAGCGATTTCTACGGAATACAGTAGACCCCCATCTCAATAGCATCCTCCCAAAAAGGTACCTGGAGATATACCTAGTAGCGATTTCTACGGATTACAGTAGACCCCCATCTCAATAGCATCCTCCCCAAAAGGTACCTGGAAATATACTTAGTAGCGATTTCTACGGAATACAGTAGACCCCTATCTCAATAGCATCCTCCCAAAAAGGTACCTGGAAATATACCTAGTAGCGATTTCTACGGAATACAGTAGACCCCTATCTCAATAGCATCCTCCCCAAAAGGTACCTGGAAGTATATCTAGTAGCGATTTCTACAGAATACAGTAGACCCCCATATCAATAGCATCCTCCCAAAAAGGTACCTGGAAATATACCTAGTAAGGTATGAAAAACAGCAGACATCCATCTCAATAACATCCTGCTGTATAAGATCATATCTATGAATAACAATCTATGACTCCAAAAAAACACCCTAGGTGTTTATCTTAATGATATCCTTCCTCCCCCCCCCCCCCAAAAAAAAAACCCACTGAATACCTAGTGAGGATTATCATGGTAAACCCTAAACATCAAACTAAATAACTTTCATTCCAAAAATAATTTGATAAACCTGATTAGGATTTTTCGAGAAAAAACAAGACCTTTATCTAAATAACATAATCCCAAAAAGAACCCTGGAGTTATATGTTAACTTTAGATATATCGCTAACTTGTTTACAAAAAGAAAAGAAACTGACTATCATCCTCATTCAAACAATAAAATCTGACAGTATAAATAGAGTCCATTTCCATTGTTTATTTCTTAACAATGTTTTCATAGTAAATTTCACCATGTTGCTTAACCACACCTATTGTATTTAAATGCATGCAATTAAAGGTCAAGTAATATACATCTACAAACAGATGTGTCAAGGCTGAGCAATGCATGGTCCTTAACGGCAATACCTTAAACTAACTTATGAATATATACTTTCAGTATATCTTGGCATAAGCTTAATTTTATAAAATGTAAATGTTAAAAAACTGACATTAATCACCAACCACACCAACAATCTTATGAAGATACGGCACATGCAATTTCAATTCCCCGTTCGCATAAGGTGAACTCATCATCAGGCAACATTGAACACATCCCTAATAAAAGATACTATTTGGAGAGTGATTGTTGAACTTAACAGGAACAATAATTTTTGGTCTAATACATTTATCATATCATCATTTCTATCAAGATATATTATGTCAGACCATGCGTACATTCCATTAATTAAGCAAGTCAAGTCCCATTATACCTTAATTACCTTAAATATTTTGCGACTTTATGCTAATTACCATGAAACATATTTTCAAAAAAATCATTGATCCAGATGTCACTTAATTGTTATGGACAACTACAGGCACAAAGGAGTTTAACCCATTCAAATCTGGAGAGTACATTTGGGGCGATGCTTATGGCAATCTCCTATTGCTCTTATTGCTTCTAATAGCCCGCAGCTTCCCAATTTTCAAGAGATCTTACAAGCAAAAGCAAAGATTGTGACACTTTTGAAGTAGAAGTGTTATTCAGAACATTATCACCTACTCTCCTAAAAATATTTTGTAAAATCATTTGTGATTCAATAGTTAATTAGCCCAAAGTATCATAGATCCAGACGGCAATTTTTAGAGGAACTCGTAAGTGTGAGTGGGTTGATTGTGAGCAAAGTAATATTTTTAGGAATATTTCAATGAAAGTTGTTGTTTACATTCTACAAATATCTTTCAAATATTACTATTATTCTGGCATTATATGTTTAACCCTAATGCTGCTGCTGGCTAATTTGGCCAATACAAAATATTGCAAAAAAATGGAAAAATTACTGAAACCCTGGCACATGGGTATTCATCTGAGTACTCAGCGATAGCTATCCAATGAATACCAACATGACAGAGTATAGAGGTTTTCAAAAATCTTTGTGTCCTTGTGCTTTGGACAAAAGTAGCCTCAGCATTGGAAGGTTTAAAATCATCTGACCATTTGTGCAACCCAGATGCAGATGGATTAGGAAGTCAGAATGTGTTGAGGGGATTATTTACCTCAGCATTGGAAGGGTTAAAGTCATCTGACCATTTGTGCAACCCAGATGCAGATGGATTAGGAAGTGAGAACGTGTTGAGGGGATTATTTACCTCAGCATTGGAAGGGTTACAGTCATCTGACCATTTGTGCGCCCCAGATGCAGATGGATTAGGAAGTCAGAATGTGTTGAGAGGATTATTTACCTCAGCATTGGAAGGGTTACAGTCATCTGACCATTTGTACGCCCCAGATGCAGATGGATTAGAAAGTCAGAATGTGTTGAGGGGATTATTTACCTCAGCATAGGAAGGGTTAAAGTCATCTGACCATTTGTGCGCCCCAGATGCAGATGGATTAGGAAGTCAGAATGTGTTGAGGGGATTATTTACCTCAGCATAGGAAGGGTTAAAGTCATCTGACCATTTGTACGCCCCAGATGCAGATGGATTAGGAAGTCAGAATGTGTTGAGGGGATTATTTCCCTCAGCATTGGAAGGGTTAAAGTCATCTGACCATCTGTGCGCGGCCAGATGCAGATGGATTAGGAAGTCAGAATGTGTTGAGGGGATTATTTACGGGCTTTTTTTACTTCCTTTGTTGTCAGACATGACCACCGCGCCCTGGCTCCATCTCTAAGGTACGGTGCAGTGAGTTTTATACGGGCATGAGACACAGTCCAGGAGTCTGATTAAGACCCACATGATGCTCCCTATATTCCCATAGTCATTCTGTGGGTGTGATTATAATAAAAAATAGCCGGATGTGGCGCCAGTTTACCATAGACAGTAATTCGCTTTGACACAAAAAATAGCTGTTTACCCATCGTAATCTATAATACTTGGTGAATGTATTGTGTAGGTGTGGGAGACAGTCAGGAAGCTACTTACGAGGTTGGTTATTGTAAAGAGAGGGATCCAGTTTAAGGCTAACTGCACATGCTAAAATTGTGTATGCAGGTCCTGATCATTTCAGGTTTCTTGACTCATGAAACATATAGATCTGTTACTGAAATGCACCCAGTACAAATGTCTTATAAAATCATTCTTTAATCCAAAGCTCTTATCTGCTGTTTTAACTAAAATGTACCTTTCCCTAAAAAAATTGAACAAATCTTTTTATATACATTCTACAATTTAAGTTAAAATGACTCACTACCCAGGTCTTACAGTACACTCTGAACACACCATATGATTTAAGATGATCAATGAGCAAACTATGATAACCTCAAAAATACTCATAACAAAAGCCTTCTTTATTTATTTATTTTATTGTGGCTGAAAACAAAAACAACCACACCCTTTAAAATAAGCCTGAAATTGAATACTGTATGCAGCTTTAATTTCGAGTACTAAATATTTTGCTTTACAGCCCTGCTGGAGGGTGTTTGTGCTAATTGAAATTCACACATTCAAGCACTCAAACATAGCAGATACAAGGCGGGATATTTATTTTATGGATGTAATTTTTGCGCTATCATAGGTAGCACAAACATAGCGAAAATTATATGCCTGTAAAAAATACCAGTTATACAATATAACTCCTGAAATTAAAACAACAAGCCATATGCAGTACACTTAAAGCCACAAGACGTAGATGAAGCAGTAGAGATGACGAGAAAGCAAGCAGAAAGTGCTTTAATAACTCACCACCAGGGTAAGGTGACAGTGTGGTGGTGGCGCCCGGCCGCCGGTGTCCCGTGTTCCCACCTGAAGCAGAAGAGACACACCTGTGCAGTTAGTGCTGCTAACAACTACTACAGGCAAAGGAAAGGTGGCTGTTATAAGGAAGCTGCTGCTGCTGCTGCTGCGGCTGCCGTGAGTAGAGGGTGCACTGCTGTGATTTTAGGCTGCTAGAATATTAGATCTGAGTTAAGGTAATCAACCAATCAGAATCAATCCATTGTATATTGTCGTAATCCAATGATATCCAAGGAAAGAGCTTGCAACTTGCACAGGCTACTGTAGATAAGTAAGGCGATTATAAAAAACAAATGTAATCAACTGAACATCCCTTGTATATTGTGGTAGTTAGGGCTGGAATCACTGAGGAAAATGTCGAACCGAACCGATTCTGAAATTATACCAATTCCGATTCCGATTCCGATTCTTAGCGTTGTTTTGGTCTCTCAGAGGCAAAAACAAAAATTGTCAGAACTTGACTAATGACTGCTAAGAGAAGAAACCAAGGAGTGATAAGTTAGCAGTTAGCTAACAGTGAATGACCATGGATTTATCATGAGAGGGGCCTGTATTTTCCAGCTGGCCAGCAATAATTTTGATTAAATAAATACTGTTTCATCTAGAAAGGATTTTATCTTTAAAATTTCTTTTACTAAAAAGATCTAATACAGATCAATAAATTTCTTTTGAAACATGAACAACCTTCCAGTGTTTCCTGTTGACATGTTTCCACATGTTTGTAGTGCATGTATTGTATGACAAGGCACAGTCACATATCTTACAATATACATGACCTTTCTCTCTAGTGCCCGAGCGATTAACTTTAAAATGAAAATAATTCCAGATGCCAGATTTCTTTCCCTTCTGGGGCGTGAAATCTTCGTAGATATTTTGTTCTGACATGTGTGCTCTGTTGTTGGAAGCGCATGCAATTCATAGCCCCCATCCAAACCGGTTCATGATATAGCACTGGCACATATTGTCAGCTGTATGATGCGGTGCACCGGTTATTTGAAACAAATGCATCCATCTAGGTCACGGGTCATGGCTTGCCGGGAAGCTGTCATTAGGATGTCATTAACAGGCAGTAAACCGCCTGGAGAGCATCTTGAAAGGTAATAAAGCAATTAAGAATGCCCATTCCTATTCTGGCTTCTCATAAATGTGTATCGATACATAGCGACTCTTTGATATGTCAGTTCTGATCAGCAGCTAAGTACCGATGCGACCAGTCGATCCTCAGTGATTCCAGCCCTAGTGGTAGTCCTATGATTTCCAAGGAAAGAGCTTGCAATATGCAATAATTTTCTTGAAAATATATCAATGGATGCATTTTTGATCAATTAGGTAATCTACCACATTAAAAAAACACAAACATAATCACCAAAACAACCCTTGTATATTGAGATAATCCAATGATTTCCAAGAAAAGAACTTATACAATGCAAGAATTTTCTTGAAAATATTAGATTAAAGGATGCACGGCTGCTAGAACACTAGAGTAGTTAGATAATCAACAACAACATCTCTTGTATTAATTTTCAAGGAAGGAATTTTCTTAAAAATCTCATACAAAAGGGTGCACTAGCTAGCTGCTGTGATTGTTAGAGGCTGCTAGAACAATAGAATAGTTAGGTAATCAACCACAACATCTCTTGTATTGATTTTCAAGGAAGGAACTTGCAATGCAAACTTTTTCTTGAAAATCTCATATAAAAGGATGCACTGTTGTGATTAAAAGGCTGCTAGAACACTAGATCAGATCAAATCTAATCACCAGAACATCCCTTGTATATTGTGGTATTAATCCAATGACTTTTAGGGAAAGAGCTTGCAATATGATGCAAGAATTTTCTTGAGAATCTAATATCAAAGGATGCACTGCTGTGATTAATATAGGCTGCTAAAAGTACACTAGATCTGTTAGGTTATTATAAAATCAAATGTATAAACATCAGAACATCCCTTGCATATTGAGGTATTAATCCAATGATTTTCAAGGAATGAGCTTGCAATATAAGAATTTTCTTGAAAATCTCAAATGAAAGGATGCGGTGTTGTGATAAAAGGGTAGTAGAATATACTGTAGATCTGTAAGGTAATTATCCACATTTCATAAAAAACAAATGTAATCACTAAAACATCCCTTTGATCTCATGGTCCGATGAGCTTGCAATATGCAAGAATTTTCTTGAAAATCTCATAATGAAGGATGCACTGTTGTGATTAAAGGGTGCTAGAACACTAGATCAGCTGAGTTAGATTATCAACCACAATACCAGAACATCCCTTATATCGTGGTGGTCCAATGATTTTCAAGGAAAGAGCTTGCAATGCAAGAATTTTCTTGAAAATATCAGATTATAGAATGCATTGTTGAGAGGAACCGGCTGCTGCAAACAGTGGGGTAATAAAAATGATTTAATAAAACCAAAAGTAATCAACGAAACATCCCTGTATATTGTGAGAGTCCAAAGATTTCCAAGGTTGATCTTTGATCCGGACAACACTTTCTGGAGGACCTCTTAGCATTTATGGCTTAAAATGTCCTATAGGCTCAGGGATAGTCCACAAGGAGAGAAGAGTGATGCAGAATCAGACTTCAGTATATTGCTATTGTGCTGATTTCCCTAATGGTGTCAAAAGGGGCACCATGAGAAATAAGCTGCTTATCTTGAATTACATGTGAATAAAATATATTTATATATATATATATGTATATATATATATATATATATATATATATATATATATATATATATATATATATATATATATATATATATACATAAAATATTATTGCACATATCTAAGAATTCACTCTTTGTCGCCATTTAATAAACTAATTTAGGCTAATAAGAGCAATATGCTTTTTTGTTTTTTCATAAATATTAATATCATTGAATATCTTTAAGCGAAAAAATCAATCAACAACCATCAACTATTTTGTTAGAATCTTTAAGGTTCGCAAGTTTACTTTGACTAACAAAAAGCGCAGAATGTAACCAAGCTAAAAACTGGAATGGTATTTTCAATAAAAGTGCAGCAACAGCTTAGTGAAACGTGAATGCAAAAAGATAAGGGCAATTTTCTTAAATGGATTGAATCTGCTCAATTCATCATCATAGTTAAATGAATTTTCTGGCTAAAAACTGAAAAATGAATTGGTAACATAACACCTATTACTATGTACCCTAGAACAGACGAGACTTCTCTCCATTCAGTACCCAGGAGCTTGAAATATGAGGCAACGCTCCCTGCATACCAAGTGGTATGAATGAATGAGATTATAGGCGATCGAGCCAGGTGTCTCCTCCGAGCATCAGCCGCCATCACGTTCCCCGCACACAACGGAAACTGACACAGATGGATTACACTGTCTAAACACTTGAGGGGACCAGACCAAATTGGCATTATAGCCGTGCGCTATCAAATTATCAATTAGCCATTGGTTGCTATTATGTCACATGGCTCTGCTATTGTTGACCCGTTTATGCTTGTAGCTCGACCATTGTTGACCCATTCAGGCTCGTAATTCTGTCATTGTTGACCCATTTAGGTCTGTAGCGATGGCATTGTTGGCCCTGTATTCAGGCTCGTAATTCTGCCATTGTTGACCCATTTAGGTTTGTAGCGATGGCATTGTTGACCCTGTATTCAGGCTCGTAATTCTGCCATTGTTGACCCATTTAGGTTTGTAGCGATGGCATTGTTGGCCCTGTATTCAGGCTCGTAATTCTGCCATTGTTGACCCATTTAGGTTTGTAGCGATGGCATTGTTGGCCCTGTATTCAGGCTCGTAATTCTGCCATTGTTGACCCATTTAGGTTTGTAGCGATGGCATTGTTGACCCTGTATTCAGGCTCGTAATTCTGCCATTGTTGACCCATTTAGGTTTGTAGCAATGGCATTGTTGGCCCTGTATTCAGGCTCGTAATTCTGCCATTGTTGACCCATTTACGTTTGTAGCGATGGCATTGTTGGCCCTGTATTCAGGCTTGTAATTCTGCCATTATTGACCCATTTAGGTTTGTAGCGATGGCATTGTTGACCCTGTATTCAGGCTCGTAATTCTGCCATTTTTGACCCATTTAGGTTTGTAGTGATGGCATTGTTGACCCATTGAGGCTCATATTTCTGCCACTGTTAATCCATTTATGCTCGTAGCTCTGCCATTGTTGACCGATTTAGGCTCATAGCTCTGCCATTGTTGACCCATTAAGGCTCATAGCTCTACCATTGTTGACCCATTTAGGTCAGTAGCAATGCCATTGTTGACCCACTCAGGCCCTTAGCACTGCCATTGTTGACCCATTTATACTCATAGCTCTGCCATTGTTGACCCATTCAGGCTCATAGCTCTGCCATTGTTGACCCATTTAGGTCAGTAGCAATGCCATTGTTGACCCACTCAGGCCCTTAGCACTGCCATTGTTGACCCATTTATACTCATAGCTCTACCATTGTTGACCCATTCAGGCTCATAGCTCTGCCATTGTTGACCCACTGAGGCTCGTAGTAATGCCATTGTTGACTGATTCAGGCTCGTAGCTCTGCCATTGGTGACTCATCCATGCTAATAGCTCAACCATTGTTTACCAATTCATGCTCTTAGCCATGCCATTGTTGATCCATTCAGGCATGTAGCTTATGGCCATTGTTGACCCATTCTGGCGCTTAGCTATGCCATTGTTGAACTATCTATACTCAAAGCTACTGTGGTCATATCTGATCACCTGCAGATAAAGAACAGGTCCTAAAGAAATAAATGGATAGTTGTTGACTAATATGAGTGTTATGGTATGTCCAACAGTTGTGAATCATAGGGATACTACGCAATCTTTCACAACGAAGAACAATGGAATAAATCATACAAAGCACCCTTGCTAAAAAGTGACTGACAGCACAGAGCAGATAGGACTTTAAAATGCCTGCTGCCAACGAGTAGTCTGAAGAATACCTGTGTCACCACTCAGCCAATGGGATGCAAGTACATCAGCCAGGCGTTTGCATCCTCTTAATTCCTACATCATTCTGATTACACCTGCCCCATAAACTCCTTCCTTACTCATGTTTATAGAACTACAGCACACAAAATATTTTCCTCCTTACACTTTTCAGTACATTCACCCTACTTAAACCTCTTAATACTTAAATCACACTACGGATTAGGCCTGCTCCATATATTCCTTCTATTACTCATGTTTAAGTAATTACAGCACACCAAAAGTTTTCCTCCGTATACCTTTCAGTACATTCACCCAACTTACTGATTAATTATACAGACAATTAATCAGCCATTGTTTTCTTTGAGTGATGACATGACCCCTCATCAATATGAACTAGATAGATTGACGACAACAGTGCTGTGGTTAAAAAGTAAATTTGATGAACAAAGACTGCCATCAAGAAGATTGTGATATAAAAAGACTAATATATAATTAATGCTAATAAATTCCCTCACAAATTAGTAATTGTGTGGCTTAGAGAAGTCTGTTATGTTTGACTTAGGCAGGCACTTTCAGCTTGACTTGCAGTGGTGATATTGAATGCCACATAGTTTGACCAATGGGTCAAATTGGTGAAAAGGACTTACATGAGTGACACACTGACCAATGTCACTGACAATTAGCGTTTCTGCCACATGTCTATCATAGGGAGAGACTGCCATCTTACTGGTGGTAAAGGTCCTCGACAGGTCAACCACTATGGTCTAATACAGATCAGTGCACATGACTCAACTGAAATGCCAGTCTGGACGCAACCGGCTTCCAAGGCTCCGCCTGGTGACCATAGGTTATAATTAGAATCAGCGGCAGCCACCACAGGATGACTTTATACCACACAGAAATCTCTCCTACTCTTATTGTCATAAAATAACTGGTTTTTGGCAGTGAGTTAATCTATAAAACAGAGTGGCCAAAAACTAAAGTCAGGCTTGATATTGAAAGCCCATATAAATATTATGTCTGAGAAAATTATTCAGATATTGTCGCACGCGTTCAATCATAGCCATTGTCATTAGAGGTCAAAGCTAATCACAGCAGAGGTCACAACCTTCCATCTTGTCACGTGTCAGAGTTCGTTTGGCTGTGAGCGCTGGTATTGAAACTACAGCATCATTGACCATAACAATAACTGCCTCTTGAGACATGGTCCGCACGCCAGCTGCTATTTTGGCGCGCGGTCCACTCTCTACTATATTTGCCTTTGTGCTCTATTGTGATCAGCGCCCCTATCTTAAACTATCTTTCCACACCTTTTATCACTCCTATCACCTAGCCTCGAATTTCTCTGGATCTGACACAAGTAAATGATGTGAGTGTTGACTAAAACTTTCCTTCATAAACCTTCCAGTACATTCACCCTTCTTACTGATTAAATATACAGGCAATTATTCAGCCATTGTCATCCTTGAGTGATGACATGACCCGCCATCAATGGATTAGATTAACCAAGACTGCCATCAATAAGAGTCATAAAATGACTAATATATAATTAATGCTATCCTTTCCAAGAGTATGTGAGGCTTAGAGTAGCTGAGGCTATACCTTCGCCAAAAGGACAAAGACGCTAAGATTTTTGAAAACCATCTATTCCCTGTCATGTTGGTATTCGTTGGATAGCTCTTGCTGTGGACTCTCAGATGAGTACCCATGTGCTAAGGTTTCAGTCAGCTTTCCGTTTTTTTTGCATCATTTCGTATTGGCAAAATTAGATACCTGACCAGCATATAGGATAATTGTAATAACCAGTCTCAATTCTAATTCATACCAATATGCCTTGAAAGGACTCCTGAATGTGAACATTTTCTAATATGAAAACTCTCACTATATGGTCCCACAGTGTTTACAATAACCTAGTGTTTTTTCTGCCTAAATCATAAATCTGATCTACTTTAAAACCACCCACTAATAATCCCTCCTCATTTCATCTTCTTTAGTAGAAAAAGGGGTTGCTGTAATCCATTAACAAGAAAAACCTCTTAATAGAAAGACTTGCAAAAAAATTGCTGCCAAACGTAAGCCCCTTACGGTACACTCTCAAACCGTAGGGACTAGAAATCCATCTGAGAGACATTGCTATAGCCCTTACCATAGTGCAGTGGTTTACATGGGGTGTTTGAGTGGGTTATGAGTGGTTGCCTACAGTGGTGCCACTGCGAAATACAGTGGTTCCACTGAAAAATATAGTGGATAGTACATGGGTCTCTCAAGAGCTGTAGCACCATCCCCCACTTTCCTGGAATGTGGCCCAAGAGCCTTGTTGTAGTGGGTTTATTACCACTTTTTTGTACCACTGAAAAAAAAAGTGCCCTTTAAGCCTGTCTGAAGTGTCCCGCTTTTGCAAAAGCGGAGACACTTTATTGGGGCTTCATGGCCGCTTTTGCAAAAAGTGGTAGTTTCATAGTGGTCCCACTGTTTTGGACAGTGGTAGGTGGGCCTGCATGCCATTGCATCAGCAGTTCTCTACCACCAACAGATGCAGTGGTCATACCACTGATCAAGAGAGTGGTCCCACTATACCTGACGGTGGTTTGATCATCCTATAATGCTAGTTGCAGTAGATTTACCACTGTTCAATGTAGTGGTCCCACTGTTTCAGACAGTGGTAAAGTCATGCTTTACTGCAAGATGCTGTGGTTTTACCACTGTCAAAGGAAGTGGTTGACCCACTTTCGCTGACAGTGGTGGTCAATTGTACCCCACTGTAAAATGCATTAATTAAGCACATCATTCAGGATAGATGAATGAATGAATGAATAAATAGATACGTTAATAGATAGACACTCAATAGTTAAATTAATTTTCTAAAAAGTTTATTAGAAAGAGGTTTAACCTGTTAAGAACATTTACATAGGATTATAATGCATGGCAACATATTCTGGACAATTATTCTAAGATGTTCCTGTCTCCTGTCTGCTAATTGTCTCTCCAGTCTATGTAAATCTTGATGGACTGTAGACCTAACATTAGTCACATATCATAGTTTGCAAGGTTCCATTCTCCTGAATACCCTAACACTCTGACACAGCTGATGTAAATAAAGAGAAACTCTATATCATACCCACCTTATTTCAACATCCTAGTCACTTCTAAATCATATGTCAGCAAGCCTTTCCTGTCTAACCTGAGTATTTTATCTCACCTTGCATTTTCTGTATTCAACAGCAGAGATATTCACCTGCCCTTTTGACTGAAATAGCCTTGACTCTTTCCTTTAATATACCCTAACACACAACTTGTCTTAGTTTTTCAAAATTCCCCTCACACCATTTACAGAGCACATTTCTGTCAATGAAATCAACTTACCTCCTTCTCCTACACTGTCATACTGTCAACTGTCATAATTTTGAATAACAAGGTCAAGTTCTGTACTAGTTGACCCTATTGTTATATATTATATTACCTTCCTACAGATAAAGAAAAGCCTGCATCTTCTGTGCTCATATCCATATCATGCAGTCACATAGGGTTTATTTAGTGGCCCCACTGTAATCAGCAGTGGCCCCACTGCAAGAAAAAGTGGTCCTAAGATAAACTAAGTTTTGAAAGCCCCATTATAGTGGTTTCTGATATATGTGGATTTTTCTCAAGTCACATATGGGTTTATGTAGTGGTCCCACTGTAAGAAACAGTGGCCCCACTGTAAGAAACAGTGGCTCCACTGCAGGAAACAGTGGTCTTACCACTAAGTTAGACAGTGGGGCTGACTCTGACAGTGGTACCACTTAAATACCCCATTTCACAGCTTTTTTATGCAGTGGGCAGGCTTACTGGCCACTTTTACCACTAAGGCATGGTGAGGGAGGGTAAAACTCCAGTCTGCGCAAATACATATGGTTTGGAATTTCATGCCAAAGGCTGCAAAGTGTTTAAAACTTTTCATCTTTTATTCATCGAAATATTTATTATAAATGAAGTTTGATTATTTCCTATAATTATTTCATATCTGGTAGAAGCAGCCTCACAATTTAATAATATTTTGTAGGCAAAAGCAAAGTCAGGAACATATTTGATGTAGAAATATCGATCAGAACATTACCTCTCATTAACTATCCTTCAAATATTTAATAAAACCATTCTCAATTTCTATGTAATTGTCATAAGTATCATAGATCCAGACGACAATTTCTGGAGGAACTCATAAGTATTAATTGTTTAATCATTTGTGCATTGTTAAGGACAATTAATAGGCACTCTCACAGTTTGTCTGTTACTATAGGGTAACTCATGGGTCAACACAAAGTTGTCAACAAGAAAATCCTTCAATTAGCTTCTTTTCCCTGGAGTGATTTGTCTCTGGATAGTTAAGGTTGCTGTCACCAGATGTCACCCTCAAGCAGAGATTATGTATTGAGAGAGGAAATTGATTTCTCTAACTTAAAACAAGAAAACTAAAAGCAATTTCAGATAGCCAGCCAGCATTCTCCAAATAATCAACCTTAAATAGGGAATCACACATGCACACACACATATTTATATATATATACATATATATATATATATATATATATATATATATATATATATATATATATATATATATATATATATATATATATATATATTTATTTATATATATATACATACATATATGAATAAAAATGTAAATGTAAATGTAATCTTTATTTTAAGTCGGTATATCAATTACAGGAAACACAAGCTACTAAGGCTCTTGGGCGACTGGACCAATGGCTTACAGTGCCCTCCGAAGCACTGGATAGCAGCAAGGAAATAAATTTTCTTTTTCTGCGCCTTTTTCTCACGAACCCGGGTCGTCTGCGCCGAAGGCAAGCGTGCTTAAACCACTTGACCATATATATATATATATATATATATATATATATATATATATATATATATATATATATATATATATATATATATATAATTTATATATATATATATATTCATATATATATATATATATATATATATATATATATGTATATATATGTATATATATGTATATATATATATATATATATATATATATAAATATATATATATATATATATATATATATATATATATATATATATATATATATTTATATATATATATATATATACATACATACATATATATATATATATATATATATATATATATATATATATATATATATATATATATATATATATATATATATATACACATATATATATATATACTAGAAAAGTGCCCGTTTATACATATATATATATATATATATATATATATATATATATATATATATATATATATATATATATATATATATATATATACACACATATATATATATACTAGAAAAGTACCTGTCCTACGGACGGTAACCACGAAATTTCTTTTTACGTCAAAAATATCAGGGCACCCATATATCCTTGCAACCACACACTTAGGGCTATCTAACCTATGGATCAATAATTCAAGAGGCTTGGTAAACATATATGCCATTGATAGATAAGTTGTCAAACCAGTATTGGAAAGGTGGCGGTGGGGTGGTGTCCATTTATCATATCACTCATGACGAATTCTAATCATTTCTACTCAAAACAATTTTCGTTTAGTAAGATCAATATAAAATATGACATACGATATGTCATTTACACCCGTCCTAATTTGGTTCTTATTGTTGAAAGATATCATTTATGAATTTTTGTCATTCGGTATGATTTACAGACTCGTTTACAACTTTTTAAAGTTAAGATTATTAATGGGGTAGGTTAGAGGAGGAAACACAGATGTATAAACCTCTTACGCTTGAATGGTAGACTCTAATGCATTCTACACGAACTGTGATACAACAATTCGTAGCTTTGCTTGCTTTCTCCTCTGCCACTTAGGGATACGTAGTGACGGGTGCTGTAGTAATCGGCGAACACCACCTACATACCCTTAGCCCCCATTGCCATTCTCATCACGCACCCCAACCTAATTGGAGTTGAAGAATGTTGTGAGAGAAAGCTCGCAATCGTTCACTGCGCTGGATTCTCTCTTGGCAATAATGCAATTTCAATAAAAGTGCAACACAGTAATCTGCTTAGAATAGTTGGCCAACTAAACATTTGCAAGTTATTTGATTGAATAAATGTGGTCAGTTCATATATAAATTTGTCAAAATCGTAAATAGTTTAAAACATTTATTGAATGAAATATTCTTTATTTTACCAATTTGCGGAATTCAGTACTCTTTACACGTCTGTTGGTAACTTCCTATGTTGTTTTAAAGCTGCACATGAATATTAATTGACCTAAGTTCCGCAGGTTAGGTGCTAAATATAATATATATATATATATATATATATATATATATATATATATATATATATATATATATATATATATATATATATATATACCGGGTATATATATATGTATATGCTATCAATGAAATATTTTGGGAATAAAGTCCAGATACGAAGAAAAACGTGGAAAGAATGTGTATGAGTTGGCCAGTAAGTATTTTGGTATGATTCTACCCACAAATTATTTCCAAATGATACTTTTATGTGGATATCCTACCCCTCCCCCCAAAAAATGATAAATAGATAAAAAAAAAATGGGCTTTTCTTTGAGCTGCTACGCTATGATGGTTAAGGAAAAACAATACTATTTCAATAATTGTTGAAGGTAAACATATTCCAAAGGAGGCACAATCTTCGTTCAAACACGGATTAATTCCAAGCATACCCAAAGTGAGGTATGGGCATGAGGTGGTTCTATAAAATATACATAGACATTAAGTTCCATCACAATTTATTTTGATAAAGATAACTTTCAAATTGTATCTATTTAAAGCCGTGTAGCTTATATACTGGCTTTATGGAAAACATTTTTTGGAACTATAGAAAAGTCCGAATTTTTCGTAAGCTCAAATATGCATGTTACCCATGCACCACCGTAGTATGCTGAATTGTTTGGGTTTGTTCAAATGCTCTCTCTCTCTAAGCGCACAACCTTTGATTGTGTTTTTCCCATGGGATGTGTCTTAGCTCTTAGCGCCGATGCAGGCATTGTTCATTGTGTCCATGCCGCCTAAACCCTTTCGGTGCATGCCCAGGTTTCCTTTGATTACCCGGGTAAGCTACGCTACTACAGTGTGCGTGCTTCTGCCACCAGACAACCAACAAAGTCTGTGCAGTGCAACCCCATTGTGGAAGCAGAAGTTTGATATCGGTTGTACTATATATCGCCGGGTGGTCATACCACACCCGGCCGTGCTTGAGGATAAGAAATCAGCATCAAAAGCACCTTTTTGTTTAATTTTTTGAAATTAGTTTACGTTAAGAACCATCTAGATGCACTCGTCCACCAAACTGCCAACTCAGAATTAGGCAAACAGACGCGGCAACGGAGATCATGCGTTGCAAAGGATTGGGCCTCCTCTCTTATAATATAGATACATATATATATATATATATATATATATATATATATATATATATATATATATATATATATATATATATATATATATATATATATATATTTATACATATACATATATATGTGTGGGTGTGTGTCTGTGTGCAAATCAATGCTGCCATGTGTGTCATATGAATAAGAAAAGACCAGGACCAACCATTTAATTCATTAAGACCTATACAATAACATGAAACCCACTGTATCTGCCATGATTCACTTGCAGCAGCTATGTGAATACATGCAGTTCCTATAAGACAAATCCCTAAAACAGTTTAATACTTGTATATAGAATTATATTAGTATATATCATTGCACAAGATTAAGGCAGAGGTGACTAATTGTATAAGACCTGGAGCACAAATTGTCAGACCTGGGGCACAGCAATTTTTCATAGCTGATATCTGCATCAATGTTGGACGATAGATTTTTATCAGGTGCTACTGTACAAAATAAAACCTTTATATAATAAAGACCTGATTACATCTAGTCAACTCTGTATTAAAATTATTAGGGATTGCAACTATTAGAAAAGCTTAAAAAGGTCAATTGTCAATTGAGGTTTCATGATTGCGATAAAAAATGACCCTATGAGTAACCTCAGCCCGACATGCAAGCAATGACTTAAAAAAATTAAGAAAGTTTGTGTGTCGCATGTTTTGATGCCTCAGTCTCCTACATTTGACTATGCGATGGCTGGACTGGACCCCTGTATGTAAATACTGCAGCTGTTTATCATAGGAAGCTATGAGTGGTATATTGGTTGGTGCTGCCATCTATCCTAGCGTGAGGAAGTCAAGCAAATCCATGATGCCATCTGGTGTTGTTAGTAGAATTCAAAATACCAGCAATTCAATACTTCCACATGTAAATGCTATGGGGGTTTGACTATAATACAAACACTTTGTAAATGGTGCTTTATTTTCTAAGCTGAGCGAAATGTAAGGTCTCCCTTTAAGCACACAGTAAAAGGGAGCTTGGGTCAAATTTCTATACAGGTCAAATAGGTTTGTGCATTTTGTTTGCCTCTGCTTTTACCATGATATCAATTGCAAAATTAACTTATGAATTGACTTGATCAACTATAGTTTACTGCATGGATTATTCTAATCGGGTAAACTTTATCTTAAAAAGGATTAAAATGCAATAAAACCTAGTTTTGTCAATTATAATGAGGTACTAAACTAGTTTTATCTTGAAAAGCCTTGGATTTAACATTCTATGTAGCTGAAGTATGCATCAGGAAAGGTTATTGGTGGCATTGTGGTCATGATAAACCATACTGGCCACTGGTCAATGCATTCACATATTTTCCTCTGATAGAGATTTTCCTCTGTAATAACATCTTGAAGTTACAAATATTACAATGAAAAATAAAGGCCAGGTATGGAAAAAGACCAATCATAATGGCAAGTACCTGCATGCAGCCTTGAGCTGGCACTGTGCAGGTTATGCTATCATTCAAATAAACTACTGCATACATGTCAATGTTCACCCAACAAATATTTAGGAGATTTCCCACATATCTAGTCTTTTCTGCAGCATTTTCCTTTCCTGACCTGACCAAGAAGCATGTTGATAGTCTTCAACCTAGGATTGGTTATTATAATTATTGGTTACATTTTTACAGATAAGACCACTCCAATTTATTTACTTGTCTTACGTGCTCAGGAGGTAGGAAATGAGCCATTTTGGAATAAAAAAAAAGTTGAAAAACGCAACTTTTTTTATTTATTTTATTTTTTTTAGAGTCTGCCGACTAGGACTGGTAGCGATATGTTTCTACCATCCTATTCTCAACTAAATAAAATCAATCAATCAATTAATTCCTGTAACCTGAAGGGTGGGAGGTATACCTCCTCAAGTCTGAGGCTCTACTACAGCAATGATAGCTTCCTGTAGATGATTGAATCACCCTTACAAAGAATATTCTTAAAACTTGCACTTTTTTTTTTTTGGAGTCTGACAGAAAATTTAGAAACCACTTTCGTCCGTAAGACACCAAAGGTGACTTTTTTTTTCTTTTTTTTTGGAGTCTGACAGGATTTTTTTTCCAAAAAAAGCTCGTAAGACAAGTAATTAAATTGGAATGGCCTAACAGTCATCCTAGCCAGGTCTGTGTCTCCAAGTACACAGTTGGAGCTGTCTTTCTCTTTCTATTTCATTACCTTTTTTTCTGTAGACCTTATCTGTATGAGAGATCAGTAAACTGTATATGGTTTTCATGTAATTAGAGTGTCAAAGTTTTTGCTTCACAGCCCTGCTTGAGGGTATTTGTGCTACTTTAGATTTGCGCATTCATGCACTAAAACTATATATGTATTACTATAGAGAGATTATTTGAAGGATGTTATTTTGGCGCTATCATAGGGAGCACGAAAAATCAAATGCCTGTAAAAAATACCAGTTACACAGCATAACTTTGGACAGTGCTTGTTTTTAAATGGAAAATCTAGTAGGAACAACGTATTGCACAAACACCTCCTACGGCACCTCAAAAAGCCCAGACTATATTGGTAATACCTATTTGATAAAATCAGATTTTAGAATAAATTTGATTAAAAAAATGTTACAGATGTAATTTGCTTGATTTGCAGTTGCGCTCATGCAGGAGATCATCTGAACAAAACTGTATGGATTTATGATATTTAGGAAACTGACTTAGAAATTAAACATAAATTCACAAACAGAAGGTATACCATTGTACAGCATGGCCATGATGCTTGACAAGCAGGAAAATAAAGAAAAAACTTGAAAAATCACACAGTTCAAAGAAGGATTGTGGGTTGGGTTCTGAAAATGCCCTTTTCATAAAGGTATCACCAAAATGGTCAGGATTTTTTTTTTATGCTACAGGTATGACTTCTTAGATGAATAAAAGAATGGATATGTAGCGAAAGACCAATTACTAAATGCTCTATCATAAGTGATGACTTGGATATGCTAGGGCTCTCGAATCTGGCCTTAGTGTGACGTCACCAAGAGACAAAGATCAATGAGGGCTCTCATATTGTTTACATTACAAAGAAACTTGCGCTCCAACATGCGCAGAAGCCAGCTAATGTTCAGGTTGACCGACTGGTTTCATATCCACTTGTTTTTTTTCATCTAAGCTTGCTTAATTAAAGGAGTGTTGTGTCTTACCTGGTATTGATGGCTGGTTGTTTGGTGTGCTAGGCAGGTGCTTTGCGTTCCCTTCACTCTCAAACCTAAACGTGGCCGCAAAACCCTGCCGCTGGTTCTGGTCGTCGGAGATAAACTCTATATATAACAGATTTCCCGATGATAAGACTTCTTTTTGGTTTATATCATTGCAGAATTGAGCTATGACTGTACTGGTGGCGTTAAGGCCATCACGCACCACTATTTGGTCTGGACTATCAGAGCAACTAAGGAGAGAAAAAAACATAATAGTAGGTATAAGAACAATTGAATCATCATTTTCTTGCCATATCCTTAACCCTTCCATTGCTGAGGCTACTTTCTTTCAAAGCATAAGGACTCAAAGATTTTTGAAAACCATCTAAACCCTATTAAGTTGGGTTGGTATTCATTGGATAGCTCTCGCTGAATACTCTCAAATGAGTACCCATGTGCCAGGGTTTCAATAATTTTTTAGGTTTTTTGCATCATTTTGTTTTGGCCAAATTAGCCACTAGCAGCATAAGGGTTAAACATACTTGTATTAGGAAGACATTGCCACAATAATCAAACTTTTTTGAGGATATGACAGCATGAATGGCATAATACATTTTCATATTGTCACGATAATCTTATTACCTAAAAAAACAAAAAGAGATACCAACATTTTATCCAATTTACATTGATTTATAAACAAAGAAATTTTGATTAATAGTTCTGATTAAATGCTACATATTCCTTTAATTCACACTCCAGTTTCCCCTTATTTTGCATTCAAGGATATGTGAAATAATATGTACTCTGGAAATGTGAAATGATATGCAATGGGCAGAGCTTGTATGGTTCTTTTTATATTGTGCTGCCCTCTTTTGATGATAGAACTAACTAAACATCTGGTTATTTCTATTATGATACAAAGTGTATTTCTTCTGTAAGGTAAAACTTCCTAGGGAAAACCTGATATTTTAAGCATTATCCTAAGAATTTGTTGGTGTTCTGAAATCCTATGAATTAATTACTATATATGGTAGGGGATATAGCCAAGATTAGATTTCTGAGAGGACTCTGGCATTGTCCAATCTTTTCCAATGAAAAATTAAGGATACACAGGTGGCTCTATAGAGAGGGAATGATTTAGATGTGAAACAGACCAAAATATGATACTTACGAGCCATCTATTGTTTGTAGCTGTATGTTATTAAATGTCACCATGACCTTTTCGTGTTTCATTCCTCGGAATATGTACTGGCAATTTGATTCCGGCGGGTAATTCTGTGGATACTTATGAGAGAAGAATTTCCCACTTTTTGAGCTAGTTAAATTTGTGCTAACGAAATACCATTTACAGGGTGGCTCTATTCTCGTTCCGTCACTATCAAATTGAGCTGAAAAAACAAAAGGGTATAGTTTGAGTTATGAAATGTTACACAAATATCAATTAGAAGCCCATTAGAATTCATGAGACCACATGGTCTGACCAACATCTACATAATTACTTAAAAATGATAAACTATGAAAAGCAATGAATTTCATAAAATGGTCTGACCAATATCTACATAATTACTTAAAAATGATTAACTATGAGGGCAATGAATTTCACAAAATAATGTAAGTTTTTATATGTCGTAAGAGATTTTTTTAAGAATTTTTTTAATATATATGGATAGTTACAATGACATTTATAGTTTAATAATCAAGACATTGGTTATTAATTTAACACCATAGTCTTCTACGAGAAGTTAGGTGGTAGCAAGGAGTTAGAAGAGCAAATACAAGTTAATAATGACAGCAAAAGGAACAACGCATATTGGAAACAGACAACATTCTTTGCAAAAAAGAAGTTTTTTGCCTTTCAACTATCTTCCAGCAGAACTGCAAATATATGGTAAATGACTTTATACAAATATTGTCCTCCTATATGATTTTCACATAATTTTTTAACAACTGAGGCTACTTTCGTCCAAAGCACAAAGATGCAAAGATTTTTGAAAACCGTTTGAGCCCTGCCATGCTGGTATTCATGCATTGGATATTATAGCTCTTGCTGAGTACTCTCAGATAAGAACCCATATGCCAGGGTTTCAGTCATTTTTCAGGTTTTTGCATCATTTTGTATTGGTCAAAGTAAGCCAGCAGCGGCATAATCCTGTCATGTGGTTAAATAACCTACACAGTACTTTACCTCACAGCATCAAAACATAGTGAGTGCCACGTTACTTGCTGCCCTCTATGGCAACCTTGGAAACTATAATGTCTGGAGTAAAGATGTAGTACAAGGACTATGCTAAATGTTGCATGAGGATCTACAGGAGCTTGAATATTGACTTTGACAAGCTCAGAAATATTTCATGAAAATGATGGCACGTTGAGAGAACATGATTTTCACTTCACAGGCCTCAACGCTAACTCACAATGTTACTGGCCCCATAGGACCAGTAATATCTAAGATCTACTGGTCATGCAAAATGTTTACTGGTCCTACAAATTTTTCTTTAACATAACAAGAAAAAAAAATTACATAAAATTCACCCACATTCATTTTTATTCATGTTATCTTCATTTATTTCAAAAACATTTGGGGACATTCTTCTTGTTAACAAGAATGTCCTCCTAATTGTTTACTGGCCCTGAAGGACCAGTTGAGGTCATTTTATACTGGCCTGAAGCCATATTGGGGAATTTTTACTGGCCTGTGGTCAGCGGACCTGCACTGTTAGTGTCGAGCCCTGTTGATGCTATGAATTATTAACTACCATTTAAAGCTGTTTTCTGCCCCTGCCAATTAGCAAGGCTGTCTAAAATGCCTTTCGCTATGGTAGACATCAAAATCTGGCTTAAAGTACTCTACACTTTGAATCCTTACACCAAACTCTGGCTGGATACACTCTAGACTTTAAACCTTGACACCAAACTCTGGCTGAAAATACTCTACCCTTTGAATCCTAACACCAAACGCTGGGTGGAAACACTACACTTTGAACCCTAAAACCAAACTGACAGGCTGAAAACACTACACATTGAACCCTAAAAACAAACTCTGGCTGAAAATACTTTACACTTTGAATCCTAACACCAAATGCTGGCTGGAAACACTCTACACTTTAAACCTTAATACCAAACTCTGGCTGAAAATACTCTACCCTTTGAATCCTAACACCAAACGCTGGGTGGAAACACTACACTTTGAACCCTATAACCAAACTGACAGGCTGAAAACACTACACATTGAACCCTAAAACCAAACTCTGGCTGAATACACTCGACAATTGGCTATGAAATGGTGGACTTAGTTGGTGAACAATTGTAACATTAACACTGTGAAAATCAATGGTTTGTGACATAAGTGGGATGTATAGTAGGAAGGTTGTCAGGTCAGGCCACCCAATTCCCTGCGACTCTGACACGGTAAACAAGTCCAGATACGGTGGGAATAAAAACCGACCTTCACCCCTCCACATTCATCACATCTACTTCTATTAGGCTGAAATATCTATTATGGCCGTTTTTCGGCGTGTTTTGGATAAGAGAGCGGTGATTTAAGGCATGCATGTATCGGCCCTTCTTCTGTGATAAAGATATAGGTAATGTTAGAGTGCTACTATCAGCTATTTGTCTCAATTGCTGTATTGACCAGCATGGAGGTGGATGTGCAATTTTCATAGCCCAGTGGAATACTCGCGAGCTGTTGTGTTAATGTTTTATCATAAGCTCTGCATAATTGTCCTTTGTTTTGATAGGTGTCACAGCACCTTTGAGAAAACCTCGACTATGAAAGTGATGTGTTAAAATTTTGACATAACTTTTATGAAATAATAAATTGGAACCCTTTCCTGCCAGGTATGTGGCTGGCTGAAGCTATATGTTGTTCGGTGGTACAGGTGTACCTGCTATTTGGCCTTTCATCTAACCTAGGGACTGCCACATATCTACCATCTAGTCTAACCATCTAGCCTAGCGATTGCCACATATCTACCATCTAGTCTAACCATCTAGCCTAGCGATTGCCACATATCTACCACCTAGTCTAACCATCTAGCCTAGCGATTGCCACATATCTACCACCTAGTCTAACCATCTAGCCTAGCGATTGCCACATATCTACCACCTAGTCTAACCATCTAGCCTAGCGATTGCCACATATCTACCACCTAGTCTAACCATCTAGCCTAGCGATTGCCACATATCTACCACCTAGTCTAACCATCTAGCCTAGCGATTGCCACATATCTACCACCTAGTCTAACCATCTAGCCTAGCGATTGCCACATATCTACCACCTAGTCTAACCATCTAGCCTAGCGATTGCCACATATCTACCACCTAGTCTAACCATCTAGCCTAGCGATTGCCACATATCTACCACCTAGTCTAACCATCTAGCCTAGCGATTGCCACATATCTACCACCTAGTCTAACCATCTAGCCTAGCGATTGCCACATATCTACCACCTAGTCTAACCATCTAGCCTAGCGATTGCCACATATCTACCACCTAGTCTAACCATCTAGCCTAGCGATTGCCACATATCTACCACCTAGTCTAACCATCTAGCCTAGCGATTGCCACATATCTACCACCTAGTCTAACCATCTAGCCTAGCGATTGCCACATATCTACCACCTAGTCTAACCATCTAGCCTAGCGATTGCCACATATCTACCACCTAGTCTAACCATCTAGCCTAGCGATTGCCACATATCTACCACCTAGTCTAACCATCTAGCCTAGCGATTGCCACATAAGATTCCCCAAACCAACCATTCCTCAAGACAAATCCATGACTGGATTTAAAAGACAACCGTGGAGCCATGTGGTCAGAATGTGGAAGTTGTAAAATTTACCCATTACTGCCAAAGGTCTCATGGGTATGTCAATTATGACATACCCATGGTTTAATGAAAGTTATTTGTGAGAAGAAAGTAAAATGAAACATGGTCTTCATGGTCTTATCAAACAAAACTTGCAATATATACATTTTGATGCAGCACTTCTTTGTGTAAGGAATAAGTGCTTTGTGTCAGAATTCAGATTAATTCCTTGGCACTAAAATAGTTTCTTTTTTGCTTTTTTCTTGTCTTTTTTCATTCTGGTTACATTAATAGGTTTCCTGGTATTCTATTTCAGTGTCTTGAGTAATTCTTAATTGCTTTTTTTTTCAAAGATTCTGATTTTTTGTCTAATGTTACTAATTAGATGGATCAGATTCAGGCAAGATTTGCAAGCATGGGAAGGAATTCTCTCTAACAGATCAAATTATCACAGACATTGTGATTTTCTATAAAGCACATTAATGCATTTACTAATTACACAATTAAGAGTTGGTATCAGGTTTAGAGGTACTGTGCATTACATGCATTTCAGTGGAGAAAGCACTAGGCTTAGTTTGTAAAAAGAAATTGAGTACACAAATTGTGACGATGCTGATCGTTTCAGGGCTTGACACTAACAGTGAACAAAAATTCCCCAAAATGGCTTTGGGCCAGTAAAAAAAGACCTCAACTGGTCCTACAAAGGCAGTAAACATTTGGGGGCATTCTTGTTAACAAGTTTCCCCTCAAGAATCGCCAAATGCTTTTGAAATGAATGAAGATAATTTAATTAAAAACAAAAGTTGTCGATGAATTTTATACAATGTATTTTCTTGTTATGTTGAAGAAAAAATTGTAGGCCCAGTAAAAATTTTGCAGGACCAGTACATCCTAGGTGTTACTGGTCCGATGGGGTCAGTAACATTTTGAGTTAGCGTTAAGGCCTGACCAACTTAGAAAATACATCAAGGAGAGTTAATGAATGGTGTTGGTGACTGATCAGCACTCATCCTTTAATATTTTTGAAAAAAAAATGCTTTTTTGCTTTTATCAGAAAGCTTCAGGGAAGTTGTTATAAGATTGTTTTGAGCACTGCATGCATGTATTGGTGGTTCACCTGGGAGTCTCATCCTGGCTAGATAACCTGGGTCAGCGAGAGTACCAAGGGGTTAAACTATTGGCAACTCAGGAGTGCACAAGTACAGTCTAACAATTTTGAAGATAACTAATCAGTAAAAATAGCAGATTTAAAGATATTTGAAGAATATTTTCACGGAATATTTTTCTTGTTAATAGGATAGTTCCATTTGGGTCAGGCCATGTGTGTCCTAAAATTGTAAATGGATTAACCCATTAATGCCTGTGGCATCTAGAGATGTAGCGACTATTCATACCTATTATCTTACTGATCAGAGCATTTTCTGCTACATATTTATAATGGAGAAAAGTTGTTCAGAAACCGGCCACCAACTCCATTTCAAATACTTTTTTATCAATCTAATCTGAATTCCAAAGTTATTTCCAATAGTATCATACGTCCAGATGACCCCTGTCATGACCCCTGTCATCTGGATAAAGGAGAATCAATATGTTTTTTAAACACTACCAACAACTCTCCTTCTACTATCTTATATCAAAATTCTTAATTCTAAAGTTGTTAGCAAAAGTATCATAGTTCCAGGAGACAATTTCTAGAGGAAATCTTAAGCATAAATGAGTGTGAATTCCTGCAGAAGATAAGATTTAATTGTGCAAGTGGGCTTGCCGCTTTTCAGTATGATCCCTTGACAGGTCATAGATTTTCATTTAGTATGCTTAGAGCAAAACCCACTCCGCCGGCAGGATGTTCCACAGCGCCGTAAATAACGGACAGTGTTATACTTTCCCCGAAATATCAGATAATGCTCTCGTAAACTCAACAAGCAGAAAATGTGAGTAGTAAACTGTGGGAGTCGGACACGGCACCGGCCACTCTCGGAATATTGATTTGAAGATTCACACTCTGCCTGCCGTTAGGGCTTAATATGGGACTGTATAAAATGGAGAGAGGCAGATACAGGTTATCATCTACACTACAGACATTTTAATCTAACCCTTCTGCTGCTGAGGTTACTTTCGTTCAATGCACAAAAAGATCAAAAAGATATGGAAATCATCTTAACCCTGTCATGTTGGTACTCATTGGAAAGCTCTCGCTGAGTACTATCATATGAGTACCCATTTGCCAAGGTTTTAGTCATTTCCCAGCTTTTTGCCATCATTTTATGTTGACCAAATTAGCAACTAGCAGCAAAAGTGTTAATTCTTGAACCAGTCAACTGGACACTTGCCAGTGCCAGGCTGTACAAGAACTTATGGACAACAAGTCAAAAAATAAGCCAAGCACATCAATGACCCACGTAGCTGGCGAATCAAAGCTACTTTCAGTTGTGACGTCATCCATGAATTTATGCCCAGAATACAGGGTGGCAATCGGGCGTGCAGTCATGTGATAAGCCCGGGCTACCTATGCAATTAATGCAGGAATTAAATGATGGCACTGTACTACACAATTAGCTTTGTCCTCAGGCAATACCTCAGGGAAAAATGGCATGCACACTAAAAAGACTGTAACAAGTGTGTGTATATCTATACCTATATAGATATCTATCTATCCATCCATCCATCCATCCATATATACATATATATATATATATATATATATATATATATATATATATATATATATATATATATATGTGTGTGTGTGTGTGTGTGTCTGTGTGTGGGATCTATATCTTTGCTATTCCCTGATCTGCCATGATCTTTTTGAGTGCCTCAAAACCTTATTTATTCTGCATTTTTTTGTATGATTTTGCTTCGCAAACCAAAGTAATTTGCATTTGTACAGTTGTGGTAGAGATGTTATGACTTGTTAGATCATATCTATGTTATTTCTCTGAGAACTAAAAAGGAATCATCCATAGTGTATAAGGCTCGCCTGAATCAGGCATCTTGATCAGGCATGGGGTCAATTACTTTTGAAAGTAATATATTACAATTACAATTACTTTGTATTGGCCCTATTACAAATACAATTACAATTACTTTTGAAAATCACCATCCCTATTACAATTACAATTACTTTTGGAATGTAATATATTACAATTACTTATTACTTTTCTAGCTACGGTGAACATGACCCTTTGTCAAAATGTCATAACTTATCTTTTATTCAGTATGAGTATGTTTTATAACAGCTTTTTAATACTTCTTAATGTGTGTAATATGCTGATAGTTCTGAATTGAAGAGTTTAATGTAGATAAACACATATCAAAAATAGAAAGCAGTTCCCTACCTGGAAAAGGGGACCTGTATTTCTATAATCCCATAAAGATAACTGACCCCAGTAATGATAAATATTTTGTCTACCATACACAAGGTGGACACTGCTTTGTTTAAATACCTTGTTGACAAGAAAATATGTTTACTTTACGCAGGGGTTCATCTAATAAAGGGTTCATCTGAATCAAATGTACTGATTAATGAAGGCAAACAGGGCTGGGTGTCCTAGTATTTAAGTCCTGGAGCAAAGAGATTAATGCACAAATCCCTCAGTAATTAGTATAGAACTAATGTGCAGAAGAACCCTGGTGTTTGATCACCTAGCATTCACAAAATGATTTAGAAAATGTTCCACCTGAGGCGGTCTGCTACACATTTGACAATAAGAGATTATGTGTAGCTTGAGGCAGGCCTCTTGAAAACCTAAAGCCTACAGAGGTGTTTGAATTAAGAGATATCGAAAGATACCAAACCCACAATACTCTATACAGTATAATCTGATAAACAACTCGCTCACCCATCCAAAAAGCCTTTCAAAGAGCATAATATTTGGTCTCCTTAAGTTCAGAGTATGCTCAAAAGTCCTCATGTACATGCATGTGCAGGTGAGGATTGACACTGTGCCTGCATGTGGCTACAGGAAGTTATAATTGCAATTTTAATCACCTGGGGTTTCATCGACCTAGATCATTCATGGAAATGATGATACCCCTAAGTCTTGAAGTCTACCAGTTCCAACTGGAAATCCACAAATAATTATTCATATCTCACAATAACTATTTGTCACATGTATAGTCAGAAATAAGCTGGAATGTATGTTGAGCAAGTTGTTTGTACATAGGAGACCATCTAGTCATTTAAGTATTAAATAACACAATATGACAAAGGGATCATTACAAAGTCACCATGATTAGAGCACGACTGCTGAAATGTGCCTAATGAGGTTTGATAATATTGTTTAAAAGGTGAATATGAAGGCTATGAAACAGAGCTTTCAGGTAGCCTTTAAATTTTCAAGGAGAACCTTTCTGAGAAATAACTCATACATTTTGGGGATGTCTTGAGGGGTGATTTTTGAGGGTTAGAGTGTCAACATAACTCTGACACCCTGCTGTCTTAAACCATGTAGGCAAGGCATCCATACTTATCCTATGAGAGAAATTGAGAATAAGGATGGGCAGCTTATCTCAGAGCCTTCTAGTTCGCATTGGGGATTCTACAGCTCTTTGCACCCAGTTCCATTGTACACCTAATGGCAGCTATTCTTATCTTTATCAAATTGCAATTAAATCAACTTCCTTTGACCTCTGACCTAGATTGAAGTACCTAGACCTTGGCAGTAAGACAACATTACCCTTTAGGAGATGGAGTGAATAAATTCTACTGCCTTTCAGATGAATTACTAAACCTTTTCACAGACATGTTACCGAAATCAATCCTTCACTTCAAATTCAAGCTATTTGAGACAAGGAGTGACAATCCTGTATCTGTATGGATAGGACCTAATGAAGTCATATGGAAAGTGACTTGTTTACTGTACAGTTGATTTTTTGGTCATAAATGTGGAAAGTAATAGAAAAGTAATAGAAAATTACTTATTACTTTTGGGGTCAGTCTATTACAATTACTTATTACTTGAAGATTTTGACTATCTATTACTTATTACAGGCTATTACTTTGAAAATCGGTCTATTACCTATTACTTTTCTATTACCTATTACTTATTACCCCATGCCTGATCTTGATACAGTTATCTGCATGCTTTGATTTTTTTTGTTATGCATAAAAAGGCGAAGGGTGGCTTAAATATGTGTAAATTTCATTCGTTTCATGTAAAGGGGTTTTCTAACTTTTCAATCCCCCTGTTGATTTTGCATGCTTGATGTATCTTCATGCTGTTTTTTATAATTAACTGTTCCATATACAGTATATCAATTAATGTGTGGTGCCTCAATATACAATGGTGTGGTGTCTTATACAATGGTATGCTGTTGCTACAACAAAGAACACTGCATACAGCCAGCCCTGTATATAACATACCTTCCAGGCTTGCCTGCCTGTACATAAAAGGTTCAAGCAAACTTGAAGCCTGGGCCAAATGTATCAACCTCAAGAATGGGATAATTGAAAAAAAAGTGCTCAATCAGGGTGCGATGACCTTGACCTATAAAAAGCTTCATTAGTCTTGCTTGTTCCACGGCTGATTGCCAATCTTGGGAGCTTGTTGGTCGCGGCTGAAAATTGACTGACTTGATGCTCATGTGTTCAGCAGGCCATCCTCTTTGTTATTATCTGGCCCGCTTTTAAGCACTCCCTTCAACCTCAGACCCAAGTGCGTTATTCGCAAATTTGAAAATTGCTGTGACACAAATGAGAGATTAGTGTAATTTTTTTCCTGACAGACCCCCTGACACAGGCAGATTGATTACGGCCTGGAAATAGGGATTGATCGGCAATGTTACCCAATTGCTTGCGCAAAAATAATTCTGGGGCATGGAGCAAGTTAGGCCAAACCATGTAGACGGAAACAGGGAATAATGCTTTTAACATGTTCTAGTGTATTGAACATCAGGAGTTGTAGAACTAAGTTCATTTTGTTAGGTCATATGAAACATGACCAGCAATAGATTTTAACAATCATCATCCGGCCATGACATCTGAAACAATTGGCCGTCAAAAGATCATAACTGAATCATCATCTGGCCATGACATTGGAAATAATGACCAGCAAAAAATCATAGCAATCATCATCTAGCTAAATCATCTAAAACACTTGGCCAGCAAAAGATCATAACAATCTTCATCTGGCTATGCCATCTAAAACAATTGGCCATCAAAAGATTATAACAACCATCTAAAACAATTGGCCATCAAAAGATCATAACAACCATCTAGAACAATTGGCCTTAAAAAGATCATAACAACCATCTAAAACAATTGGCCTTAAAAAGATCATAACAGCCATCTAGAACAATTGGCCAGCAAAAGAACATAACAACCATCTAAAACAATTGGCCATCAAAAGATCATAACAACCATCTAGAACAATTGGCCTTAAAAAGATCATAACAGCCATCTAGAATAATTGGCCATCAAAAGATCATAACAACCATCTAGAACAATTGGCCATCAAAAGATCATAACAACCGTCTAGGACAATTGGCCTTAAAAAGATCATAACAGCCATCTAAAACAATTGGCCTTAAAAAGATCATAACAACCATCTAGAACAATTGGCCAGCAAAAGATCATAACAACCATCTATAACAATTGGCCATTAAAAGATCATAACAACCATCTATAACAATTGGCCATCAAAAGATCATAACAACCATCTAGAACAATTGGCCAGCAAAAGATCATAACAACCATCTAAAACAATTGGCCTTAAAAAGATCATAACAACCATCTAAAACAATTGGCCTTAAAAAGATTATAACAACCATCTAGAATAATTGGCCAGCAAAAGATCATAACAACCATCTAAAACAATTGGCCAGCAAAAGATCATAACAATCTTCATCTGGCTATGCCATCTAAAACAATTGGCCATCAAAAGATTATAACAACCATCTAAAACAATTGGCCATCAAAAGATCATAACAACCATCTAGAACAATTGGCCTTAAAAAGATCATAACAACCATCTAAAACAATTGGCCTTAAAAAGATCATAACAGCCATCTAGAACAATTGGCCAGCAAAAGAACATAACAACCATCTAGAACAATTGGCCATCAAAAGATCATAAAAACCATCTAGAACAATTGGCCTTAAAAAGATCATAACAACCATCTAGAACAATTGACCAGCAAAAGAACATAACAACCATCTAGAACAATTGGCCATCAAAAGATCATAACAACCATCTAAAACAATTGGCCTTAAAAAGATCATAACAACCATCTAGAACAATTGGCCAGCAAAAGAACATAACAACCATCTAGAACAATTGGCCTTAAAAAGATCATAACAGCCATCTAGAACAATTGGCCATCAAAATATCATAACAACCATCTAGAACAATTGGCCATCAAAAGATCATAACAACCATCTAAAACAATTGGCCTTAAAAAGATCATAACAACCATCTAGAACAATTGGCCAGCAAAAGATCATAACAACCATCTAGAACAATTGGCCAGCAAAAGATCATAACAACCATCTAGAACAATTGGCCAGCAAAAGATCATAACAACCATCTAGAACAATTGGCCATCAAAAAATCATAACAACCATCTAGAACAATTGGCCATCAAAAGATTATAACAACCATCTAGAACAATTGGCCAGCAAAAGATTATAACAACCATCTAGAACAATTGGCCAGCAAAAGATCATAACAACCATCTAGAACAATTGGCAGGGCTCGACATTGGTGCTTGCCCCATTGCCCCGGGCAAGTAGAATTTGTAAATTATAGCTGTGGGGCAAGTGAAAACTGCATCTTGCTTGCCCCACTGGGAAAGTACGTTTTGTATATTTCAGGTTTACTTTTGAGAATGTGTGCAAGTTTCGTGGTCTGCCAAGCTTGTCCTAGAAAATATGCTTTCACATGCCAGTAAACATGTTCTACTTGGTTTTAAATGAAATATTATAAAATTATTATATACAATTTTTCAAGGGCAAGTGAAAGTTGGAGTAGGGCAAGTGAAAATTGAATCTCACTTGCCCTACGGGGCAAGTCACTGCAAAAGTTAATGTCGTGCCCTGATTGGCCATCAAAAGATTATAACAACCATCTAGAACAATTGGCCAGCAAAAAATCATAACAACCATCTAGAACAATTGGCCATCAAAAAATCATAACAACCATCTAGAACAATTGGCCATCAAAAAATCATAACAACCATCTAGAACAATTGGCCAGCAAAAGATCATAAAAATCATCATCTGGCTAGGCCATCTAAAACAATTGGACTACAATTGATAAGCTTGGCTTATTTTTTGACATGTTATCCATGGGTATTTGTACAACTAGGCACTTACAGGCGTCTGGTCAACAGGTGCAGGAATTCAATGTCTGTACTCAGTTTATACATATATATACTATGATTAAATGTCTTGTTGAACAGCTGTTCACACATCCTCTTTTCAAAAGACTATCCATGCACTGTTTTACAAAATAGTGACCTCAAAGTTTCTAAGAAGGCAGCTTTACGCATTGGTTTTTACGTAATTGCTAGTTGACTTACTTGACTGTACTAAAGGGGATTATAGGGAGAGATAAAAGGGGGCGCTCCCTTTGATGGTTACCGGGCAGCAGCTGCTGATGATGCGGGGTTGCTAGGGAGGAGGATGCAAAGCAGGTGGTCCAGCAACATCCCTAGCAACAGCAAGGGTGCACACACTGCACCAGCTGAGAAGGCATTCAAGCGCAAAGAAAACTTCAAGATAAAATTATGTTTTTATCCCAATTGGGGCTGAGATATTTTTCCTTTTTTTCAAAAGTATCAATGCAATATTCCAGAAAATAATTTAAAGTGGATGCAATTGGCATGAATGTGGTATTATAATAAGCCTATTTTCAAGGTCTCTTTTTTTGAAAAAAAACAGAGTACCTCGGGCAAACTGTCTTTTTTTTTAGAAGTATCAAAGCATCCAGACAAGGATTTAAAGTAAACGCTCTGAGCATGAATGTGGTATGATAAGCCTATTGTCAGGGTCTTTTCTTTGACTAGTGGAACAGAGTACCTATGGCAATTGACTGTCCCCTAAACCCAAATCACGGGCAACTTCCTCACATACCTTGACCCTGACTTTGAACCAAGCAAGCAAGCAATCAGTGGCCACTCATACTATTTAGTTATATTATGAAACTAGGTTCTGTAGCAGATGGCTGACGGAATACAACTCCTAGGCTTACCAAATGAAGCTGGGAAAACCCAGGAATTCCTAGGATAATACTAGGAAAATGCCTAGATTTGTACAGGAATTCCTAGAAGTATATGGTATAGATAAATACCAAAGTCAACATGATTATAGAAGCATTGGGTATTTTCAAAGACAAAAAGGTCAGGTTTTTTTAATGTCACCACAAAATGTCACCTCCACCAGATATGAATTTATTTGAAAAATCACTTGAGCACTTTATAAATGAACTTGCATTGCATATCAATTGCTGAGAGAATACAATACATATATTTTCCAGACAATGGTTGCTTTTTTATGACTAAAGAATGTCGATTGCAGATAAACATACCTGATTTATGTTTATTCTTAAGGTTAGTCTGACACGCCTTCAAACTAACAATTATTTATACCATAAACAGGGCCAGTGTTAGACATAAATTTGAGTCCCGAGAGCAGCTCCGTCGGAAAAAGCATTCCCATTTCCGTCTTGAGGGGTGCTCTACGAGGCCTGGCTGGGCCAGTAAAAATAGGTCCAAGTAGGATTGTTTCTCGTCTTTACTGCTATTTTATTAGAGAGGAGTATTTCACTAGCGCTGACCCTTGCGAGGCGTCGGATTGTTTCCGAACAATATCTGCCACCTACAAATGGGCTGGCAGAGTTTACGACACCCTTGCTAATGCCCGGGACATTAATTGAAGCTTCCCTCTAAAACCCTGATGATCTATTGGGCAGTAGATTAGGCACACTCAGAAGTAAACTCTCGCTCACAATCAGCTCGATGTAAGCCCAAAAGCCCTACATAATCACACCTACACACCTAGATCCGCCCAAAATAAACCTGTCAGATGATGATGTGAAAAAGCAAGAAACTTAAGCAAAGGGTCTTAGTAAACACTGTGATAAATCATTAATCCTTATATCTCACAGAAACAAACGCAATTGCCTTAGTAAGCGACTTTATATATCATTACTCCCTACATCTCAGGGATGCTAAAACAAGGTCCTACTTTTCACTATGATAATTCTTTTAGCCTTATATCCCAAAGTCACATAAACAATAGGTTTTAGTAAGCCTTCTAACACATTATTATTTCTCACGGAACAGTAGGCTGTAGTATTGTGCTTTTCATTTATGACTAAAAGCAAAATACATAACATTTATAGATACAATACAGCCATTTAATTCCTTCACCGGTCAACTGGACATCTGCCAGTGTCTGATTTTACATACGTCCATGAATGGTATGTCAAAGAAATAAGCCAAGCACATCAATGAACCACGTAGCTAAACTGAGAATCAAAGCTACGTTCAGTTGTACGGTCATCCATGCATCCATGCCCAGGATTTAACTGGGTGGTATAATCAGGCATGCAGTTGTACATTTAGTGCAAGAATTAAATGTTGGCACTGTAGCTTCCTGTAATATAGCTTTAACAATGTAGGATGGACATCACTAAAGTCATGTACATGCTTATTAATTTATATCTTCCTAGGCATGAAATAATGTTAGTGACCTACATTCTGTCACAGTGCTCCCTGATTGGTCGTAAATCTCGTAATGCCCCGTAATGGGAGGTTTCACCAGCCAATCAAAAGGCAATCAAGTTAATATCACAGCAGTTGCTAAAATGTGATCATTAGGGTGGTATGCATAAAATACTCCTTTTTGGCGCCATACACTCAAGCCTCAATCATTTTATTTATTTTGTTCATTACGGCATTGCAAAGAATCTATAAAACAAGTCCATATTTTGTAATGATATGAAGCAAGTTCTTTTTCCCAAGTATTGCAAGTATTTTTCTCAAGAAGCTAGTATTTAAGAATGCATGTAGAAACCAAAATTGTCCTACTTTTGTGATAATTCTTTAAACAGGGCATTTTTCTAAAAAATATTTCAAAGAGAAATGTTGAACAAATCTCATTTTAAGATATTCACTCTATACATAGATAAGTTTAACACGTTTATGCATAAATAGGTTAACTCATATGCATCTAGAGTCCATATGGTCGTATACCTTTGCTCTGAACTTGTCTAAAGAAGAGTTAATACTTAAAAACTATTTGAAGAGGAATTCTTAAACCTTATACATGACCAACTTTTGGTCAAATAACTGTCAAAATGTTGCTTTGTTGTCAAGAAAATTCTTTAACCTTTCCAATGCTATTAGGCTAATTTCGTCCAAAGCACAAGAGCACAAAGAATTTCAAAAACCATCTAAACCCTGTCAGGTTGGTATTCATTGGATAGCTCGATCTCGCTGAGTACTCTCAAATGAGTACCCATTTTTTAGGTTTTTTGTATCATTTTGTATTGGCCAAATTGTCCACCAGCAGCATGAGGGTTAAGTGTCAGACCCTGTGTACTCTAAAGATGTAAAAGGGTTAAACATACAATGAGTTATCCAAGCATCATAAGTCCTGTACAAGGTCATTATGTATTCATAGTTCATCCTAGTAAAGGTAGTTACTATACCCCTATTCTAAAAGCTACAACCTTCGCACATCAGGACCTCATTCTGAATCCTTTCTTCCTCACACTCTACATCTTTCATGATACAAGAACTAATAAAAGTAAATGCGCACTCCCTGGCAGAGGTGTTCACAGGGAATTGCTTCATGATTTAAGTTCAGGAAAAGCCATTGACAGAGTTATGATATGAAAAGCTCCGGATGGCGACATAAATCATGCCTAAGTCCGAAATGAAAGGATAATTATGGAAGGTTTATGAGCGAATGGAGAGGTTGGGGGATTTTTAATATGGGCTGAACATGAGATGTGTGCCGATGTGTGACATATATCCCGGCCCAGGCTTACTTGCCTCTATCCTTTGACTCCAAGCATCCCCGACAGGGCACCGGTGCGGGGCAGGAAAAAACACTCATTAAATAATAATGAGATAATTTCCTGGCAGTGTAGGTGTGTGTGTGCATGCTTCAGGAAGGGGGTGGGGGGGCTTGGGCTGATCTATAGGTGCACATATAGGCGGCAGCTCCTGATATGATATATTGGGGCAGAAATTAGTACCTATAATCTCACTCACAGACCATTGTGTAAGTTGTCCTTAAGATCGTAGATTCAGAGATATGTCCATACATACATAAAATGTCCCGATCTATAAATTTACAGGCATAATGTGATGATGAGATTAAGGGGCAGGAATTTGTGGCTATAAATTCACTCACTTACAGACAATTGTGTAAGTTGTCATTCAGACCATACATTTAAGAGATATGCCCATACATACATAAAATGTCCTGATCTATAGGCTTGCAGGCATAAGGTGATAATAAGATAAAGGAGCAGGAATTACTTTAATTTCTCAGTAATTTGGGACACTTTTTAATAACTACCATTTTCATGGTTTGAGGGTGGCCCATGTTTTATGAAAATACTGACAAAGCAGAGTGATAGTTGTCAATACTTTGTGAAACAGCTACCAGTGATAGATCAAGTGTGGTCCATATTTCCCAATAATCATTTTGCAAAATAATTATAGTGGTCCACATTCCAATAGTGGTCTAAATTTCCAAGAATTTACGGTAGTAGCTACAAACTCACTCACTTACAGACCACTGTGTAAGCTAGTCCATTAGATCATACATTCAGAAACAGGTCCATATACAGAGATAAAATGACCTGATCTATAGGTGTATGGGCCCAAGCTGCTCATAAGATAAATAGGCAGGAATTAGTAGCTATAAACTCAATCACCTACAGACCATTGTGTAAGTTGTCCTTAAGATCTTACATTCAGAGATAAGTCCAAAATATCCCAATTGATATACCGAAAGGCAAGATGATGTCAAATTGAATAAAAGTTTGAATAATAGTGTCTAAATGTTAAAAAAAGATATGTCAAATTTTATTCAACTTTAACCAATTCTGTGCCTAAGGTCTCCTTGACATGGGTTATGGGAACGGTAAAACTTAAGCAAACATAACTTTTGTGTTAAGCATAAATGTGTTTTTCCTCATACCATCTGGAAGATGCGCAGGTCAAAATATTAAGATAGAAAGAGTCAAGGCATTCTTGATGAAAAAAATGTTATTTTGACTGTTAATTTCATATTTCTCATATGCATCAGGATTCGCTCAAACATTGTCTTTATAGAAATTAGAAAAAAATGTTATTTTTGCTGTAAATTTCATATTTCACATATATATCAGAATTTGCTCAACATTTTCTCTCTAGTAATTTGTGCGTGCAGTGAAAGAGCAGGTAGCTGCTGGCATGTTGCCAGAGCGTGGATCAGTAGCTAAGTATGAAGAAGGGTGGAGGGCAGGGGGCCCGGTGGCTGGGGGCAATGAGTGTTTATTGGGTTAGCATCACCCCTGCTGCCGGCCGGCCGGAGCTGCTGCTGCTGCTGCTGCCATAAATAAGTTTAATACGCTAATCTAGACGCTACATGTCACACCCTCCCTCTGCCTCCCTTCAGGCTATAGGTACATCACAGTAGAGAAATAGAATAGAATAGAATATAGAACTCTTTATGTACTGCACTGGACCATCTGAGTGGAGAAGTTATATAGTTACTAATTCAAGGACTAATATTTCGCTACATGTCACACCCTCCCTCTGCTTCCCTGAGGCTTTAGGTACATCATGTAGAGAAACTCATGTGTACTGGACTAGAAGATATCTATTGTATAGGACTCTTTATGTACTGCACTGGACCATCTGAGTGGAGAAGCTATATACTAATTTACTGACTAATATTTTGCTACATGTCACTTCAGGCTTTAGTTGCATCATGTAGACAAACTCATGTGTACTGGACTAGAAGATATCTATTGTATAGGACTCTTTATGTACTGCACTGGACCATCTGAGTGGAGAAGCTATAATATATTAGGCCACTCCAATTTAATTACTTGTCTTACGAGCTTTTTTTGGAAAAAAATTCCTGTCAGACTCCAAAAAAAAAGAAAAAAAGTCACCTTTGGTGTCTTACGGACGAAAGTGGTTTGGAAATTTTCTGTCAGACTCCAAAAAAAAAAAAGTGCAAGTTTTAAGAATATTCTTTGTAAGGGTGATTCAATCAACTACAGGAAACTATCATCACTGTAGTAGAGCCTAAGACTTAAGGAGGTATACCTCCCACCCTTCAGGTTACAGGGATAAGTAGATTGATTGATTTTATTTAGTTGAGAATAGGCTGTTAGAAACATATCGCTACCAGTCCTAGTCGGCAGACTCTAAAAAAAAAAAAAAAAAAAAAAAGTAACGTTTTTCAACTTTTTTTTTTATTCCAAAATGGCTCATTTCCTACATCCTGAGCACGTAAGACAAGTAAATAAATTGGAGTGGCCTTAATGGCATAACTTAAGTATCCTGGACCCATCCTATAGACCCCCAACTGAGAACATAAATGCTTAAATACCAATTAAATAAAATTGAATCTTGACCCACTGGGCCTTACCATCCTTTAGCCTTAGGTATGCAAATAATTATTGGCATACTTTCCTTTGTAATTTCCCACTTAAAAGGTTAAATTACAAGTATATGTATACTATCAGCAAGGTTTCCGGCCCAGAGTTTGAAAGAGAAGACTAGCCTAGTAAGCCCTAGGTGCCGAGCATGGTCATTCACTGGTTAAATACCTCCCTGGTGTTTTTAAGCCTTATCAGCCAATTTCCTAAATTGCTAACGACAGTTAGCGATCAAGGAAGTGGTAAATCAATAGATACGGTTAACTCTGTCTGCTTTCCTTCTGGAATCTCTCTAAAATTAGCATGCTTGATCTAAAAATAGACAAGCTCGGAACAACTGCTCGCCGCATGAATTTGATCAGCGCTCTGTCATATCTAGGAATTGCTTTGATGTCCACATAGATATATGATAAGCGGGCAAGAAATATTGTCAAGTTTATTGGGTAAAGATAGACCAAGGAAATAGTCCCCAGAGGGATCTGCCTCTGATGGAAGCTAAATTTATATAGAATATTATACACATATATATATATATATATATATATATATATATATATATATATATATATATATATATATATATATATATATATATATAAATATATATATATATATATATATATATACCTCATCACCAATCTAAACCTTTTCATGCCTACAGCAGCCAAAGGCTGATTGTTTTGGGGATATCCTACAGGCAAAATCATATTTAGAAAATATGTGAAGAAATGTCATTCAGAATTATATATATATATATATATATATATATATATATATATATATATATATATATATATATATATATATATATATATATATATATATACATCATTATATGTGATTATTAAAGTTTAACAAATATATTAATGATTGTATAATTGTACTAAGGTATATATTTAATTTCCTTTACAATCCAATTTAATCTTTAGAAATACCACACAAAATATCAAAACAGAAAAAAGGACGCAAAGAATGTTGTCTGTTTCCTGTTCACCATGAAATGAAAATCTTTTTACATAAAAAGGGTACTCACTTTTATCGAGAAACTGGAACCTTCCGCGGAAGCCGGTGTGGTTTCCCTGTACGGAATCTGTGTGAAATTCTAATATTAGGCTCCTCTCCGAGGAGAAATGTTTCTTTTGAATCATGCTTATATTGCCGCACTCCTCGCGACTCCAAACACTGCGCTCGTTAACCTCTGGACGCTCCAGATCCAGAAAGAACCTGAGAAAATCACCACACCTACAAATAGAATCACAATGTTCATATGCAGCCAGAGCTGATAGGGTCAACATCATCATGTAACATGGGCAATCCGGTGGCAAAATGGAATATTCCAAGATTTCCAAGCAGTGAGAAAATATTCCACTAAAAGTAACAGATTTTTTTTGTGAAAATCTATTTCTAAGTTTGGCATAATGCTGTCTTTTTTATTACAAAATATTCCAATAAAGTAACAGATTTTTCTGTGGAAATCTACCTCTAGGGTTGACAAAATACCACCTTTTTTATTAGATTATGTTCCAATAAAGTAGGTAAAAATATATCCTTCCTTCATCATTGGTCTTCATGTCTAATTTGATACAGGATGTTCAATACTAAAAGATTTATCATAAGTAAACATTAAATTAAAATGATTTTACTCCGAGTAGGTACGTCATGATGTCTAAAAGATGTCACAAGTTTTACTCAGATCAAATGCCAGCTTTGTAAATATCACATTACTTTGAATGAATGGTCAGTATTCAAAAGACAATCAAGCATCTATTATTTCAGAATAAATCAGATTATCATTTATTTTCATTTTACATTTCATTATTTCACTACTATTTCTTTGTTTGAAATTACAACTGGTAATATACATTAAAATAATGCATATCAAATTTCCCATATTTTTGTGTTATGTATTATGATTTCTTTGTAAGGTATTACAACTAGTAATATACAAATTATGCATATTACATTTCGCATATTTTCCTATTGTTTTTCACTGTATTGTCTTGGAATATTCCACCTGTCCACCTGTCAGATTTCCCTTGGTCTGTCTCCATGCAACAGGTGCCTCAGGTGCATGTCATTCTTTGATCCACTCTCGGAGTAGGATGCCGCAGCGAGCATGCACTCTGTGCGCCGTGGTGGGTGAGTCAAACACTACCTAAATGTAGGATGCCCTCGCTCGGAGGCTGAGTCGGCCCCGGCCGCCCAGCCAGTGGGGCCGCCCAATAGGTGGCACCACCTGGCGGGGCGGTGCGGAGCGCTGGCCACGCTGGAATTCAAACACTCTTACCTGTACGCTTTTAACCCATCACAGTAAACACCATCTTGAAAGCACTGACCGCGTATAATATATGATAAAACCTCAACCAGTAAAAAATAGGTGCTTTCAAGATGGCGCTCTCTCGGGACGACAAGTCCCGGCATATTTAGCAGGATCGCTGCTGTGCTGGCAGCCATATTGTTTGATTGAAGGAGTAGTCGTGACAAAGAGCTCAGAAGAGCTAGAGAGAGACTAGCCGTTGTTGAGCCGCATGCATTAATAGTAAGTGGTTTGTTGTTTATCTAAGACTATCTCTAGGAGATCACAATACACTCCTCCAATCAAGTAAGATGTTTCCAGCACTATGTTGGTGCATATCCCAATCTACAGGACTACAGGTATCAGCACACCTTTCTCAAGCTTACTGGCACCCCTACTCAAGACTTGAGGTCAAAATAATTTGTAAAAAGTTGAAAAAAGCTGGAACTCTGGCACATTGGTACTCATATGATAGTGCTCATCCAAAGCTTTCAAATGAATACCAACATGAGAGGGTCTAGGTAAATGTGAAATGTATTTGTGGAAAAAAAGTAGACTCAGCATTACAAAGGGTTAAATGATAGATTTGGTTGCTCTGCTCCGTCATTTGTAAATTATTGGGACTGTTGCGCATACAAAAACCTATCTGCATTGGCAGGTTTTGTCTTTTTTGTTACATAGAAAATTTGTAAAGCACTATAGAGAAATGATTTTTAGTAAACATATTTCAAATATGGAAAATTTTAATTGGTTATTCATCTCTCTTCAGAAAAACATTAAGAAAATGATATTTTTGTCAAACATTTTATAATTTGTACAAAAATGATATAACAATAAACAACAATTTGATTTCGTGAAAGTTAAAAAAGATGGAGATTTGTTCTTATTCAATATATATGTAAAACGATAGGAACAACAATAATTATCTGATTTCATGAAAGTTAAAAAAGATGGAAATTCGTTATTCGAAAAATATGTAAAACCATAGCATAGAACATTTTAGTAGTGTTAAGAGTGCCTCATTCTGAGATGCTGTGTGCGATTGGTAGAGAATGTAGGTTGGGATAGTACGCTGAATCTCAGAGCCTCTTCTACAGGCGGAAAGTCACACGTCTGGCCTTTGCGGAGTTCCGGGTGGACCCTGTCACCTTAAGAGTTAAGCGTTCCACTGCTTGCTTGATAAGCGGCGGGCCTGTACAACAGACTCTGAACTCAGGGTACAAAAAACAATTAGTTTGTCGAATCACCACCAGGTGACGAGATTGCTTGTGTGCTTGAATTCCCCCCAGTCGAGGAGAGTTCTACGGTACGTGCGGGCAGCGTCACTGTACTCTGGTATATACGTCATGCATTGGTTATTGTTATTGTTATCAGGGCAAGCGGATCGGCTGTTAGGGTTAGTACCTCTACAAAGATGCACACTGGGAGAGATGCTGTTAATGGGTTAATTGGTGAGACAGATCAGGGGTGCCAAAGAGTTATCTCTTGAATAAATGAATAAATCAATCGATTTCATGAAAGAATAATTGTTCTTTACATACTTTTTCTTTATAACTGTTCTTTATATACTCTAGCAATCATTTATCTGAGGCCAGTATTATTCATTCATTCTTAGCGAATTCATTTGAATGTACATTTCCTATTTTTGAAAAGATACTATTTTCATGAGATACCTAACCAAAACAAATAACTTATTTTTGTCAAATTTGTATTATTTTGTGTCAAATTTGAAATTACTCAATAAATTTCTAAATAAATGCATGAATGAACAACTGACATATTATATATATATATATATATATATATATATATATATATATATATATATATATATATATATATATATATATGTATATATATATATATATATATATATATACATATATATATATATATATATATATATATATATATATATATATATATATATATATATATATATATGTATATATATATATATATATATATATATATATATATATATATATATATATATATATATATATATATATATATATATATATATATATATATATATATGTATATATATATAGAATTTGCATTTACAGAAATATCTTGGTTAGGAACATATGCATAGTGGATATTGGTAAATTTGAATAGGAGAGAGAATGGTCAACTCTGAGGCGTCCACCTGCGAGGTTATTATACAGGTGAGACATTGCTTACAACACACAATAGGTGAGCACAGGAGAGGAGGAGGAGGAGAAGGAGTAGGAGGAGGAGGATTGTGGGACGATCGGCAATGGCGGCGCTAATGGCAATGGCGATGGCTGCAGCAGTATTAGGACAAAGCCACAAGCACACAAGCTACAACTGGCAGGTCTACGGTATGGAATGGTACAGTACGGTATGCAGGGTGTTAAGGAGAGTCAAGCAATAGGGCCAATGGTGGCTTCATTATGGTAAGGATTAACACACCCAGGTTTATGATAAAAAACATAAAAAATTTAAATCTCAACAATACATTATGACCCATTAGATAGTACATATTATTGTTAGGCCAAGAAAGTAAATAAAGCATGTATTTCAAGCATATAAAGCACAGAAGAATATTGATTAGACTTAAAATTCAAATGATGTCCATTTTTATAGAAAATATTCTGAGACAAAAAACATTAGCTTTGGCATCAAATACACATGGTATTCATTTTCACAGGAAAAAAATAACCAAAATTGACATTTCAATTAAACCCTTTTTTTTGGCCTAACATCATATGCATATACAATACAAAATGGTCATATGTATTTATAGAATGAAGTAGCTGCAACTATGGCCACCTAGGGCACAATGTTAGAACTAACTGAAATTACTGCAATGGGATGAGAACCTGTATATATATATATATATATATATATATATATATATATATATATATATATATATATATATATATATATATATATATATATATATATGGTTAAGGAGAGTGGTTGGGAGGGGGAGGAAGCCAAATCAGTAGGTGCTTATAGTGTTTTCATCTAAACACTGTGCTACTCTCAATACAGACACCCAATAGAGATGATCAGTTGAAATATATTGGAACTATTCACCTGTATCTTCTGCATTCAATTAAGTGCTAGAACCTCCTCTACAGATACCATATTCTACCTACATAATATCATCAAATATACATTTTATGATTGCCGGTAACATTTACATTCAAATAGCACCATGCAGTACAGTGGCTGTACATAACGTGTTTGAGTGACTTGGACTGATTGAGTTTAGATGATTTATGGTCTATTTGATATAACCAGGAACTATAGAATTAAGAAATTATTATCTATTGTTCCTGATATTAAATCCGCCATGAAGATAATTTTTCTGATTTCTTAATTATTCTTTTTCGTCTTGAAAATATTTTTTTGCATACAAATTCAATTTTTTTTAATCTGAATTTGATATCAAAGCAAACATACAAGATATCAATATATTTTCTGACAAATTTGATCTGATCATCTCGTTGAATTGGCAATCATATTTAGAACAAAAATTAACTAGCATCATCTGAAACTTTATTTCAAGACTCACTCAAACAGGTTATAGAGATGATTATTTCAATAAATTTTGTAACAGTGCATTATTAATTGAAGTCTTCAAATCTAATATACATCTTACTATATTCTGGTTGTTTCGTATGTAAGTAGAATATGGTAGCTGTGTACTTAATGACCCAGATAATGAATAAAGAATATACAAGCTTTCTTCTAACTGACAACACAATAATAAAAAACCTAGGTATATTTCACTGTCATTGATTTTCTGTATTTGAGGTTAGACAGTGCGCCGCAGTCTACTAGCATTGGAGTAGAGTTGGAGCACCCAGGTGTTGGACTGACTACCTGATGTTGGCTACTGACTGACAGGAGTGACGCCACCTGCCCTGGAGGGACGGTGAAAACTCTTTGACCACTGCATTGACCATTGGTCAGTTTACCACCTAAGGACATAAAACTATTGGCTAGTTTACATATACTGTATATAAGTAATAAATATCCTGTATCTTATTATTCACTCATGTAACTACTGTGATATTTAGAGAAAAATTGTGATATGTTGTTTTTTTATTTGCCATTTCGCAAATGAAACATAAGTTATCTAATAAGTAGTTTATATAAGTATTCATTACTATCTGCAAATATGCATTGTCCCATGTATAATCTATTGGTACCTAAGTACAAATTGGGATAAGATTACGGTTAATGTGTCAATGAGAAATATTACTAAATGTTATGTATTTGATATTGAAATATTATAGGATACAAATATATAAATGGTGTATGGTGTAAATGTTCCATTCAGCTGGAAGAGTTATCAGATGGTTGAACAGGATTTAAACAGGGACTGAACATTTCTTAAGGTTTGAAATTAGAAATTTGAGTGTCCTTCTTTACAAAGAGAAGGCAGTGGTTTTGGACTCCTTAGTTCTTTAAGTATGCAGTTGACAAGTTTAGACAAAAAAGCAAATTTTTGTACAAAGGCAGAAATGCACTATTGTTTTAGCTGTTTAGTAGGCAGTTGAAAAGTTTAAACAAAAAAGTATATGTTTAACTAATAGCATTATTATTTTTGAATATTACAAAATCATCATCATATTCAATATGTGAATATGAAAAAGAAATGTGATATTTCAAATAAAAGCTAAATCATTCACATTAAGTCTAGGTGAATGTGTAGACAAAGCATGAAAGCTGAAAAGCACTATTGTTTTAGCTGTTTTGTAGGCAGCTGAATAGATTAAACAAAAAAGCATATGTCACATTTAAAATGTGAATATGAAAAAGAAATGTGATAATTCAAATAAAAGCCTAATCATTCACAAGTCTAGGTCAATTAGTGGACTTGATGATGTGTTTGCTGTAATTAACAAATGTTAAAATAGCAAAACTAGAGGAAGCCTGCAGACACAGGTATTAAAACCCAGGCGAGGATTAAAGAGACTAAGCAATGGAGAGCAGTATGAAGAGTTTTCCCTGGCCCCACAGTGGCATGGGCAGCAGTAGTATATTATAGTGTTCTAGAGAGCACATCTATGTAGTAGTAGTAGTAGTAGTATTCCTTGAAGGGGGTGGGTGCCTTATAGGTCCCAAGGCTGAAAGCAACAACTATACCTTTCCCTTTCAACGCCATCACTGTGGGTAGGAGAGATGAATAAATCAACAAAGAAAAACCACAGTATTAGTCATAGCAGCAATCTACCATCACAATAATCAGTCTCAAGAACATCTCAAGAACATCTCAAGAACATCTCAAGAACATCTCAAGAATATCTCAAGAACATCTCAAGCATAACATTACATTGTTGTCACATCAGAAATAGATCCTGTACATGAAAAGAACATGGCAACTTATATCAAGGTTAGGTACATTTTCCCAGACTTCAGTCAGGGGCACAATATATATTTTTTCCTAAACATTCATTTTACAAGTCAGGAATCATACCATTTTTATACAAGACAAATTTTAATTATAATCTACCTGATATTTTTCCATACCACAATTTCTTTGAGAAACATTTACATATATTTGCATATAATGAAAGAAGAATGGAGAAACACACATGACACAGCCATTGGGACAATTGTATCTGACAATTGTCAAATAATCTAATGACACTAAGGCCTAAGAATCACTCTTAATCTTGTTAATTCCAGCCTTTCTATAATTGAACCTAATTTTTTAAACCCCACATAAAGTCTTTTAATCCATCTACACCAAGAGTTTCCTTTTAAACATCTTATCTGACTTTCAAATATTTCCAAAGAATATTTATAGAAAATCAACAAAATGGTTAAGTCATAAAGAAAGTTGTTTCAAACAAAAATACATGGGAATTGCCATGACCTAAACAAAGAAAAAATTTCCAGTTTATTCATATTTTATGCTGTTCATATTTTGGAAAACATGAAGAAAATGTGCATTCCAATTCTACTTGAGTATCAAAGCTTGATTGTAATTCATGACTTTATTTTAATCCTATTCATTTTTGATATGAAGCAAAAGTTTCAGACCCTATAGACTTTACCATTCATTTTTCATCTTCATTGACAAAAAATAGCAAGATGTTCGAATTCAGAAATGCACTTTTCTTCAAAAACATCCTATATTTTAGAATCCTATGACTTCAATTTTGATTTTTTTAACCTTCAAGTAGTAAGTCCAGTAGCCATGCTGTTTTTAGGCAGCAAACATTTATTACTTGGATAAAGTATAGCAGATCTGTGATGAACTTTGAAAGACCTTTAAAGATGGAGTGGCTATCATTAATCTATGCCACTAACACTATCAGTCTCATATCCATACACAGCCTACTAACAGGTTTAGTGAATTACATACAACTGTGTAGTAATCAGGTCCTACAACGAACTCTAACAAAGCGCCTCGATTGATGGGGAGCATGGAGTTCATTATTTAAAGATTGATTCTTTGTAGGAAGTTGATGACAATAAGTCGGGAATGAGAAAAGCGTCGCGGGTCTCAGTTGTTTCTTTGAGTGTCCACTACTCAGTATGCGCGAGGGTTGGCTGGCTATAGTAAGCTGGAGTGGGGAGCAGTGACTAATAGGTACTTTACGACAGGATTCCACAAGTTTTGATTAGAGTTAGACATGGCCAGGGTGCTTGATAACAGGATCAAAAGGCGCTGATCTATGTCCCCTGTCGGTGTCCACCGCGCCTCCCGATAACTCGCTGCTCCCCCCGTACGCCTCTCCTGCCCGTCCCGATACCAGGCGAAACTCACATCGGCTGCGCTAATTACAATATTCATGGACTTGCCGCAACAGCTTACTGCTAACACTCGGCAGCTCAATGGACTGATTCCGCAAGCGTTACTGCTGAGGCGGAATTACAAATGAGGACAAATGCTGCATGGTAATGCCTCGCTGACACCTCCGTCGAATTCCCGCACTCCCTCCGGGGTGCTTGTATCAGGACTCCGCATGAAGGAGGGGAGGAGGTTATAAAGGTATAATACACTCTAGGCAAACTGGACATTAACCCTTATGCTGCTGACACCCCCACCGAATTCCCGCACTCCCTCGGGGGTGCTTGTATTCCCGCACTCCCTGGGGGGTGCTTGTATCAGGACTCAGCATGAAGGAGGGGAGGAGGTTATAAAGGTATAATACACACTAGGCAAACTGGACATTAACCCTTGTGCTGCTGGCACCTCCACCAAATTCCCGGGGGGGGGGGGGGGTTATCAGGACTCGGCATGAAGGAGGGAAGGAGGAAATATATAAAGGTATAATACACAAAGGCAAACTGGACATTAACACTTGCTCTGCTGACTTCATTTACTACAATATTTGGATAGGAGTTGTGACAACAATTTTAAATGGCAGTTACCACGTAATCTTTTAGGGTAACAATAAGTGTATAACAGCAAGCTGTTACATTAGACTGCTAGGTTATGGGAGCTTAGAAAATAAGTTTAAAAAATAAGTAAAAGGGAGTATTGAATTTTGAATCTCAGGAAAATATATTGCCTTGTTTTATGAAGTTCTTTTCAAATAACTGTGCGTAAATTATGTTGATAAGTAAATGGATAATTTCCCATGCATACCACCTATTTAAACTTGCCAATTAGGCAGCATTTGTATGAAAGTTAATTGTTTAACATTAAACTTTTAAAATTGAACTGGTAAGCAATAGCAATTGTTCTTTCAAATCTGAAATAAACACACTTTTTTCTTTTCAGATACTTTTTGAGATTTCCAATAGGGCCATTTGGTAAAAAGATATGAACGAATGCAGTAGGCAATCATATGCTAGAGGGGACTTACAATAAGCACATAAATAGTTCCTATGGCTTGGAAGGAATACTTTGACCTAGCCTTTAATAATCCCTATTCTAAACCTTCACTAGCCAAGTTTTTAACTAATAATCATCATAGTTGAAAACCTTTTAGTCAATAATCTTATAAAAGATCATGAGGTAATTTCTGTCGTTGTGGATACCCATTGATAACATAAACCACCCAATTACTGTTGCCTTATTCTTTTAGATAAAGTAATGTCACTGTCAGCCTGTTAACCCTTCTAATGCTAAGGCTACTCTCATCCAAAGCACAAGGATGCAAAGAATTTCTGAAGCATTGCAAACCCTGTAATGTTGTAATTCATTGGAAAGCTCTTGCTTTCAGATGACTACCCATGTGCCAGGGTTTTAATCATTTTCAGGATCTTTGCATCATTTTGTACGGGCCAGCCACCATCAGCATAGGGGATAAAGATGGGGTTTTATTCTTTAGAGGAATTATGAGTTATATTCCTGTCATTGTGGATCATACCCAAGGATAACATAAACCACCAATTAGTGTGGACTTCATCTGCAGAGAAAGTAATGTCGTTGTCAGCCTGTTAACCCACATGCTGCTGGTGGCTTATTCTTCCGATACAAAATATTGCAAAAAAGCTGAAAAATGACTGAAACCCTGGCATATGGGTATTCATATGAGAGTACTCAGTGATAGTTATCTAATGAATACCAACATGACAGGGCTAATATGTTTTTCAAAAATGTTTACATTCTTTGGACAAAAGTAAAGGGTTAATACAGGCAAGGGAGCTAATTAGCTCATACTACTGGAAATGCCTAGTCTTCAGGTTAAAGATTGGCACTCCAGCCATTAAGTAGATTTCTAAGGTAACTGAATTATGCATGGACCTTTTGTGAAGTGAAATAGGCCATTACAATAGCATTAGCCATTGTTTTCTAGAGTCATTGACATCCATTCTAATTCTCTACAAGCTTGTCCACAGACTTGCAAAATAGTTTCAAGAATCTTTATTATCATTGATTGAGGTATTTGTGTTATGAAAGAATCTTAACATTATGATAGCATAAGCCAATTTTGTACAGTCAGCAAAATCCTTTCTCTACAAGTTTATTCATAGATCTGACAGTTTTAACATATTTTTATCATCATTGTGTTGTTTGCAATAAAATGCCTTTGATTTAGGACCTTAAAGAAACTTATGGAATTGACTCTAACCATTGGATTCATTTTCATTATAAGCAGCAAAGTGAATCCAAAATAAATAACGAGACAATATGAGTCTTTAACACATTCATGCCAGCATGAAGCACCCCACAATGCCCTGGTAATCACAATAAAATGAATTTTATTTAAAAAATATTTGTTTTAGAAAAATATCAGAAAGAATATTAAGCAGAATTCTAGCACTACTGACTTTACAGATATTTAGTTAATTTCTGTACTATTCCAAAAAGGTTTTAAAAAGTGTCATACATTCAGATGACAATTTTCTCTCAAGGGAAAATCAATTTGGAATCAAGGCATGAATGTGTTTCAATAAACAGGTTTTCAATTAATACAAACTCTCAGTCATTCTTTTATTATAGGAAATACAATTATGTTGGCTACAATAAAGTATTCACAAGGGTACAGAGAATTTCAGGTATGCAGATTCCATTGTTTCATGGAAGTGAATATACTGTTGAAGACAAACTAGGGTACATGGTCAGATAAATTGGTATGAGCATAGCCCACTATACAAATATGACATCCCAGTGGTGGTAACATGAAGGAACGTATCCCTATCCTCCAGAGGGGATCCATTCCATCATGTTACCCCCACTGGGATGTCATATTTGTTTTATTATACCAAGAAAACCCTGCAATGTAAAAAAAACAAACCACTGCCGGTAGCTGATTCAGAGAAAAAAAACACAGTACGGAATGGTGAACCTCAGTTAGAAAATCACGTCTTACAATCTTCATGTGAGGTATGATATTGAAAACATGTCTATGGCATGTCAAAAAGCCCGAGGCTTTTGGAGAATATCTTCTGAATAAATTTACATCTCAGGAAATATCTGTACGAGAAATATCAATCAAAACCTAATAAACAACTTCCTTTCAATATATGCGTATTTGACGTGTACCAAACAATATGTTACCCTAGTTTGTCTGTACAAAAAAACCAATGATAACTTCATTTTGGTGCTGAAAAAAGAACATTAATTGAATTTGTTGAATTATAGCTAAGAATATTTTAGAGGGAAGGGTATTACGGTTTCTCTGATTTTAATTTTGTACTAATGTTCTGCATTCTAGAAGTTGAAAAATGTTCTTATTTCTCGTTTTCGACAAAAATTCTGAAAGAAATGATTATTTAATTTAAACAGAGCAAAAATTAGGAAAAATGTCATACCCTTCCCTCTGCATCGACCTTTACTTCATATTTGCAAAATTTAAAGGTCCCTGCCTATAATTATGGGTAGGAGCTCTATTCTTTTCTTTCTATTTTTTTTATTGAATTGAATAGTAAAAGAATAGCATTACTTTTGAAACATTTCATTGGGAAATGTAAAAATATCCATATTGAACCAAATAGTAAAAAAAATGCAACATAATTGTGACATCTTATTCAGCCTTTTGATACATTTCATTTTCAAAGTAAAATTTTATCAATACTTGCGTTATAACAATGTATCTATTTTGAACGTTGTAAAAAATATGCTCTATAGGTTAATAGTTTCTGTAAAGGTCATATCTTTTAAAGTGAAAGGTGTCATATTTTTCTTGTTAGCTGAATTACTTATTCCTTCAGTGGAATTATGTATACAATGATAAGAATGAACAGAAAATATACTCACCGGTTGCTTGGTGTAGGAAGCTTGAGGTCAAATTCTAGAAAAGTGAGCTCTACGATTTCTTCTACTTTTCCTATAAACTGGTAGAGTATACAGTTCAAATTGGCTGGATAGATCTGTGGGAAGTTTGGCGAAGTGAAGGTTCCCCTTGAACGACCATAGCTCTCATACGTCACACATTCACAAGCTGTAAGGAAACATAGAAAAATATCAGAACTGTGTGATATATAAATAATTCATAATACAATGGAATACATTGGATAATACACACACACACACACACACACATATATATATATATATATATATACAATCTTCATGTGAGGTATGATATTGAAAACATGTCTATGGCATGTCAAAAAATATATGTATATATATGTATATGTATATATATATATATATGTATATATATATATATATATATATATATATATTTATATATATATATATATATATATCAGATAGACGTGCATTTCAAGAAATAATACTCTTGAAAGGTACATGATAGTTTTGAAAAGCACATTTATAGAAGTGAAAGCATCATACAGTCACAGTTTAACTATGACTGCACCATAAGTCCATTCAAAAGAAAATAAGCATATTCAAGAATTGCATTGCTAAGTTTGTTTTTCTTTGAATTAAAACACAGTAATTGTTAACACGGCACAATTATTTCTTGTTTAAAAAACAAAATCTTTTTCAGTACGCGCGTACCTGAACAGTTAAACTAAAGTAAGCATAACTGTTAATCCAGTGCAGTGCTTGTGGTTAAAAACACAAAAGAGATAAAATGGAATTTTTAACCACAACCAGCACATTATACTCTCTGCATTAAGTATCATATCTTGGGACCCAGACTGTCGTTTTGTTGGGTTTGAGCAGTACAGTCTGAGTAAACTAACTTGACAGTTTTTTTACAACCATACCTTTCACCATTTCCCACATTCTCACCAAAACAGTACAAAGACAATGGACTTAAAACATAAACCTTATATTTTCAACAGTGAAAAACATTTTACAATTGAAATTCCGCCTCCCAGAATCTCACCAGAAATGCAAAGATAATGGAATATAAACAAAAGATTTATATTTTCACCAGTGAAAGCGTTTTCAAATTGAAATTCCTTCAATAAAGAAGTCTTCCCAAAACCTAATTCTAAAAAACTACCAATTTTACTGTTACCACTACATTTGAAAATATGGAATAATTGAAATTTATTGTATGATATGACTATATTTACTTTTCATTTTACCTCTGTCAATATGATATGTACTTTGAAATGCAACGCATTTATCCACATCTGGAATAAATTGATAAATACAAAAAAGAAAATCAACTAAGATATCTTAAAACCACCTCACATTTCGATAAGCAATTTGACATTGGAAACACTAATATGCTATATAATGTCAATCTTAAAACGATAATCATCATAATGATATCACTAATGGGTACTTGATGATACGAAAATCATCAAGTTCCCTTCAGATGAGGTGAAAGCAATCTCTTAAGTAACAGAGGCTTCATTAATTATGTTTTCCTTTTTTATCTTTTCCTCTGAAATGGCATCTCAGCTTTCCCATTAGGTCGCAATATTGGCCTGCATTACATAGGCACATTACTTTGGTGCAACTAAAAGAGAAAAACCCCACAGAAATGCATCCATTTTCCTTTCAAAGGAAGTTTATTCTGATATAGAATTAACCCATTTGTACAGGTAGCACCCATGACACAGCTTGTACTTATTATGGGTGATTAGTGATATATTGCTGAAAAATACTAAAAAATACTAAAAAACATTTGAAGGGTAAATGTGCATTCAAGGCTGGTGACAATATTGCTCCCTGGAGAAAAGATTACTATCTCTGACTCAATTTCAAATGAAAAGATATTTCTTTATATTCATAATATGAGCAGGACTACAAAAGCTAACTTTTAAATTGAGCTATTAACCAAGAAGGAAGAATTTCAGATAAACACAACCATGAAAATATTGGTTCTTTTTTCTTATTTGCACCTTGCTTTAGCAGACCCATGTTATTTGAAACCCGATTCCTGCAGTGAAACTTTATACCATTTTATTGACCAGGTGTTCTACTCACATCACATAGCTTTTATCATCTTACTGCTATAAAACTGGCGAAACTGTGTTCCCAATAGAAAGTGTCATATCTTGATAAGGTTTTCATTTTAAATAGAAGACATGACACCATTGATAATTTTGACATTGAAAGCAAAATACTGGGTAAAGACACATTTTTTGTGCTATATACACACTTTTAATATCAAAAAATGATTTCCACATAAGCTGATTTTGTAGACAGGCTGACCTTTGAGATTATGAGAAAAATGACAGCTAGTCCATTTTGGTTCACTGTCAGTCAGATCTGGCAAAGCGGGAAATAATCCCACAACTATGGTGGGAGTATGGAAAGTTGAGAGTAAGTGTGAGGTTTCTGCGGAGAGTTTTGAGAATCCGGAGGCCAGCACGAAGAAGGATATTAGCGGCTTTACCCTGAGCGTGTCTTATGGCATTGATCTTGATCAAACGTCGAAAAGCCGTGTTTTTTTCTGACAGCACAATTCCATTAATATACCGGCGCCTGCCACTCTCTATTCCCTCACGCCAATTCCATTAAGCGGGATCAACAGATCAGCATGGCAGGACTGCAGGATTAATGTCACACCAAGACTATCCCCCGCCGACGGGAAACCAGGAATATTCCCTCTTTTATCATACATCTGGTCAATACTTCCACCAGGAAACTTTTAAACTCACAGTTCTGATACACACAAGTCAAGGCACCTTTACCCTTCCAATGCTGAGACTACTTTCCTCCAAACACAAGGACGCAAAGATTATTGAAATCCACCTAAGCCCTGTAGTGTTGGTATTCATTGGAGAGCTCTCACTGAGTTAGGTGAGTACCCATGTGCCAGGGTTCCAGTCATTTTTCAGCTTTTTGCATCATTGTGTTTTGGCCTAATTAGCCACGAGCATCATAAGGGTTAAAGGGTAGGGGCAAACACTGTGAATATATCTATATTTAGAAAGAGAGTATTCCCCGATGGGAAACCAGGAATATTCCCTCTTTTATCATACATCTGGATAATTTTTCCATGAGAAAACTTTTAAACTCAGGGTTCCGATTCACACAAATCAAGGGCACCTTAAGAGGATAGGGGCAAAACCTGTAAATTTTTAGATATTTAGTGAATTGAAGAGAGCAGGAACAGGAAACCAAGAATATTCCCTCTTTTATCATACATCTGGTCACTACCTCCTTGAGGAAACTTTTTAACTCAGAGTTCTGATTCACACAATTCAAGGCACCTTAAATGAAAGGGACAAAAACTCTGAATTCACAGATATTTAGTATACCCCACTTTTGTTTTGTTTTGTTTTACAAGAACCTTTCTTAAAATGCCACTGTAAGCAACTAAATCATTTTATCAAACAATGCACCTTAATTTGGCAATTTGTAAGTGCTTACGTTTGATGAGGAACACAATCTAGTTTTGAAATAATTTTACCTTTTGTCTCGTTTTTTGTTTCAAGGATCTATAGCCTTTCTTAAAATGCCACTCTATGCAACTGAACAATGTGCTTTAAGGTGATTTTTTCATTGGCAATTTGTACATGCTTGAGATTGATGTGGAGCACAATCAAGCCTTCACTCATCTATCATCCCCCCTCCCCCATCCCTTCCCAGCGACAGCTCCCATTTCAAGCTCCACATCATCTGCATGATAATCAACCAGCATAATTAACAAACGCATCTTAAGACCACAGCCAGCCACGCGTGAAAATGAGGGACCTTTAATTAACAGGGACATTTAGAATCGCACAATTGTGGACATTGCATTCACAATGAGTTACAGGTTTCACATGGCTTGAATGAATCCCACTGCGCTAAATCATTTGGAAAATATAAATCTTTATGGGCTCAGGTTTAATTATCCAACACACTGCATTAACATGGATCCAACCCAGTGGAAAACAAATCTATAAGTACATTGAAGCTCCATACTAGAGAGTACCCTATAGTTTACATATATATATATATATATATATATATATATATATATATATATATATATATATATATATATATATATATATATATATATATATATATATATATATTTATATATATATATATATGTATATATTATTTACATATATATATATATATATATATATATATATATATATATATATATATATATATATATATATATATATATATATATATATATATTGGTACAAGGTTCTGTATGTAACTTTGTATGTGTTTTGCAATTAATAAAAGACAATATGATGATTGAAATGAGATTTGGATATGCAATGCAGCGTCATATGACTATAAGTTGGTCAAAGATCATGGACTACTTGCACAATTAAACATAAGACAACGATTAAAAGGAGATTTTCAAATTTGAATCAGATCCTCGAACCTTTTATTCTTTGTGCATTTGAGATTCTTCCTTCTTGGTTATGTTATGGCTCCATGGTATACTATTAAATGTTATCTACGTCTGTTTCATATTCTTCCCACAGAAACTCTAAGCATCACAGCAGCAAGTTACTCTCACTAAAACACGATCAATATATATATATATATATATATATATATATATATATATATATATATATATATATATATATATATATATATATATATATACATATATATATATATACCGGGTATATATATATATATATATATATATATATATATATATATATATATATATATATATATATATATATATATATATATTTATATATATATATATATATATATATATATATATATATATATATATATATATATATATATATATATATATATATATATATATATATATATATATATTTACTTGTTTTCATGTATTTATCAAGGTCTTTTTCCCTCAGCTTCATTTAGAAACACATGAAATGAAAGCATACTTTTTAAAATAGAAATAGTCACACAGTTTTTTTGATTGAAAAGGGACCCAAAATGCCCATCATAGGGCTGCGCGTTTATATATGAAAGTATCGTTTTTATATAGAAATAGCCACACTCTTTTTTTTAATTTAAAAGGAACCAAACACAGCCTGTCATAGTGCTGCACATTTATATAGTAGTCAGTTGGCCTGCCTGCTAAAGCAGATCCAGTGGAGTTTTGTCCAAGAGAACTGGAACAATATATACTTGTCCAATAACGGGTGGGACAATTGCTGTTATTTCACAACTCTGACTTGACTATAGTCATCTTTGATAGTAAGATATCATAGGAGTACAAAATAAGGGTAATTTTATGGAAATTAGTTGTTATAGTAATCCAAAGTAGGCACAATAACACAACAAAGCTAATAATTTGTAGAGAGAGAGAGCCAGGGCCATATAATAAATAGCAGGTTACAGGTATAATCATGACACTGGAACACTCCTTTTCAATAGTAAATGGGACAAAATAGCCTAAAAATCAATGAACTGAGGACTAGAACAAAATAAAAGTAAGTTCCTTATTTCTTTTGAAAATCTTTTCTTTTGTTGTATATTCCTTTTTTTTTGTCCTATATAAAATCCCTGATATATTTCAGCAATTTTGTGAGAGCACTTGTGTCACTGTGTAAGCTTCTGATGCTAGATGTTTCTGTGTAGAATCCTAATACAGATATAGTGACAAACAATAATACATCAAAACAGACAATCATTCTCAATACTCTTTATGACTTCATTGGATGTACCATAATATACCAACATACATACAATTACAAACATAGTTTGCTTGTTGAATTAGATACAAAAGAGTACAGACTTACCACTTCACCACAACCTACAGATGTCATTCATTAAACATCACAATTCATTGTTAATACCAATTTGAGGTCAAGACTTAACCAATATTCCAAAATGTCTAGAACTTCTCAATTTCAATAGAAGAAGATATGAAGGGATATAGGGCAAGAGATATAGAGAATATTGGAGAAAAAAATATAGTTGTTTTCATGATATCCACCCTGCACATATAATATGCATCTTTTGATTATAACCTGCCACTGTAAAGAATTCCACACCCGTCTTTGATTTCGTTTAACCTAATCTTACTCCTGAAAACTAAATCCATCCCCTGAATCAATCCCTTACTAAAAGGACATTGAAAGTTCTAAGAAATCTGTGTCAGAGTTATAATCTACAATAAATCTCAACAACTACTTAAAGCAGAAAGCATCTTTGGTTTTATCATCCCTTTTTTTCAAAGAACCAAACAAAACTATTTTTTCCAATAATTATTAAATACTTCATTTTTCTGAAATAATTACATCAAAAGTGGTCAATATCATTTCATAACCTATCACGGTCTTGTGCCTGACTTTTGCCAAATTCCTATTGTTACCTGGTATTGTTCCATCAGTTACCCATTGGCAGCAGCCTAAGTGTTGGGCTCTTTTTTACCCCCCCCCCCCCCAAAAAAAAAAAAAACACTTCAAAACATAGTTAGAGTGGGTGCTGATAGTAAGCATTTGTCATACATAGACTATCACTTAGTTTTACGCTATACACCTCTCAGTTCCCAGTTACTGAAAAAGTGCAAAGAACTGATTATGATCGATAATCGATCGATTGGCTGCAACTGATTGTCGATCATGAAACTGCAACCGATTTCCAACCCTATCCTGCCTGTAACCCTGCTGGAGTGGAGAGAATCTATCTACTGCTACCACGATAATCCTGCTCTCAGTAACTACAAGTGACAGCTATAATGCACTAAGTGACCTGTTAGGTCGAGGGTAGTCAGGGATATCACTGAGGGTCATAAGGCCCCTATAATACCGGCACCTACTATCTTATTCCATAAGTAACCTATTGCCGCACAATTAGGTGTTAATTTATTCACTTCGGGCGTCCCTCTGCAGACATGAAATATGTATCGCATGCTCGTAAAGAGTTGCTGAAGGTGATATATGTCATTCCAATGGTGTCTCACTGGTGTGGGGCTTGCATTAAGAATGTGTGCTAATGGCAGCTTAGGGTATTTAACCCTCGTTAAAGGACAACGAACTCACGGCCCCATGACCTTGAAATAGCACCTTATACCTGAGCGGTCTAGGAATTTTAGAATTTCTATTATCCTCACTTTTTCTGCAATATTGATGCTAAGTCAGGACCGGCCAGTTGTTGTGAGTGGTCTTGTAGGCATTTCAGGATAAAAGAAATAGTTATAAGGATGTTTTTTTATTTTCTCCAGGCCAGTAAAATATAATGTAGCTTATTCTGTATAAGCTTATAATTACAAGTGGTTTTGTAGTCATTTCAGGGTGAAGGAAAAGAGTTATAAGGATCCTTTTTTAAATTTTCCCCATGCAGGTAAAATACATGTAGCTTATTTTCATAACACAAAAATAATTAATTAAAAGAGACCATATACTATTAGTCTGTTATAATTATTCATATTTATTCCTTCACTAGTTATTACATTATTCATCATGTAAATAGAGTAAATAACCTATGAAACTAGCAAATAACACCTCGTGCCTGGTTTATACTCTAGTTTATACTCTATTTATGGTTTATCATATAAGTATTGCTTGTGGTTATTTCAGGACAAGTTAGCAGCAGTTGATAAGCACTCATACTGTACTATAAGACCATAGGAAATAAACTCTCATACCCCCATATATATGGTCTGAAACTTATGAAAATAGCTTGATAATATATACCAATATCCTGAGATATATTTGACTGAATTGTTTTGTTCTTTACTACATTTAGCCACTTTCACAATTGCCCTAGTATATGAAGCATTTTACAGACACTGTGAGTCAAAGGACTTGGATCTTAACGTGTTCGCATGCTGCTAGCTCCCTTGTAATCCCGGCGGAAATTAGACAACTAGACACAGGAAGTTGCAAAATATGTGACGTTCCGGAGGCAGATCCTTTCCCTGATTGGCCAAAACCGTCCGAGGCAAGGAGAGAAAAAACACAGCCCTCTGATGATAGATTAACACTGTTCTTTCGGAGAAAAAATGAGCAACTGTCTGCTTTCCACGGCAAGATGACAATTTATGATAAATGCAGCGGCTGAGCTGAATAGCAATACGAAAAGGAATGTGCATTGAATAATTCATCCAACATGCCTTCAGAGAGAGTGAAATGCTTACAGGTTGTTCACCCAACAGGACATACCTGGAAAACCACAATTTTGCTTTTACTTAACTATAGATAACTTTATATATTCATTCACCAAATTGTACGATAGTTCAGTGGTGAACCGCAGAAATAAAAAATTAAAAAATCTGCTGTTTTCCAGAAAACAGCCAAATTTCTTTTAATTTCTGACATTCACACCTGCACCATTATAAACTAGACTTATTTCAATTAATTTTGTTATTCCATTTGTATTTGTTTTCCCTTCTGTGCAATCAGTATATGATTTCAGGCAAGGGAAACATAAGGGCATGATCCATCAAATGAGCTGACTGTAGGGGAAGACGTTAGATGCTATGTACATTATAGCTCTAGCAATGATAGCTGATGCCAGGGGTCTGCATGCACATCTTCTGAGCACGAATGAGAAATTTGTTGTTTTCATCAGAACAATCCATTGCTATGAAGGATGTGCTGGCTATAAATACCAGCCGAGAACAGATCTCTACCAATATAAGTTCTTGCCTTAAACTCATCATGGCAAGTAAAAATGGCCACAAGGCAAAAAAGGTAATCATTATTTGCTTGCCCAACAAGGTAAGTTGAAATGTTAAACCTTTCTCTTGATTGAATAATTAAAATCAATTTATATCTACCTAATCATACATTGTTTGCTTAGATTCAGAGGTACTCAAACAAGTTTTCAATAGCATGTCATTCCTAAGCCTTCTAACAATTATGTAGTATACATTCAAATTATAGTTCTATGTGCATTTTTGTGGACAACTATTCTTTAAGAAGATTCAATAAGACTCTTTCTCTTTTCGTTATTGTTAGAATTTCCAATTTCCAATGTGCAGTATTCTACCTGTAGGCTAGCTATCCGGGATATTTTGTATCGACGCTGGGTCTAAAGACAAAATGATTTATCGCGCCATCAATGTATAATACTGAGAGTGTTCTGTGTGACCGATCTCCGGCCCAGATGAAAATGGATAATGGTTGAAATGTGTGAGGACAGGCGCGGTCTGGGAAAGATGTAGATCCATCACTCGGAGGACGCTGTTGTTGTTGTGGCTTATTGAAGACACAAGAGACTCTTGATAGATTATTGCTGTCTCTTCACTGGAGGACACTCATCCTCTTTATTGTGTTACACAGCTCACTCTGTTCTTCAGGTGCAAACACATACAAGTCTCTCTATCACTGACTCTCCGTACTTCAGGTACAAACATATACATTCAGTCTCTCTAATCTCTATCACCATCTTATAGATCTTACTCTATACTTCATTACAGACTTAACCCTTCCAATGCTGAGGCTACTTCAGTCCAAAGTACAGGGACACACAGATTTTCAAAAGCCATCCAAACCCTGTCATGTTGGTATTAATTGGAAGGCTCTCACTGAGTACACTCAGATTAGTACCCATATGTCAGGGTTGCACTCGTTTCTCAGGGTTTCTTTCCATCATTTTGTATTGGCCAAATTAGCCACCATACAGTATTCCAACTGGTTATCACTCATCCTCTATACCACCATCCTTCAGATATCACTCTATACTTCAGGTATTTAGGCAAAGACACTGTGATCCAGGTCTCTCAGTGTTAGCCATAAAGCCATACAGTATTCCAATTGGGAATGACTCATCCTCTATACCAGAATTTTACAGCTTTCATTCTATACTTCAGGTAAAGACACATTCAGGTCTCTCAGTGATAGCCATATAACCATACAGTATTCCAACTGGTAATAGCTCAACTTCTATATTCCCACCATCTTCAAGATCTCACTCTATACTTCAGGTACAGACATATTCAGGTCTCTCAGTGATAGCCATATAACCATACAGTATTCCAACTGGTAATAGCTCAACTTCTATATTCCCACCATCTTCTAGATCTCACTCTATACTTCAGGTAAAGACATATTCAGGTCTCTCAGTGATAGCCATAAAGTCATACAGTATTCCAACTGTGAAATACTCATCCTCTATACCAGAATCTTAGAGCTTTCACTCTATACTTCAGGTACAGACATATTCAGGTCCCTCAGTGTTAACCATACAGTGTCTCTGTACCAAAATCTTACAGCTCTCACTCAACTATACTTCAGGTACAGACATATTCAGGTCCCTCAGTGATAGCCATTATAGCCATATAGAGTATTCCAACTGTTAATCACTCACCCTCTATACCAGAATATTACAGCTCTCACTGGTATTCCAGAGAATTGTCAGTAGTATTACCATAAAAAAAATCAAAAATATGCTGTATTAAAAACAAAATCATGAAATGTGAAACAAAAAATGTCATCTCAGGTAAAGATTATACTCTTCCAGGTAGGTAGGGATTTGGGTGAACAACAAAAAAAGAGATACATAAGCTTTTCTCGTGTCTTACTATTAGTAAAGGTCTTTCTGCTCACTTGGGAGCTCTGCGCGAACACCCCTCAGACTGACCATTAACCCTCTCAAGCCCAGACCACTCAAGAAATTCAACTCCAATCCAAACATCTTTAACCCTTATGCTGGTGATGGCTAATTTGGCCATTACAAAATGATTTAAAAAAACTGAAAAATGACTGAAACCCTGGAATATGGATATTCACATGAGAGTACTCATTTTCAAAAATGCTTGCTTCCTTGTGCTTGGAATGTAGCCTCAGCATTAGAGTTCAAGAGTTAAATCATAAACCCAATTAACAGACTATTTAATAAAAGCTGTTTCTCCTTCTTTAAAATATTTCTACTTTTAAGATAGTTAACAATTGTCACCTTCATTTTTTTTTTTATATATTTCCTAAGTTGTCTGGTACTCTGAGAAAGAGAGGGTCAAATAAGGATGAATTTTTACATAGTTCACTTAAAGGTATACGAGGATTTAGGAGGCTAGTTAAGCAAACAGGACACAGCAGCATTACGGGCACAATAACAGTGACATGAGAGAATTACATTATATTAAAAGACCTACAGCCCTAGAGCCTTAGAACTCCCACCTACTTAGGGGATGCCACATTAAATGTACCTTAAGAGCTGGTGTCTATAGGGGAAAACAGGACATATTACCTGCCTGACATGACATTCAGGGGTAGTCATTCCTCCCCTTTTAACCCATTGAAGGCTGAAGCCTCCTAAAAATTCTAGATGATTTTGGTGATATCTTTTAAATAGAAGCCTCTAAAAGAAAACATTTGAAAAATATTTACAGGAACCAAACCAACAAGTTAGTTCCTTTAAATATTCCTTTCGACCAGTATTTCTCAAAATTTGTTTTCCTAAGTATTATAGAAGAACACCCTTTAAGTCAAATTCTGGAGTTAAAGAGTCTCCCTATATATTCATTAGGAGCTAACCTTTATACACTAAATGCCTTAAAAGGATACATTATGGGCATACATGACCTGCTTGGCAAACTTCACATAGCGCATTGAACTATGCTCTTAAAGACCTAGTATGAATAAGGAATCATGCAGCCTTCTTTTACATGCTTTAATAGGAGGTCTATGGATGTAAGCCCCTTAAAGGCAAGATTGTCAAGACAGCCTGACCTGACCTGTGCTCTTAAATACCTAATATACTGAATTGGGGGTCAGTGCCTTCTTTTACATTGTCAAGACACTCTGACCTGTGCTCTTAAATACCTATACAGAATTGGGAAGTGGTGCCTTCTTTTACATGCTTTAGCAGGTCTATGGATGTAAGCCCCTAAGGCAAGATTGTCAAGACACTCTGACCTGTGGTATAAAACACCCATACTGAATTGGGTATCATTGCCGTCTTCCTTCTATTACATGCTTAAGTAATGTCCATGCATGAATGATTTAAACCCCTATGGTAGGATTGTCAAGACACGCAGAACTGCATGTGTTCTTAAAGACCTGTTGTGCAAAAAGAGCCAGGCACAACATGTTCCAAGATTTAAGAGAATGCAGCATGACGTGTGTGTATTAATATAATTATAACCAGAACTGAAGAAGATATCACTCATGGCAGTCTGATTATTCCTCTCAAAGAGTAGAGGTTAAAAATGGTGCCATTTTGAATAACCAACCAAGCATGGTAATAATTTGCAAAACAATAGATGTTGGTGGTCTCTGGAAGATAAACATCCTCCTTCAAATATTTTCTAAAAGATACTTTTGCAAGAAAATATTTAATATTGACATTTACACCAGTTTCCTCCACCACTGATAACAGGTTACTCACCATGTATCTGAAATTCTAAATTCCAGCATATATCCCTGCCAGGTATATGGATACACTTGCAGGTGTAGCCAACTTATGACATTGTTTATTAAATTCAAGGATTTGCTACCTAACCACATAACAGCAAAATCTCCTTTATTTGGACCTTGAAATATGCGGACACATTGCAGATTCAAATCCCATTATCAACCACTCAATCCCAACCCTGGAACACACTGAGTCGGTTACAGACTGAATACAATGTACATGTAATTAATACTCTAACCCCATGTAAAATAAAATGTCTTCCTCCCCCTAGTCCTCCCTTACCCCCCGCCCCCCAATCTAACCGTGGAACACCCTGAGCTGGTACAGACTCTAATACATACCCTCCCCTTGTAAAAAAATCAATATCCCTTGCCTTAGTCCTGCATTAATCCCCCCCCCCCCCCCCAATCCAACCCTGGAACACCCTGAGTGCAGGGTACAGACTCATATCTTAATTTCCCTTGTAAAAAATGACTATCCCTAGCCCAACTCCTTAAAGCCCTTAATCAGCCCCTAGGTAAGAGGTAAGGTTGGTGGGCGAGAGTGGGTAGGTCCAGCAAGCCACTCTTGTCGAGCTGTTAATTCAATAGCAAGTAGCCCAGATGGGAAGCAAAATGGCGTTGTTGTCAGAGAGAGCTCAGCCAATTTCCCAGTTGGCAGCTTGATGGAAAGGACAAGTAATTACTAGTGGAACTCCGAGACAGATCACAGCAAAGCAAAATTGATTTTCTTCTCAATTTTTACGCAATTCTCCTTCTCCTGCTGCTGATTTTCAAAACACTTCACCCGCAGCCAAAGTGCTCTCCCTGCACTAATACCCATACTGTGAACTCCATAGAGGGTTTAATGAAATATCGCAAGAAAATTTATGGTTCTTTTTGATTTTGAGATGAAAAAAATTCTTGAAAATCAGCTCCTATTTTTAGAAACTCCTCAAGTCATTTATAAAAACTCCTGTGCAGTGTAAACTCAATAGAGGTTTTAATGAAATATCGCAAAGAAATTTATGGTTCCTTTTGGTTTTGAGAAAAAAAAATTCTACGGTATCTTGAACATCAGCTCCTAAATTTAAAAACTCCTTTATATGACCTCCTGGGCATTCTGCTCTTCATGATCAAAATTGTTTTATAGGAAAGGATTTTTTTGCAAGAGACTAACAGTGTAGTAACATTGTGACAAGGGAAAATTGCATGCCTATGAACTAATGAAAAACCTAATATTGTGATTTCAATACAAAAAATCCAGATGTTTACAATTATATTTGCAAAATGGCTTCTGCATATCATTCAGCATTCTCAGTAAAATGATTGTTTATGTAATTTAATTGTCTATGTACTACTACTTAGTCATCTAGCCATATATATACATATATGTGTGTATATATATTAGGGTTGGGAATCGGTTGCAATTTCATGATCGATAATCAGTTACAGCCAACCGATCGATTATCGATCATAATCATTTCATCGCACTTTTGCAGTAATGGGGTACTAGAGGTCTAGAGCCTGATACTAAGTGATAGTCTATCACAATTACTTGCTATTAGCACCTACCTTAACTTCGTTTTGAATTGTTTTTGGAGCTTAGTTTCATAGCAAGAAAGCTGGCAACTTGTTTGTCATTTAGTTCTATATTTTTCCACTAGGTGTCACCTTTTCCGATTATTATTGATTACCAGTTTCGTAATCGATTAATCATAATCAGAGAGGTAAACGATTGATTATCGATTGTAATCGATGATCGTCCCAACACTAATATATATATATATATATATATATATATATATATACATATATATATATATATATATATATATATATATATATATATATATATATATATATATATATATATATAATACATATACATATATATATATATATATATATATATATATATATATATATATATATATATATATATATATATATATATATATATATAATTTTATATATATATATATACATGCCATTTCTATACCCTCAAAGCTAGTTCCATCAGCCAGACTGGAAGTGCATGGTCGAGAGCAGGTTTTCCTGGCGGCCACTCAGCTAGACGGCACTGATTGGACCGCTTCCTCTACAAGAGGGAAATGATGTATGGCTGGAACAGGCAGGGGTCGCCTGCACATTCACATCTCCAGCCCATTAAACAACTACAATATCCAACTCATCAAGTTATGAATGGGATTATGCGCCTAGTCCCGCTGGGGCCGAGGACCGCCAGGTCTGCGCTGATGAGGAGAGTGTCGTTTCTCCAAAGAGTGTGTAAATTTCTAATTTTCCTCATCAATGAACAGTTGACTTAGTATTTGGATCCTGCTGAGACCGTTGAAGAGGGGGTAGGGGTATTTACGATCCATAATTATCACCAGGAAGCAATCATGAAGTGGGTCAATAACTCATCAATGAACAGTTGATTTAGTGTGTGGATCCTGCTGAGACCCTTAAGTAGAGAGGGGTAAGGGTATTTACGTTCCATACTCATCACCAGGAAGCAATCGTGTTGTTTCTGCAAAGAGTGTGTAGATTTCTAATTTTCCTCATCAATAAGCATTTGACTTAGTGTGCCCTTGACCCTTGTAGAGAGGGGTAGGTGTAGGATCCATACTCATCACCAGGAAGCAATCATGAAGTGGGACAATAACTCATCAATAACAAAGAGTCAATGCAATCAAATTGTACAAACTATTATGCTGACATGTGACAACTACCCATAATGCACCTCAATCAAACACCCTTTGAAGCACATCAAAAGGACTTTGAAAAAGGTCTAATTCTGGCATCTCAAATGTGTTTCCTACCCTCTCGAATAGCCACAATCTCTCTGGCAACTTTCTCCTAAAATATTATTGGAATCTCAAAATGTATTCCCTCATACGCCCTTTAAAAGTCTTGATTTCTCTGACAACCTCCCCTTTAGTTGTAATAGGATTAATAACTAAACCTCAAAATGCGTTCCCTACCCTCTTGCAATACTTCAATCTCCTCGATAATCTTCTCCTTAAAATAGGACTTAATTTAACCCATATCTGAAAATGTGTTCCCTTCTGTTTTTAATAAAAGGTTTCGATCTCAACCCCAACAAACTTCCCCTTAAAATAGTATTTTAAATTACCCAGATTGAACAATTTGTTCCCTTCTCTCTTTGATAAATGCTAGGTTTCAAACTCTCCATCTGACAATAGTTCTTGAAATAGAACAGATTACCCAGATATCCAAACATGCTCCCTACTCTTCCAAAAGGGCATAATTTCCCAGACAACCTTCCTCCTATTTGCATTCACTTTCAATTGCAGCGAATTAGATTTTCACTTTGATAAATAATTGCCGTATTCTGTCCATTAGAAGTGGCAATCAAATTGAACCATCAATAACAGTGCCAGACAATGGGCAAAATAGGCCAATTATAAGCACTGTGCAAGGATGCTGCAATGATTTTCAATTTGCTGGGCGCGATTCAACCCTGGACATGCCAAGTTAAACAGGATGGATGGCTGCCCCGAGAATAATGATCTAGCTCACTATGCTTACTGATTCTCTTAAGTGGCCAGGGGATATAAGCCTGTCTTTCTTGCACCCTTGTACTAACAGATCATGGGAATAGATAGCATATCCTTTGAATGGGGAAGTCACCTTCAAAGAGACTATATATATATATATATATATATATATATATATATATATATATATATATATATATATATATATATATATATAAATACATATATATGTGTGTATGTTGCTATATATATATATATATATATGTACATATATATGCATCAAAAGAGAGCCATTAAATGCTCATAATAAGTTCTCTCGAGGTACATCAAGCATTTTTTTGATATCCATATTAGAAATAGTTTTGAAATAGTTTCTTAGTATTCTTGTGAAAATTATTTAGTACTTAATTCTTAGAAATTTTCATTATAACCTGCATTTACAGAGAGAGAGAAAATATTCTTGAAAACTCTTTCTTGCTGCATCATAGAGAACAAATGACTGCCTCTACCCTAAGTTCAACCACTAAGTGCATAATTACCACAGGGGATATATATTAATCACCTACTATAAAGAGTAATAAGTTCCTACTGGCTCTATATATCTCACAGCTCAGTGTACTTAGATGACACCAACGTTGAACTGAGATCACCAATAGGGTTATATCTACGATTCTACCTTACAGTGAACTTAAAAATAAGTTCCTAATTATAGGAAATGCAGCACTAATTATCTCCCTGTATGAGTCTTTAAACACCCTTTGCAAGCTGTTATAAGGGCCCTAACCCTTATGCTGCTGGTGGATAATTTTGCCAATACAAAATAATGCAAAAAACCTGTAAAATGATTGAAAACATGGGTATTTATCTGAGAGTACTCAGCGAGAGCTATCCAATATATACCAACATGACAGGATTTAGATGGTTTCAAAAATCATTGTGTCCTTGAGCTTCGGGCGAAAGTAGCCTCAGCATTATAAGTGTTAATACTGTCTCTCCAGCCCCTATATCATTGTGAGTGGCCTCTAACACAAGGTCAACCATTTACACACACTAGGGAAATATCCTAGTATTCTCTATTGATCATCATTATGCTGTGTACTTAAAAGTTCACGTATGGTCGAGTGTATTCAAGTTCACCACACAGTTGGGGATATAGCTTTCTATTTGTATCAGGGACCAGCTTGACCACTTACTTAGGAATATTAAGGCCGGATAATTTTGTATTCAATTTCCTTTGAATATCACTGAAAATATATCTTTTTTAATTGTAAAATATAGACAAAACTGAATGAATGAGGGTTGACATTGAGTGACAAACATAAAACCTACACACTGGGTCAGAAAGCCTCAAAAATGGACATTTATCAATAAGTCTAAGATGCCATAATGATTTATTTCGATACTTGGGATATGCAGTCGTGAGAAAAAACAATTTTTTGACAAAAATATTTGACGTTCAAATGACCTTGGACTATGAAAAAACTCAACATAATATTTTGGCCTCTTTTTTCAGGCATATAGGAAGAGAAAATCAAAATCCTAAAATGATAGCATTGCCTTAATATCAATACTCAAGTTAATATTTTCAAAAGATTCGTAAGCCAAATGTAGGAGGTTAGATGCGAGGAGATGGATTGGTATGGTTTATGTATGTTAAAGGTCGTGTGGGAGGGGAGGGGCGTGGGGGGGGGGGGGGGGAGTCGTAAGCCAAATGTAGGAGGTTAGATGCAAGGAGATGGATTGGTATGGTTTATGTATGTTAAAGGTCGTGTGGGAGGGGAGGGGCGTGGGGGGGGGGGGGGGGGGAGTCGTAAGCCAAATGTAGGAGGTTAGATGCAAGGAGATGGATTGGTATGGTTTATGTATGTTAAAGGTTGTGTGGGAGGGGAGGGGCGTGGGGGGGGGGGGGGAGTCGTAAGCCAAATGTAGGAGGTTAGATGCAAGGAGATGGATTGGTATGGTTTATGTATGTTAAAGGTCATGTGGGAGGGGAGGGGCGTGGGGGGGGGGAGGAGATGGATTGGTATGGTTTATGTATGTTAAAGGTCGTGTGGGAGGGGAGGGGCGTGGGGGGGGGGAGGAGATGGATTGGTATGGTTTATGTATGTTAAAGGTCGTGTGGGAGGGGAGGGGCGTGGGGGGGGGGGGGAGAGGAGATGGATTGGTATGGTTTATGTATGTTAAAGGTCGTGTGGGAGGGGAGGGGCGTGGGGGGGGGGGAGGAGATGGATTGGTATGGTTTATGTATGTTAAAGGTCGTGGGGGAGGGGAGGGGCGTGGGGGGGGGGGGGAGTCGTAAGCCAAATGTAGGAGGTTAGATGCAAGGAGATGGATTGGTATGGTTTATGTATGTTAAAGGTTGTGTGGGAGGGGAGGGGCGTGGGGGGGGGGGGGAGTCGTAAGCCAAATGTAGGAGGTTAGATGCAAGGAGATGGATTGGTATGGTTTATGTATGGTAAAGGTCGTGTGGGAGGGGAGGGGCGTGGGGGGGGGGGGGGAGTCGTAAGCCAAATGTAGGAGGTTAGATGCAAGGAGATGGATTGGTATGGTTTATGTATGTTAAAGGTCGTGGGGGAGGGGCGTGGGGAGGGGGGGGAGGAGATGGATTGGTATGGTTTATGTATGTTAAAGGTCGTGGGCGAGGGGAGGGGCGTGGGATGGGGGGGGCGTGGGGGGGGGAGGAGATGGATTGGTATGGTTTATGTATGTTAAAGGTTGTGGGGGAGGGGAGGGGCGTGTGGGGGGGGGGGGGGGGGGGTGGGGGGGGAGGAGATGGATTGGTATGGTTTATGTATGTTAAAGGTCGTGGGGGAGGGGAGGGGCGTGGGGGGGGGGGAGGAGATGGATTGGTATGGTTTATGTATGTTAAAGGTCGTGGGGGAGGGGAGGGGCGTGGGGGGGGGGAGGAGATGGATTGGTATGGTTTATGTATGTTAAAGGTCGTGGGGGAGGGGAGGGGCGTGGGGGGGGGGGAGGAGATGGATTGGTATGGTTTATGTATGTTAAAGGTTGTGGGGGAGGGGAGGGGCGTGTGGGGGGGGGGGAGGAGATGGATTGGTATGGTTTATGTATGTTAAAGGTCGTGGGGGAGGGGAGGGGCGTGGGGGGGGGGGGGGGGAGTAGATGGATTGGTATGGTTTATGTATGTTAAAGGTCGTGGGGGAGGGGAGGGGCGTGGGGGGGGGGGAGGAGATGGATTGGTATGGTTTATGTATGTTAAAGGTCGTGGGGGAGGGGAGGGGCGTGGGGGGGGGGAGGAGATGGATTGGTATGGTTTATGTATGTTAAAGGTCGTGGGGGAGGGGAGGGGCGTGGGGGGAGGAGGAGGAGATGGATTGGTATGGTTTATGTATGTTAAAGGTCGTGGGGGAGGGGAGGGGCATGGGGGGGGGGGGGGAGGAGGAGATGGATTGGTATGGTTTATGGATGTTAAAGGTTGTGGGGGATGGGGAGGGGCGTGGGGGGGGGAGGAGGAGATGTATTGGTATGGTTTATGTATGTTAAAGGTCGTGGGGGGAGCTGGCCACATCACTGATTGATGTGTGCAGATAGCTGCTCTGATGGCCAGCCTGATCAACTCTCCCCCTTCACCAGGATCTCGCCCGTCAACATCAGGATATTGAACTTTGTTAGGGGAGAGAGAAGATTTAACCCTTCTGATGCTGAGCTTACCTTCGTCCAATGCACAAAAAAGTAAAATATCATGAAAATCATGTTAACCCTGTCATCTTGGTAACAGATGAGTTCCCATGTGCCAGGATTTCAGTCATTATTCTTAGGTTTTTTGCATCATTTTGTATTGGCAAAATTAGCCACCAGCTGCATAAGGGTTAACCCTAATACAAAATGAGGCAAAACACCTGATAAAACTGAAATCCTGCCCCCACATGGGCACTCATATGAGAGCACTCAGCAAGAGCTATCCAATGAATACCAACATGACAGGGTTTAGATGTTTTTCAAAAATATTTGTGTCCTTATAATGCTTTGGATGAATGTAGCTTCAACATTTGAAGGGTTAGGGGATATGCATTTAAAAGGTGGGGTTCATAGTGATTTTCTCAATGAAGCATGCATGTTTACTTGTTAATGCCAGCAATTTTATTTTAGAAACTCTTATGCTGCTGGTGGATAATTTGGCCAATACAAAATTATGCAAAATACCTGATAAAACTGAATCCCAGCCATGTGGGTACTCATCTAAGACTTCTTAGTAAGAGCTATCTATTGAATACCAACATGACAGGGTTTAGATGGTCTTCATTTTTTTTTTTATTAACATTCATCATTTGAATACTAAAGGCGCTCTACTCACCTACTCACACCTTTTCTAAAACATTTTGCATCTAAAGAAATTCCCAAAATATCATCATGGCAGTGTAGTAAACTACTCAGCAGGTATTTGTGAAAATTATTTAGTACTTATTTCTTAGAAATTTTTCATCATTACATTTACATTCACCATCTATGGCCTACACACATGTACCTATAGTGGGGTCATGTAACATCATCTGATCATTAAGTTACAGCACCTGTGAAAAGTGCTTCAATATACAATCACCTGCGTAACCCACCTTGGGAGAAAGGTGTGACTAAGAATAGCTGCTATGCATTGCCATAATTATACAAACCTGTATTATCATATACACTAACTGCGTTACTAAGGAGGTTGACTATAGGGTTACCAGTCATGATTGCTCATTTGTGTGATATTATCTCATATCTATAATGGACAAAGTAGGGATATGAACATAAAGTATGACATATTGCTGGTAAATATAATGGATGTTCTGAGTGAGGGAGGGTCATTTTGAGAACTAAGGAAAACACCTGGTATATGATCTACACCTTTATTGGGGTAGTTGTCGACCACTTTGAGTAGATTCAGTGAATGATACATATAGCCTGTAGTCTCCATACAATTACACCTAACAAGTCTGGGAGATTCCTTTTAGGTGCTTAACCTTCCAATGCCTATTTTCATCCAAGGCACAAGGATGCAAAGGTTTTTGAAAATCATCTAAACCCTGTCATGTTGGTATTCATTAGATAGCTCTCGGTGAGTACTCGCAGGTGAGTATACCCATGAGCCAAGGTTTAAATCATTTTTCAGTTTTTGCATCATTTTGTATTGACCAAATTAGCCATCAGAAGCATAAAGGTTATTATAAACCCTTCCAATGCCATACACTCATATATGAATTTGTAGCAACACTTACCAAGAGAACCATGCAAGCATATATATGTGAAAGATGATCAACTTCATCATTCAAAGAGGAGCTTGCCTTGCCAATCTAAAAGACCCCTACATAGCTTGAAAAGTAGGAAATTGGACTTTAATGCAGCAGGTTGTGCTCAATTTTAGATTCATTTTGATAACTGTCACATTACTATGGCTGATGAATACTTTATGAGATATCATCAAACATGAACAATCTAGGTACTGGATTTTGGCCAATAATCCCTAATACACTTTGGTATCAGACAACTGTGGGCAAAAGTACAATTTGGATTCACAAGGGTATGTTATATTAAGGCTTATTCATGGAAAATTAAGTGTCTGAAATCCTAATCAATGAACCACACAATAACAACTCAACACTATTTCAACAAATGAAAGTCTTAACCCTTCCAATGATGAGGCTTTTACTTTCGGCTAAAGCACATGTTTTTTATAAAATTATCTAAACCCTGTCATGTTGGTATTTATTAGAAAGCTCTCTTTGAGTAGTTTTAGATGAGTGCCCATATGTGCCAGGTTTTCTGATATTTATCAGATTTTTGCCTCATTTTGTAATGGCCAAATCAGCCATCACCAGTATAAGAACATAGTTCTCATGATTTCCTGTGACGTTGATGATCTCTTTTTGAATGAATGATCGAGTCAATAGATAGAACCATGAGATAGCAGTCACACCTTGCACCAATGTATTTTTGAAGGAATTCCCCTGTATGTTGCTCATACATATTGGATAAGACCTCACCCGGTCCGAGGGCAGGAGGAGGAGAAAGCTAGTGTCCCCAATATGCAGACACGTCGCTCAGACAATTCCCACCTGTTGTGGGGATCAGGTGTTAAGAGGTGACAAGTCGCCGTAAGTGACCGATTGTGTGGATAAAAGCCAATCCCACCACCGAAAACCATCAGGCGTACCTGTCGAAAGCCCAGCATTAATTTCCCCACTGACGGAAAACGCCCGCAACTGTTCTGTTTTATGGCCACCAGGAGAGCGGCTGCAGTTCATCGTGTCATCCCCACTTCCTGCCGCGCTAATTTGCGGCCTAATTGTCGCTGGCTCCATCGGGCCGCCCTCTGATGGGGCGTGCCATGCTTATCGTTAGTGGTATCTCATCAAACCATCGGCATCATCAGGGTGAGGACGATGCACCACCACATTGCTAATATGTCTGCGAGACAACAAAAGGTACTTCATCATCATCCGGGACCTCCTACATATAACTAACTTGGTAGGAAAAGTTTAACTGAACCCATTTAAGTCTATAAAGACCTAAAAAGCAAGAATATTTTGGGAATTCCTTCAAAATAACTGACATTCCAGAAAATATGTGTCTATAAATGTTAATTTGGATCCAACCTAAACATACATCTTTATGGAACTCATGCTTGAGTCGTAACATGGATAATCTAAAGAATCATAGAACCAATTAACACTTTTCAAGAGCTCTTGATAGTAGTGGGTTAAATAAAGTTAGGAATAAATGTGTGAATGAGGCATCCAACACAGTGGCTGCCAATCTCTGTATCACTGGCTGCCTTTATACCACTAGTCACATTGCAGGGGCCTGCCCTGATGGCCGTGTGGTCTAAGGCATTGCCACCGACTGCTAGCTGTCTCTCAACACTGTCCGGGTTGGAATCCCACCTGGGGCATGTGAGGAAGTTTCCATTGACTTGGGGTTAGGCATTGGTTTTGCCAGGTCCTCCAGTTTCCTCCACCAGTGACAACTGGCTAGTCACGACTTATCTAGAATGGCAGAAAAAGTGATGAAAAACAAAATTCCAAATCCGAATTCCAAATCACATCACACCTACACAAGGTGATCATAGGCCTCAGAACTGGGCCAGCAGCACATAGCTAATCATAGCTTGTCACAACAGAATTCACATCCCATAAGTCTTCGGTCCCCTGGTATACGACACAATTGCCAACAATACCCGAATAATCATCTATGCAGAAATATTGCTCCCTAAAGAGTATACCTGCTGGTCTTTATTTCCTTCCTTAAAGGTCTAGTAATAAAACTATTTAATTTTTCATTCCTTCACAATATCTATACATCTTCCAAAACTCTTACAAACCACAGGATGAAATGCAGCACAGTCCCACAAGTATGATGGTAATGGTCATTGCAGTCTGTTTGAAGTGATCCTAATGTAGATCAAGAGGTAACCATTTCCTTAAAGACCTATTAATGCACACAGAAGTCAGTAGATCAAGAACAGCCAAATCTTTGAAGCCCCAATTTGTATTCAGCTCAGGACTAATCCCAGGGATTACAATGGCCTGTGTAGTTCATTCTATAGGGGTTTAAAAGGTTAAGTAGTAATATCTCAGCTGACAAGATTCAGGCCTTTTTGATGGCAAAAGTATTTTTGACTTTAAAGCCACATTGTAGGCATTATCGTTGAAAAAGAAGATTCTTTTATCTTGGATGGCTTTGTGGGTAGTGGTCATGGCATGAGACACAATACTATCAGATGACTTTTTTTTCCTTTTAAACTTTCACACCACTTGTACCTAGAAGTATCCATATATTTTTACTTTGGTGGTTAAGTTTGTTGAATTTAGCCAGTTGGATGCTGCACAGCCTCTATGGCTACACAATCTAATGCACTGTACCCTGACTGACTCATCTTTACACAGGGTTGGGGGCTAATATCTTGTCTGATGTAGGCATTTTAACCCTTATGCTGCTGGTCACAGCTAATTTGGCCAATAAAAAAGTGATGCAAAACCCCTGAGAAATGACTGAAACCCCTGGCACATGCGTACTCATCTGAGAGTACTGACAGCAAGAGCTATCCAATGGATATCAACATGACAGGCTTTAGATGGTTTTCAGAAATCTTTGTGTCCTTGTGCTTTGAATGAAAGTAGCCTCAGCATTGGACGGTTTAAGCTTACAGTCACCTGTAAATGAGCAGTTTTCCTTTGGTAAGTCTTGGCTTGTTCAAGGGTTCTTGGCTCCATTTTTGTAAAGGAGCTAACTCTCTTTAAATACCCCTTGAACCCCTTAGTTTTACTTGTTACAGTACTGCTTGATATTAATTAAGATTTTGCAGGCTTAAGTAGTGTCTCTCTCTTGAACAGAAGGCTATTTCTATATACAATTTATTTTTTCAAAAAACTTTTAAAATAATCGATCTTTTAAAATTGCAATCGATCATCAAAATCAGAGATTGAATGAGCGATTAATCATTATGTCCGATTAATCAATCGATCCCTAAACCAACTGCTTGCAGTCTCTCACAGCTCTCAGCTTCAAATCTGGCATGAGGCATGTGACTCAGATGTGAGAACGTTAAAAGTGACTTAGGGGTTTGACAGGTGTTTTCCCTGGGTACTTCAGTTTCATCTGCCAATTTAAATAGGGATATTATGTTTAAAAACAGTAACAATAAACCCCTGAGCCAGTCACAAAAAACAGAGTAGCTACTTGACCCTTAAGCTGGTGGTGGCTAATTTGGTCAATACAAACTGATGCAAAAAAAACACAAAAAAATGACTGAAACCCTAGCATATAGGTACTCATCTGAATACCAACATAAGAGGGTTTAGATAATTTTTGAAAAAAATTCTTTGTGTCATTGTGCTTTGGGCGAAACTAGCCTCAGCATTGGAAGGGTTGAAATAGTCAAAATAAACCCCTGAGCCAGTCACAGAAACAGAGTAGACACTTAAAACTTCACAGATTGATCAGATTAAAATAGTAGTCCCAATTGTTTGTTGGGTAGATTCAGGATTCTCTTTGTTCATTATGCTGATTTCTAAATGAGAGAAGGCTGATGCATCACAAAGAAAAATGGGAAGTTCCTGGTGTCAGCGCCTTCCAGAGTTGTGTAGGTTTTGTTGGAGGAAGGATCTGTCA
>OZ012684.1:81094220-81144220 GCA_963942565.1 Maea johnstoni | reverse complement strand
GCTGGAGGGGAATTCACGTTTAACTGAAAATCAGAAATTATTGTGGAGAGGATTTTACCACTTGTGCTGCGGTCCTACTAACATAAGGCCTAGAAAGAAAAGTTTATTTCCTGTAACGGTCCGAAAAAAAAAATAAGGTAGGTAGGTCAGTAAAAATGTTATTTTTTTGATCATTTTTTTGATCAAAAATGTGTTTTATGCATGTTGATTGGAAGTTGGAAGGGCAAAAAACACTTTAGGGTAGGGATTTTTTTGAGTAAAAACTTGTTAGGGTTGGGTTACAGGAAACAAACAACTTTTGTATTTTTGATTAATATCAAAGAAAACTGACAAGACTTCAATGACTCAAAAAAGGAAATTAGGTCAAAATCTACATAATTACTATACAGAATATATGTGCAAACCGTACCATTTAGTTAAGAGCAAGGCTTTTTTATCACTTAAAAACCTCTATGAGTCTCCGAGTTCAAGGATTAGCTGAAACTTGAATTGATGCTATTTTTTTACTGATGCTTTTTCAAAATCATCAGGCTGGTTGGCAGGTTTTAGAGTATAACTGCCAAGGTGACACATAGGTTCCAAAACATTACTTGCCAAGCAAATTTCATCAAAATTGTCAGACTGTTTTTGGCCATCATGAGTATTAACCCTTATGCTGCTGGAGGCTAATTTGGCCAATACAAAATTATGCAAAATACCTGGAAAATGACTGAAACCCTGGCATATGGGTACTCATCTGAGAGTACTCCGTGACAGCTATTTAATGAATACCAACATGACAGGGTTTAGATCGTTATCAAAATTGTTTGCAACTGTGTGCTTTGAATGAAAGTAGCTTAAGCATTGGAAGGGTTAATGGGTCAACTTTTTTACACTTTTTATCTGTTTTTAAAATAAAATCATACATTTTCATTTTCAACTTAGTTACCTGATCATAAATGAATCTAAATAATGAATGATAATTATTTGTACAGCAATTAATGTGAAAATTGCCTGAATTAAAAAAAAATAGATTGTACATTAAAAAACACATTCACTGACAAATAGTTTGTGCAATAATGGCAACTGTGTATTGAAATTAAAACCAACCCTTCCAACGTTGAGGCTAATTTTGTCCAAAGTACAAAGACTCAAAGGTTTTTGAAAACCATCTTGTCGGTATTCATTGGATAGTTTTCGCTGAGTACTTTCAGATAAGTACCCATGTGCAAGTGTTTCAGACATTTTTCAGTCATTTTTTTTCAAAGGTTTTCAAAAACCATTTAAACCTTTTCATACTGGTATTCATTGGATAGCTCTCGCTGAGTACTTTCAGATAAGTAAAAAATATGCAAGTGTTTCAGTCATTTTTCTGTTTTTTTGCATCATTTTGAAATGGCCAAATTAAGGCACCAGTAGCATAAGGGTTAAAGGTCCAGTCCTGACCTCAGTGGGCTTTGAGGATGACTTGAATTGCATGTGTATGATTGTAACTGACATGCTGTATTTTTTGTTCCCTGTATGGCATGTTCTGGCCACCCAGAGCAACAAAGGAAATAAACTATTGATAGATTTGCATCCTTGGCTGTCTTGTTGCCTTCCCACTTGGGGTGTGAAGAGTCAAATATATCAAACCCTATTAGAAATTAACACACTACCGCACATTTCATAGGGACCCAGAAAAATACTTTACACATTTAAGTGGCAAGTACCATCCAAATATCCTGACAATTTTGGTGATTTCTCTTTGAAAAAATAAATCTTGTTTTGAAGTGGTACTGATGGTGAAATGATATTCGAATCCAAAAAAACAATGCTTTTTAAAATAGGTTGTGCATTTTAGCTCTAAACCAATGGTCCTATCAAGATCAAATGACATTTGTCATTCAAGAAAAAAAAGGAATGGATGATTTTAGCTATTCATAACCAGTGTCCAAAGTCAGCCAGTGGGATCAGTGAATAACAAGAGATATCTTTCCCTCCTTCTAATCATAAAAAAGGTTACCAGACGCTACTACATAATACATTCCAGCATATTGAAGAAATGACACCGCGTGTCTATTTGTATCAACATGTTAACCCTGGGCTTCTCTAGACTATTCCTATAGCATGGGTATTCTAACCATAACTATCTCTACTGACACCTCACTTTCCCCACTATAACTCATCATCACAGTTTATGTGGCAACAGAGGCATCCTGCCCACAAAATAACTGGGGATGTATGTACAGTGGTTCAGGGATACATCACATAGCTACACTTATCTGGGATTTATGGTCCATAAACATCAACCTTCCAACCGTGGTTCACACACGCCAATCAGGATGCAGAAATAATTGGCTGGAGGGAATATCTAGCCTACAACACATGTATCCTGTTTCTTAGCCCTTATGCTGCTGGTGGCTGCTAGTTTGGCTAGTACAAAATGATGCAAAAAATATGAAAAATGACAGAAACCCTAGCAAATGGGTACTCATCAGAAAGTACTGAGTGAGAGCTATTTAATGAATACCAACACGACAGGGTTCAGATGATTTTCAGAAATGTATGCGTCCTTGTGCTTTGGACGAAAGTAGCCTCAGCATTAAAAGGGTTAATACCTACCCTAAGTGACCTAACCCATCCACCACCCTTTAGGCACAATATTCCATTATAGTATAAAGGGTTGTTGTTTCCTCAGTGTAGCTCTAAGCATACCAAACTGTATTCAGCAGCATATGCTGCCCCCAGTCAAACAATGCCCCCACAAATCTTACAGAGTGCATTAACCAGCATTATCGTGCTCTAAAATACTCATACACACCAAAGCACTCACTTTCTGGGATGTCCAGAATGTATTTTGCATCATTCTGCATTGTTAGATATTGTGGTAGCCAGTCCTCAGGGAGATCCTAACATGCACATGCAGCATATGAGAATTACCCTTGTGAAGGCCTCTTGGGAGATCCGGAATGCACAAAGAATTGCAGCATATGACAATGCCACCCTTGTAGAGGCCTCTTGGGAGATCCGGAATGCACAAAGAATTGCAGCATATGACAATGCCACCCTTGTAGAGGCCTCTTGGGAGATCCGGAATGCACAAAGAATTGCAGCATATGACAATGCCACCCTTGTAGAGGCCTCTTGGGAGATCTGGAATGCACTAAGAATTGCAGCATATGACAATGCCACCCTTGTAGAGGCCTCTTGGGAGATCCGGAATGCACTAAGAATTGCAGCATATGACAATGCCACCCTTGTAGAGGCCTCTTTGGATATCCGGAATGCACAAAGAATTGCAGCATATGACAATGCCACCCTTATAGAGGCCTCTTGGGAGATCCAGAATGCACAAAGAATTGCAGCATATGGCAATGCCACCCTTGTAGAGGCCTCTTGGGAGATCCAGAATGCATTTTGCAGCTCGCAGTAATGTTCTGACCTTTGTGGTGCCTACCTGCCAGGTCTGTTTTGGCTTTTGCAGCATACGGTTATGTGTTTTAAACCTGCGATGCCTCCCTGGAAAATCCTGAATACATTTTGCACTTAATACAAACATAGTTTACCTGTTGCCTCAACATTGCCCCCCCCCCCCCCTCAACTATACCAAATGCATTTTGCACTTTACAAAATTGTTTACCCTGTAGGACCCCCCTGGGCTATTGGGAATGCCCTAATACTGGGTAGCGCACAGCACTGATCCCCCTGTGGTGGCCCCCCTGGTTTATTGAAATAACCTTACCGAGTAACGCACAGCACCAATCCCCTTGTGATGGCCCCTCAGCCACAAATGACGTCCCAGAATGCATTAGGCCCCCAGTAAAGACGGGATAAACAAGAGGCTTTCCACCTTCCAAATCAAATCACAACCAATCCCGCCCTATTACGCTCCCTATATGGAATTCTTTATGAGCGGGGCTGCAGGAAATCATATCTGTCAACTCACATAATACAATAACCTCTCTGTTTGGCCTGAAAATCTATCCACTCTTCTTGCTTAACAGTAGCCTCAGGTTCTTTGTCTCCCTTGCTCCAAAGGTGGCAAAAGAAGTGAGAGAAAACATTTATAGGAAAAAATAGATACTGCTGAAATAAGTCTCTTCAGTTTCAATTTTTAGGGACATTACCTATATATGCAGACAATATAAAAGTGGAAATAAAAGTTAAATCATATCAAAGTATTTGGATTATTTAGAATTTTCATTTTCTGATCATAAGTCCCAAAAAGGCCAACCAATCTTCAAACACTCACCTCAACTGCTGATGTTAATCAGAAACCAACCGACAACTTAACCATTGAAATATTTCATCAATTCATGCCTTTTTTCATTTCGTTTTCATAAGTATTGTAGACTTTGTACAGGAACTCAAAGCAAAAATAGGATGAAATTATGGGGGTGAGATAAATATCACTGCAAAAATGCACAAAAGCATCTCTAAAACATGTATTGATGCCAGCTTTGAGAAAGGGGCTTCCTTATTCAAGAAATATGGATTATTTTTCTGTAGTCAATATCAGAAAAAAGCTGCCTTTGAAAAACAGGAATTATGCACCGAAGTAAGTTTCCTCAAAGCTCTGCAAGAACCCCTAGATCTATTCCTGAAAGCCCCACAGGCAAAGGGTGATTCCACTTGGACCTGTAAGGATATAAGGACAAAGATATTGAAGTACACTCCTCACTTATAAACATACGAGGCCCTCCACTTCCAATAGAATCATATAAGGCTTCAATTTTACATCAGCATGCAGCATAATGCAATAAGAGAAGTGCCACAGGCTAGCTATTTCCCTTTGTTGTGGATCTTCCCACTGGATAGATCACACTATTATCATTGAGAGAACATTGCAATCAACACAAGGTTAGGAAGTAGTGTGCATACCTGGCATGCTGCAGCATGACTTCACCATCATCATCATCATCATCATCATCGTCATCCACATAGTTCTTCTTTCCCCCATTTCCCCTTTCCAAAGGGTGTTTAAAAACTGTATATATAAGGAATATTGATTAAGTTCTGTGAGATAAACTAGTAGATACCCTGTTGGTAATCTCAGTCCAACGCCGGAGTCTAATAATTATCCAAGTTCACTGAGCTGTGAGATATATAGAACCAGTAGAAACGTATTACTCTATATATATGGTGACCTTAATACACTGCATGATTGGACAAGTAAGTTAATTAAAATATATCCCCAGTGGTAATTGTGCACTAAGTGGTTGAACTTAGGGTTTATCGAGGCAGTCATTTATTATATGATGCAGCAGGAGTTTTAGAGAATTCTCTCTCTCTCTCTCTCTCTCTCTCTCTCTCTCTCTCTCTCTCTCTCTCTCTCTCTCTCTCTCTCTCACTCACTCACTCACTCACTCACTCACTCACTCACTCTCTCTCTCTCTCTCTCTCTCTCTCTCTCTCTCTCTCTCTCTCTCTCTCTCTCTCTCTCTTCTTTCCCACTCACTCTCTCTTTGAATCTATAACTCTCGTCTATCTTTCTCTCTCACTCTCTATTCCTTTTTCTCTCTCTCCCCGTCCAATGTCGGTATAGTGATCAAGGGTTAAATGGTTAAGTGCCAATGCTGCTAAGGAAGTCCTGTACAGTAAAAGGCTACTCTGAGTCTGAGAGCATCCAATATTCTGAAATAAACCCTGTTACTAGATCATTATTGACAATGCCAAAGAAAACATGTTTTTCCCATTTAAGGTCTTGGCCTCAAAAGCAACAGTCAACATGGAGGTTATACATGAAACATGGAACAACTGTTTATTCAGTCTGACTTATAATTCCTGATCTAAGGGGCGGATATGGTATTAACAATCCCAATGCTTGAAGGCTACTTCTGTCCAAAGCACAAGAACACAAAGGTTTTTAAAAACCATCTAAACCCTGGCATGTTGGTAATCATTGGATAGCTCACTTGTTGAATACTCGCAGATGAGTACCTAGAGCCCTGGACACACCTGATCTTGCCGAAATCTACTGTCAGTGTGACGTCACTAGGAGACTAAGTCAACTCTCCTTCAAGCTTCCTTCCATCTTGTTAAAGTATCAAAGCACTAGAATGAGTGGGCGAATAGAGTATGAAAGAATGCCTGTCATCATTCGCAGATCTATTCACCTCACAAAGAAAGGCGAGTGTTCAATCATTGGCCAAAGATTAATGATTTCTTGTGCTCCAGCAAAGGTAGGAGTGGTGTCTGAGCACAGCCAGCTCCATCTCCTGTTTACGACAAACATATCCATCACCTTATAAATCACCAACAAGGAGCAAATATAGATAAAGCAAAAGTATGAAACAGTTTGCCAAGTTGCGATCGAATGTACAGAATTCACCATTTCGGCTAAACTGAATTTATCTTGTATCAAATGTTAATGCTGATATTAATCAAGGTGATTGCAGGACCATCAGCTCAATGGAACATTTTATATTTTACATTAATGGTTATGAGAGTGTATTAATCAACAGAATGGAGGGTTACATTTCTACCACATCAGCACATTCACTAGACCACATATCTCAACAGAATGAAAGGGAATATTTCCTTAACACATCAACAACTATGGACCACACATCAATATCTTTTCTTTAGGCTAGGATACTGTTGAAAACAAAACAGTACGTTACCAGTATCGATACTAACAAAACGATACAGTATTTTAACGGTACTGTTAACAGTACTGTATTACATCGTTACCTTATAAATTTTGCTGTGAATATTTAGGATCCTAGACAATCTCAAATAATTATGATAACTTCACAGTGGTTGGTATCATTAAGAGCACCTTTAAGGAATGAAACGGTACAATACGGTACCTTTTGAAACAGTACTGGTACCAGTACCGGTATCTCTTGATGGTATCTGCTACCCTAATTTTCTTATCACGTCAACTTTTACCCTAAATATTTTATCATATCAACAACATTTTCTTAAACCACATACCTGAACAAAATGGAGGGAATATTTTCCAACCACAGCAACAACTATGTACCTAATACTTGAACAACATCCAGCACCTGATTGCAATTACCGTGTAGACTCATAGCACAAACGAGATTAATGGCAGTTTTGAGGAAAATTGCTCGTACAAAGGCATGCGAAGTAGCCGAGCAGTGTAGTTTGGCTGGGTTATTGTGGTTGCTGAATGGACGGGGAGGAAAACTCATTTCCTGGTGGAAATGAAGGCTGTGGCCTGTATTGTGCTCGTAAGGCGCTCTTGGGCACTCTCGGAATGCGGGAGCTGACTCCTCAGGCCAGGTGTGCCCGCGGGCCGGCGGGCGAGATTAATCTCTTATCAGGCCACTAATATACTCATCACACACCACAGCTGCACTGTTCTAAGCTACCTGAGACATGGGCAAAGGTGGGGGGTGCGGACTACAGTGGGAGAGCTAGACCAGACCATTGCGGCCCCTATCTCCTACCCCCCAACACTACTCAATTACTATATAAGGATCGACCTTAACATTTTCAGGCAGGAGCAAATTTGGCATCTAGGATTTATAATTTCAGAGCATAATAAATTCCTGCGTGTGCAGCATGCTGGTAACAGTGTGGCAGGGGGGGGGGGGGGGGTAGGAGAGGGATGGAGAGAAAGAGGTTAAAGGGTGTGGAGGCATGCTCCCCCAGAAAACTTTGGGAAATAATGTTCTCACTGTGATGCATTTTATGGGCATTATATGCTCCTTGAATGCCCCCTGCTGTCATCATACGCAGCTGCAGTGAAAGAGCAGATTCACTCTGATAAAGCATAGGGGGCATTTTATGTGGTCCACCTGAGCACCTCCCAACTCTCCCCTCCCACTACACCATCATATAATATACTCATCACTGATTACAGCTACAGGACTACGTCAAAGACAAGGGGTGAATATAGGAGACCGACTGGTCAGTTGGTCCACTGCCCTACCCAAATGTTCTTAATCTACTCTTCACACACAGCTGAAGTAAGGCAAGGGTGTCTACATAGAAACCTACTTGACTGCATTTACAAACACCATATTTTGCCTAAAGATCCTATCAAAGGCAATAAGTATATGAGGGGTGACTAAAAGGGGGCAATCAGGTCCACCGTCCCTCATTCTGTACCCCCTTACACTAATACACTCTCGATACAAAGCTGAGGGAAATCATTGAGAAGGGCAAGGTTGTCTTAGTAAGGGGGACAAGATGGACCATTGCACTCTTACCACACTGCCCTACGAACGCATGGTGGCACTTAGCCTTAAAATCCTGGCAAAAGTCAATATGTATATGGGGGTGAAATGAGGGGGCAGCCATACATTCTTTGCCCCTACCACTACTCACTGCACATAAAAGACATAGTCCTCACAAAATGTTTTTTGGTATCAGCATGCAACATAACCACTTGCCCCGTTGCAAGTTGCAAGTGAATTTGGCAAAAAACAGCAATGGGGCAAGCTGAACAAGACCCTGACTTACCCTGCTCAGCAAGTAGTGTTTTGGGCTAAGTCCAATCTCACCTTTGTTTAATGAGTGACGGGGCATGGGGATGTGCAGGCCGAGGGCAAGTCGATTTTAGGGGCAGCTTGATCCCTGGACTCAGAAAATAATGTTTTGCAACCTATAAGGCCTAAAAAAGTTGTTTGTTTCCTGTAACTCTTACCCTAACAAGTTTTTATTCAAAGAAATCCCTAACCTAATGTTTTTTCTCCCTCCCAACCCCCAATCAACGTAAAACATGCATGAAACACATTTTTGACAAAAAAATAATGCAAAAATATTTTTCTTTACAGACCTACCTACCCTATTTTTTTTCAGACCGTTACAGGAAACAACCTGAATATTTTTTTCTATGCCTAATGTTGCACCCTGGGTATGTATGCCAAGCACATCCTGTTAAATTCAATTTATAAAATAGAAGATTGCACACTTGAAGAACTATGGAAGAGAGCTCCGTTCTGCCAGAAACAAGCCTGCATAACAGCCAGGAAAGCTGTGGGGAAGCTGTCAGTTTCACACTTAAATCAATCAATTTATAAACTCATTTAAAGAACATCAACCCCGAAATAAACCAGATTCACAGACAGTAATCAACTCATTTGTAAACATTATTGTAGTGTGCTTAGCAGACTGTGAGTTGAATGTCAATCATTTTTTCTTGATATTAAATAGAGTATCTATCAAAATTAACACTACTTTTCATTTTATGACTGGGTTACTGTCAGCACAAAAAAATATACATTTTTTTCATAAAGAGCAAATAGTGTACTAGGGCTGTCATCGATACCGGTGGTATCGATGGATCGCTGGCGAAGCCCTAGCGATAATCGATACGCCAGAAATGCTGGGGTATCGATTCGCTATAAAAAATAATAAAAAACTGGTTGGACACGTTGCAACTCGCGAAAACTGCCGTAACCAACCAGAAATCTTTTTTTTTTAAGTCCAAATAAGCGAGAACTTACCTCAATTCAAAAACGGAAGTTGAATTGAGGACGGACGATCTCTGGCGCACTACTGCGCAGGTCACCGCAATGCATTGTGGGGTCCCGTTGAGACGATGGCGGGCGAAGACATATCGGCGCTAATGGCGAGATCGCAAATTGTAGGTAGATTTTAGTTATTTTTAACGGCGGGGATTGCTGGGGAATGAAAATTTAATGCGTGAAAAGCTAATTGCATATATATTAGCCAAAAACCAAGCGTGAGGCAATTTCTAGTGTGAATCGATAGCGAATCGAATCGAAGTGCCGTATCGGTAAATATCTTTTCGATTATCGAATCGCTAAAAAATCCTTAGTGATGACAGCCCTATAGTGTACCCTGTTTATGATTGGTTATTTATTAAAACATATCTATTTTTACATAAATACTTTTGTAGCACCTCTTGAAGATTCTAGCCACAGGAATATTTGAATTGTCTTTCCACCTGTAGGTCTTTTTTATACTCTCTTCTCTAACATATGTTGGTTCATATGCATTGATCCACACGTGACAATCCACAAAAATCATATGAATTTACACTTAATGTGTATGACAAGCCAATGAACTCTTCCCGTCCTTAACTTAATTAGGTACTTAAATTAACTTAATGACATGAGACTAGCCATAAAGGTAATTGCAATTATATCTTACATGTATGGCAAGTTAATAACCTCTTCCCTTTACCCCAACGGATTTTGGTATATTGGTAAGTTAATAGCAAAAGACTTTAGCATAAAAGATTAATGGTAATTAAATTATATACTCTTTGCCAGGTCAAGGCCCTTTCCCCTTTTACATCTTCATTGAACCCTTATGCTGCTGGTGGCTAATTTTGCCAATACAAAATGACAAAAAGCTGAAAAATGACTGAAATCCTAGCATATAGGTACTCATGTGAGAGTACTCAGCGAGAGCTATCTAATGAATACCAACATGACAGGGTTTAGATAGTTTTCAAAAAGCTTTGCATCCTTGTTCTTTGGACAAAAATAGCCTCAGCATTAGGAGGGTTAAAACTTGATGTTCAATAGCAACATCCTAGAAAAACAGATTTTCAAACCTCAAAATAATTTGCAATTATAACATTTTATCCTACAATGCATCTCTCCCCTATTCAAACTCATCTTGAGGCCATTAATGAAATAAGAGACTTGCCTAAAAACATTATTCGCAATAAATCTAATCTTTGTTGCAAGTCAATGTCCTCTTTTATTTTCATAGATGTTGGTACTTCAATTTAATCGACAACTGGAGCGTAGCCTAGAAATGTTTGTTATTATACCATGAAAATTGCAATTACTACAATTATATCCCACAGTGCATCTCTCCCCTATTCCTACTCATCTTGAGGCTTTTCTAATAGCTGAAATATGAAATAGCCTAAAAACATTATTCGCAATAAACCTGATTTTTATGGAAAGTCATTGTCCTCTTTCATTGTAACCCATGTTGGTACTTACATTTAATTGACAACTGGTATTTAGCCTAGAAACTTTTGTAATTACACCATACAATTTGCAAGTATAATTACATTCTACAGTGCATCTCTGACCCTATTCAAACTCATCTTGAGGCTCTAATAAGTGAAATATGAGATTTGCTTAAAAACATTTTTTGCAATAAACCTATTTTTATGGCAAGTCATTGCCCTCTTCCATTTTGGTACTTACAGTTAATCGACAACTGGCACTTAGCCTAGACATGTTTGTAATTATACCATATTTTCCATTATGAGTCAATGTCCCCTTCCCTTCCCCCACTGGCTCTGGTACTTGTAGTTAAAGGGCATCTCTAGAGTGATAACAAGACACTAGCCTCAGGAGGAATTATTTGTATATTATCTATCTCTCTACATAAGCATCATGTATTTTCCTGGCTAGAGACTATCATTTCCTCCACCACAGTCAGCCTGCAGCTTTCTTGCCGGGGCTGCCTCCGGGATATAGTCTCCCCTGGAAGCTTTACTTTGTAATATTTGACCATGGTAAATTACATTTACAGGTGTTCGGGAAAGATATCGCACCCAATTAGGTGGAAGACATTGAGTTATGGCAGGCGCATTTACGACTAATAGCGGCGTGCTTTCATTCTACATTGGAAGATGTGGTGACGTCAGTAAGGGAGAAACGAAGAGAAAGACCGATGGCTTAGAGGCCTATCATTCTCCACGCTATCTAGAAAAACTTCAAAGCATGATCCTTAATGGTATACATGGGATACATGCATACCGATATCTTATTGCTTCTTCAAATACCACCATTATACACATTATTGAAAAATCATGAAAACGACATGGAAAAATAAACTGATATTAGGATACTCTGAATGCAAGGCTGCTGCTACTTTGTGCATATTTGAATATCAAGAATTTTCATACATGTGTACCTAGATATCTGACAATCATAATATATATATATATATATATATATATATATATATATATATATATATATATATATATATATATATATATATATATATATATATATATATATATATATATATATATATATATATATATATATATATATATATATATAGATATATTAAGTATGTAACATATTTTAAGCCTTGAAGGTGGTTTCTAGCAGGGGTGGACAAGGAAGGAAAAGAAACCAAGTGTTTTGGGCTCATTTTTTCACAATAATATTACCTAATTCCAACAAATATATAGAATTTCATTCTATGATCATAATGGAAAAAATGAAGTATTTATATGTCTGATGGGACAAATTAAAGTCATTAAACATTACCCCTCTTAAATTACTGCAGCATCTAAGCACTCAAGCTCCATTTCTAGCACTCAGCTAAAAATATTAAATCATTTAGCTGATAGATTGATTTGAGTTAAACATCAACTGTGTTGCGCCTTTATAGAAGCCAGTAGGTTGTTTGCAATAACTTATGTACTAGAAATCCTCATCTCTACCTTTTGGCCCCACCCCAGGGAATGGTGAAGATGTCACACAATAATATTAAAATATTTGACCTCTCCGAAGTCTCAGCTTTCCTGAGATATATAGTTTATTTGGGTTTTCTTGTACCTAGACTAAAGTATTGGTCAATCTTTACATGGAAGTCTCACTTAAAGAATAAAGGTCCCGAGCCCCCTTAAGTATTGCGTATATTCTGCCCTTCAGGTGTGGTGAAGTGATGAGAGTCTGTAGCCTCCTGTGAAATTGACTAGCTAGAAATCGAGGTAAAGGGAAGTAGTGTGAAAGGTACTCACCAGGGTTCACAGCATAGGTTACACAAATTAGGCAATTCAAATACAATACTACCAAGTAAGGGTTAGGCTTCATCTGAAACGAGAGAAAAAGAAAGATACGTAAGTATCATAAGAAACATATCATGAAAGTGAAATTAACCCTTCCAATGCTGAGGCTACTTTCGCCCAAAGCACAAGGATGCAAAGATTTTTGAAAACCATCTAAACCGTATCACGTTGGTATTCATTTGAAAGTTCTTGCTGAGTACTCTCAGGTGAGTACCCATATGCCAGGGTTTTGGTCATTTTTCAGATTTTGCATCATTTCCTATTGGCCAAATTAGCCACCAGCAGCATATAGGGTCAAAATTAGTCGAAATGTTGTAAAATAACATTACATCATCATTATATCAAACTAGGCCCATATTTTTTCAAGTATCTAATTGATTCACCATGACGTGGCTAAAGAGGCATTCAAATGCTTTTTTGGAGTTTGAAACACTAAAGTAGGTTGATGAATTTTTGCAATGGGCAAAATATTGATTCTTATAGAATATTAAAAGAAATCTCCAACATGCTTATTTTACAGTGCAAATCCATTTTAATGAGTAAATTAACATGACACATTTTGTATCTATAGGGTCCTGAAAAATGAAGTGCTAATCAGAATATTTGACAAAGTAATTAAAAATCAATACTACAATACATTGCCATTTGACATTTCTTTGAACATTGACCAGGGAATATGAGAGCGAGATCTGTAGGAGCCTCAGGTCAGAACCATGCTTTTTTATAGGATCAAATATTTACATCAAAGTTTTTATTTAATTCTCTGTGAAACAGTTTTTTTTTTAATTTTCATGCAAATTCACTTAGTAATACGTCATATTATAATTCATACAATGAGAATCTTGTACAGATAACATGTCATGATGGATACAAGCAGGTTCCTAGTATACTGGCATATATGTGATGGAACAAATTACCATAAAAGCATTATGTAAAGTAAAATATGTATGTCAGATTGAATAAGCTTTTATAAATCATTTGCAATCCTTTCCAATCTCCTAAAAAATAAATTACATTTCATTTGCTATGAGAGACCAATGCTCTTCAGCTTTCATTTGGCTAAATAAACGCTTTTTTATTTTGTAAAAGACTTAGTGGTCCACCAGTCTTACGCTTAGTATAAATAACTTCTTTTGCTGTTAAAATGACCATATTGACGTATTTACATCAAAGTTAGAGTGATAGTACCAAGTGGTTCATCTCTGGTGTAAAATATGCATATCAGTCTCAGTTTAAGTTAAAACTAAGTACAATATGACCACAACATTTCAAGCAGTTGTCTGGCTGTATAAAAGTTCAACATTTTTTTCTCTACAATATGGATTTTTATGTCAGCTTAAAATTTAATAAACCAATAATTAATGACTTAAAATGGTAGTTGGTGCAGATCAAAGTATTTTATTTTGGAATTATTCACTTAATTATTAAAGTTAATCCACATTCTAGAGATAAAGATGGTCAGCGCAGCTAGCTGCTAAGTTAAATTAACTGCAATATCAAAATTAGTGATAAATCAAGATAAAAAGCCAAAAGAAAACACAATATCATGGAAGGATCAGACTTTAGTTTCAAACTTAACTTCCCAGCATTAAGCTTAATTTAAGAGTAACTTTACTTTTTAAAATCAATTACAATATAAAAATCAATTCAAAAAATGGCAATTCAAAAAAAGAGACGGGTTTGGATATGGTAGCTCGAAATGTATTTAGATTTATCATTAAAAAATGGCAATTCAAATAAAAGAAGCGCAAACCAAAATTCAAACCATAGAGTTTGAAGGGTCAGGATATGATTGATCAAAATGTATTTAGATTCATCATTAAGTTGGTTATGACGATAAAGTCCCTATGAGAATAGTAAACTGCGGTGGTCTCGCCTTGATCAATGGCAGCAGTTGCTCACTGAGTCTATTATCCACTGCCGCGATGACTGACACCGGAGCTCATGCGCTCCAGCATGCCTGACCGGCCCAGCCAATGGGATCGCAGCTCATTGATACACGATGATCAACCACTGATACCCTCTCATCAAAAGCTGACAATTCATCATCCAATCCAAATATCCCGGGGTTTTTTCAGCGGGTATCAAATCGGCAAAGAGCACCACAATTGATAGGAAATTCAATAATACACTTCAAGGGGTTTATTTTATCGCGCCTGGAGTTGACACAAAATGGATTGGAATCGGAAACTGTTGAAATGCGGCTGCGATTGGCTTTTATTTTGACCTGTTGGTGCGCAGGTCCGTGTGGTTGAAAGAGCGTCGGATCTCGCGAAGCAACAGATTAGCCAAGTGAAAAGCCAGCTTTGAACATGAGCCACAAACAGCTTAAACTGCTTATTGATCCGTCATAATCATAGTGGCACGGATCGTACACCCAACACTATTGGCAAACTCAGCCTCGAAAACAGGGGAGCAGAGGATGTAGGATTTCAAAGGAGAGGCTGGTTGCTTCTGGAATCCCTTATAGCTAAATTATTCACTAAAAAGTACTACCATACATTATTAAAGCCATGCATGACTGTGGCACCCAAAAAAGACCTCACTATTATGGTGATATACATTTATCAGAGGTATATTTTAGAAAATAATTTAAGGAGAATTTTACCATTAGGACTCACTATACAACAAATGCATTTTGAATTTACTTTTGATTTCTTTTCATATTTTGGAAATAATTTAAAGAGAATTTTTCCATTTGAACTCTCAACCTACTAATACACTACAAACACTTTTTGAATTTAAGTTTGATTTCTAAGTAATTTTCAATTGAATCATAGATCCAGATGATTTTTTTAAGAGGAACCCTAGGTATGAAGATACATCAAGTACTGATTTCATGAAATCCCTCTAATCATCTGCTTGTGGTAGACAAGAAAAGAAATAACCAACAAATGTATAGATATTAGGGATTTGTTTAGCCTGTGCTTAAGTGGTTTACCATCATAAGAGGCGAAATGTTTGAACTTCTTGAATCAATAATAAACATCATCTAAGATTTTGAATCAAATAATTGGTTTGATATCGCTTAGTCTGCAGTAATTCAAAGTACATTCTACAATCATTAATTTTTGATTTATTGTAGCTTTTATTTCATTACATGAATGTAATACAAAAGAAAACTAGATTGGACCACAGTTTGCATTAATTAACACATGGACTCATTTGTAACAAGCAATTATAATGATGTGCAGAAGTAATGAAACAATTTGAGTTACAATGCATTAGAGTAATCCAAAACGTTTGGAATCTGAAATATGTCTCAATTAAGAAAATATATATTTTTTACTTAGGTAATTTAATCCTAAAAGTAATGAATACATGCAATGCCTTCTCAATATTTACCACATGCCACAAGCATCATATGTGGCCGGCGCTAATGGCTGAGTGATCTAAGCCTTTACCACTGACTACTCGCTGTCTCTTAATACTGCCAGAATTTGAATCAACTTAAAGGCAGAATATCTACCATTGAAAACTAAGCTAGCCAGGATTTAGCGTCAACTCTTCCATTGCTGAGGCTACTTTCGTCCAAAGCACAAGGACGCAGAGATTTTTGAAAATCATCTAAACCCTGTCATGTTGGTATTCATTGGATAGCTCTTGCTCAGTACTCTTGGATAAGTACCTATGTGTCAGGGTTTCAGTAACTTTTCAGGTCTTTTGCATCATTTTGTTTTGGCCAAATTGGCCACCAGCAGCATAAGGGTTAATTTACCACATGATGCCACAAGTATTCTGTGGCCTGTCCCAATAGCTGAGTTGTCTAAGCATTAGCCACTGACTGCTCGCTGTCTCTTAATACTGCCAGTATTTGAATCAACTTAAAAGCGAATTCTCTACCATTTTTAACGAGCTAGCCAGGAATTAGTCTTATTTTGGCATAAAAAGTGACAATAAACAGAATTCCAAGTCCATGAGAATTTCCCAGAGCCCTGCATGAGCTTGCCTGGAGTGCTCACCAGCTGAACATGGCTTCTTTAAAGCACAGTGTTGGCACATTCATACACACGAGCCCGAAGGGAGCTTGTAAACTAGCCTGGTTCTCTGCCTCAATGTGCTATATCAACACCTCCGCAAAGAACCAATGGGCCTTGTGCAGACAGAGATTTCCCTGGCGGACCCGTAGAAAAGTAGCGGTAAGTCAGTCATGATTATGCTGACACGATCCGCCACTGACTGTAACTGCGGAAATGAACTGATTAGCAAATTCATAAGGGGTAAATAACGCCTTTGGAGCTCGGGCATTGCACAAGGAAATGGGCCAGTGAGATTTCAATCAGCACAATATTATAGCAAACAGGAGGCACTCACAGTTATCACTGAAAGAAATGAACTGTAAATTTTCACGGACACTCGCTGCCTCCTAAATATCTTTGTGTATTCAGGGCAGGCAGAGAAATTGATAAGAGTTTGACGCTATTTACTGTTCATTCTTCCGCATAATAGCATCTTCATCATCTTTTCCCTCTTCAACGCCTGAAGTATCATGCATACACGAGAGCTCGGTAGTAACCGGATGCACCATAGATGCTCCTCGCTATCTGGCTGTCTAAGCGACATATCTAAACACATTACGCACTGTCTAAGAGCATCATAAAACTTGTCTTAATTTTATCATGTAACTAAATACTTTGTTAAGTGCTTTTTCACGTGATTTTTCACCATGATATGTTTTTTTTATCAGGAGTTAGAAAATTTCATCATGAATATGGGTTTCAGGTAACTCATTGTAATGAGTAGTTTTAACATGTTGCGATATTTCCATGAGTAATACTCACTTGTTGCGATATTGTAATGTCAGTGAATAAAACCTGTTGAGATTTTATGAGTGTTTTATACCTGTTGTGATATTGCAATAAATCATTAGAACCTGTTGAGGTATCGTGATGAGTTATTAAAACATGTAGTGATGCTTAGATGAATGATTAAATCCTGTTGTGATATTGTTATGAATGATTTATACCTGTTGTTATACTAGAATGAGTGATAAAGGAATTTTGTAATATTGCAAAGAGTAAATACCTGTTGTGATGTTGCAATGAATGATTGAAATCTATTGTGATATTGCAATGAGTGATTTATACCTGTTGTTATAATCAACAATGAGTGATAAAGGAATATTGCAAAGAGTGACTACCAGTTATGACGTTGTAATGAATGATTGAAATCTGTTGTGATATTGCAATAGATGATTTATACCTGTTGTTATAATCAACAATGAGTGATATAGGAATATTGTAATATTGCAAAGAGTGACTACCAGTTATGACGTTGCAATGAATGATTGAAATCTATTGTGATATTGCAATGAGTGATTTATACCTGTCGTTATAATCAACAATGAGTGATAAAGGAATATTGTAATATTGCAAAGGTTAGTTACTCACTATTTCTGTAATGGTTAATATCACCTTAGATTATTTGAGTATTTATGATATTAAGTTTATTCCAAATATATATCCTCTTGTTGACAAAAAAGTAATTTAACAATTTTTTGCAAGTATTTTTTCTTCTATTTCCATAGTAGTGGGGAGGGAGGGTCAAAGAGTTGGGTAGTAAAGTGGCCTATACAGGGTTATATACATTGGTGCATCAGGAATTCAACAGTCTGAAAAAAAGAAAGTGGACTTCTCCAGACAATGATGAGTGTTGTAGGTTAATGGTGTATGCAGGTGTTGGCATGTGGTGTCTGGTGGAAGATACCAGAAATTCAACAGTCAGAAAAAAAGAAAGTGGACTACTCCAGATAGTGATGAGTGTTGTATGATGGGAGTATTCATTATAGCTGTCAATGGTCAGTTACTGGTTTGTTGACCATCACCATGAAGCCGAACAATATATTGCAGACAGTGATGTCAGTGTTTAAGACAGTGAGGGAGGGAGATGATTCTAGTACTTTTTCAAAGGTATGATATGGCTAGTCTTCATATTACTGCTACAGTATGCTGTCATTGGGTATCTCAAAGGTATGATATAGCTAGTCTTCATATTTAACTGCTACAGTATGCTGTCATTGGGTATCTCAAAGGTATGATATAACTAGTCTTCATATTTAACTGCTACAGTATGCTGTCCAGTTGCGGATCCAGGGGGGGTTCGAGGGGTTCGACGAACCCGCCCTGGCTGGTGAGTCACTTTGCACCATCACGCCACCTGTGGACAAACATCAAAACTAATTGTGTTTTTTGCAAAATTGCAATTCTCCTTCTTTTGTTTCCCCAGGTCTTGAGTAAGCAACAGGCTGAATGGTGTCAGCCATGAACATCCTGGTTGAGGGGATTATCTGCCGTTGACCGGCGGATACAGAATTGCAGTCCAATTGTTTGCAGACTAAGAATAGCTTGGGAAACCTGACGTTTGTTAGGTGAGGGGGGGGGTTCGTTGATTCTCAAACTTCTAGATCACTTGATTCCTTAGTCTAGTGAATACAGTATTAAAGTCCAGTTGTTTGCAGAATAAGAATAGCTTGGAAACCTGAAGTTTGTTAGGCGAGGGGGGGGGGGGGGGGGTTCGTTGATTCTCAAACTTCTACTTGTAGATCACTTGATACAGTTCTTTAGTCAAGCAGATACAGAAATATAGTCCAGTCGTATGCAGACTAAGAATATCTTGGAAACCCTGAAATGTGTTAGGTGAGAGGGGGGGGGGGGGGGGTGGTTGCGTTGATTCTCAGACTTCTAGGTCACTTGATTCCTCTAAAATACTACTAGCCAACAGATATATAAATAACCAAATTTAAACACCTTTTGAACCACAAGATGAATAACCACATCTTAACACGTTTTGAGGTGGTTTAACAATCTGGGCACCCTAAGAATGTAGGTGATAACTTAAGTGTTATTTGTTGACTATGTTTAACTGATGTTAGTCTTATTGCAATAAGCATCAGTATTATTCGGGATTAGTTTAAGAGTGGTTTGATATGCCTTCAATATCCCAACGTGCATATGTCTTATGTCTTGTATGTATTAAACAGGAAATGTGAAAAAATACAATTTAAGATGTACATAACTTCTTAGAGAACAGAAAAAAGACATAGAATAACTTCTTTATTTATCTAATTCACCATGCGGCCATCACCAAATCCGATTGTGCATATCATAATTTATATGAAATATGCATTTCAATTAAAAGTTCACTCTTACTCCATAATATATTTTGTTATATCATCTCTTATGAGATGACTATTATTGTTTGGTTATATCTCATGAAATTATTCTTTTTAGTTCTCTGCAGTTGACTCCTGCTGGTGTTTTCATAAATAATTGTTAGTGGCGCCACCAGTGTCACTTTTTGGAACTACATTGAACCCCCCCTTCTCAAATCCTAGATCCGCCCCTGCTGTCATTGGGTATCTCAAAGGTATGATATAGCTAGTCTTCATATTTAACTGCTACAGTATGCTGTCATTGGGTATCTCAAAGGTATGATATAGCTAGTCTTCATATTTAACTGCTACAGTATGCTGTCATTGGGTATCTCAAAGGTATGATATAGCTTGGTCTTCATATTACTGCTACAGTATGCTGTCATTGGGTATCTCAAAGGTATGATATGACTAGTCTTCATATTACTGCTACAGTATGCTGGCATTGGGTATCTCAAAGGTATGATATAGCTAGTCTTCATATTTAACTGCTACAGTATGCTGTCATTGGGTATCTCAAAGGTATGATATAGCTAGTCTTCATATTTAACTGTTACAGTATGCTGTCATTGGGTATCTCAAAGGTATGATATAACTAGTCTTCATATTTAACTGCTACAGTATGCTGTCATTGGGTATCTCAAAGGTATGATATAACTAGTCTTCATATTTAACTGTTACAGTATGCTGTCATTGGGTATCTCAAAGGTATGATATAACTAGTCTTCATATTTAACTGCTACAGTATGCTGTCATTGGGTATCTCAAAGGTATGATATAGCTAGTCTTCATATTACTGCTACAGTATGCTGTCATTGGGTATCTCAAAGGTATGATATAGCTTGGTCTTCATATTACTGCTACAGTATGCTGTCATTGGGTATCTCAAAGGTATGATATAGCTTGGTCTTCATATTACTGCTACAGTATGCTGTCATTGGGTATCTCAAAGGTATGATATAGCTAGTCTTCATATTTAACTGTTACAGTATGCTGTCATTGGGTATCTCAAAGGTATGATATAGCTAGTCTTCATATTTAACTGTTACAGTATGCTGTCATTGGGTATCTCAAAGGTATGATATAGCTAGTCTTCATATTTAACTGCTACAGTATGCTGTCATTGGGCATCTCAAAGGTATGATATAACTAGTCTTCATATTTAACTGCTACAGTATGCTGTCATTGGGTATCTCAAAGGTATGATATAGCTAGTCTTCATATTTAACTGCTACAGTATGCTGTCATTGGGTATCTCAAAGGTATGATATAGCTTGGTCTTCATATTACTGCTACAGTATGCTGTCATTGGGTATTTCAAAGGTATGATATGGCTAGTCTTCATATTACTGCTACAGTATGCTGTCATTGGGTATTTCAAAGGTATGATATGGCTAGTCTTCATATTACTGCTACAGTATACTGTCATTGGGTATTTCAAAGGTATGATATAGCTAGTCTTCATATTACTGCTACAGTATGCTAGCTGTCATTGGGTATTTCAAAGGTATGATATGGCTAGTCTTCATATTACTGCTACAGTATGCTGTCATTGGGTATTTCAAAGGTATGATATAGCACTGTAGTGCCCACAACCTCTATTTCCTCAGTCCACTAATCACTAACTCAATTACCCATTTTACAATCTTCTATATTCCATATGATGAATCCCTCCATTATATAAGGACCTATGTAGGGCTAATCTATGCGAGGTAGGCTGGGCAGATTAGTGTCTTAATCAGGCTTTAATTTGCCTCCCAGGACTCATAAACCTACTTAGCTATCTTTTTGATGAGGGTTGGGAATAAACGTCCATGATTGATCATATGGTGGCCATGAGGATTGTCGGTTCTTGCTGCCGTAATTCAGAAGTTTGCTACCTCCTTAGAATTGATTAGTCCTGACAAGTTTTTTTGAGGGGAAATCTCCAACTTTTGATGAGGAGTGTAGAAGTCATATAAGGAAAATGGCACTCACCCTTACCAAAAAAGATTGAACATTGTGCGTAACATATTTTGATTACATGACATAAATTGCGTTGTTGTATTAGTGTGTTGAACAACTAATGGACTAATAGTCACCCTAGGAACTGCCCATTGTAATTACCACATACACATACATAAAACCCTTCCACCCTTCTACTTTCGTCCAAAGCACAAGAACACAAAGATTCATGAAAAAGGGTTTCAGTCATTTTTTTTTTAGGTTTTTTGCATTATTTTGTTCTGGCCAAATTAGCCACCAGCAGCATAAGGGCTAAATCACACTACATGGTTTGTATATAACTCAGGTGGTTGACTAATGGTAAAGGTTCATCACAGGTCAGCTATATCCATATAGGGTATAATTGTCAGTAAACCACATCTTGTGTAAATATAGTACATGCTAGTGGTTATAAGGCAGGACCTATCTGTAAATGAACACCTTGGCAAACATACTGGCATGATCTGAGAAGCATCCTCATAACAAATTAAATCTTTTTCACTTGTGGTTTGAAGTATTGATGTATTCAAATTTTGAAGTTGCAAGTGGTGGAGGAAACAAGTGTTCCGGAAGAAAACCACCGCCTAACTGGCTAACCCCAAGTCACAGGCAACTTTCTCACATGCTCTGTACAAGATCCAACCCCGAGCAGTGGTGATAGACAGCAAGCAGTCAGTGTCAATGCCTTAGACCACACCGCTATCAGGGCAGGCCCAAATATTGATGCAATCAATAATCAATAATCAATAATCAATACATGCTGTTGGCTGCGTAACTTCCATGCAGCTCTGCAACTTGCACTTGTATAACAATAATACTGTGTTGTAGCAGGGGTCCAGGTGCTCTGTTGTTATTTGTGCAGTTGGGTTCCCTTGTATACAGTACATAGAATTTAATTCCTGCATCAGTCAACCATATGTCTGTCAGCGCCTGGTTGTAAAAACAAGAAGGACGATAATAGCGTCAAGGGTGTATTTCAGGAAATATTAATAAAGTAATATAACTTACCGTTGTTGTTCTATATTGAAGGTCAAGGTGTCTTCTATTGCCGGTCTGTGATGGGGTTCTTGGTGCTAGTTGTTAAAGACCGCGATTAAGTCATGGTCTGACAGGGTTCATACTGGTTGACCACAATAAAATTCAAGCATTTTCAAGGAACAAATTCTACTTTTCAAGGAATACACGGGATCAATAGATATTGATAATTGCATTGTTTACATTACAAAGTTGAGCACCAACATGTGCAGAGTGCAACCTTTTAGCTATTTCCTGCAGCCAGGTTGTTCAGGGCGACTTGCCAGTTGCGTATAGGTGATCCTTTTAAGAGGGGTAAACATCTGCATCAAAAAATTGGGCAGAACTCCGGTGTGTGTGACAGTAATCTTGTTCGTAAGAATGAGATCCCATCACTTGTTTTAATCATCCCCCATTCCCGGCCACCTTGGTAGGACAGGGGTTAAAAACATGCATTAATTTTAACTATTTTAGAGCCCATGTTATGTATGACAATTCTAAAAGACCCCCTGGTGGCATCCCAGGTTAGTGATGTATTAAATAAACTTAACTTCTGACTCTGATGCAGATGACTGGGGTAGACTTGACAGTCAAGTGCCTGTTGATTGTTATCTTAGTATCAATTCGTTGTTTTGCATGATAGCGTGAACACTTACCTTTTACGATGTCCAAGGGACAAATAACACTAGGGGTGTGTAAATAGGCCAATAAATATTCTTAACTATTGACTCAGAACCCATGGCAACTAATTTGACCTCCGGTCTGTCATGCCAGCAGCAGGAGCAGACTACATCAACGATCTATTGACAAAATCCAAGATGGCCTCGCCCATGATAAACAGTGATCGCAATCGCTGGACACGGCTCTGTTCATCTTTATGATTTCCCGGTTTTTCAAGGAGCTATCGTAAAATTCAAGCACTTTCCAGGTCAAAATGGGGGGTAAACAAAATTCAAGGTTTTTCAAGGAGCGTACAAACCCTGGTCTGAGTAGTATGTTGGGATGGTTGTGGCGGTTGCGGTCGTCCTGTTGGTGTAGACATGAATATGGCAGAAAAAGCGAATAAAACACGAAAATCCATTTCCTGTACAGGGGCTTGATACTTAGATAATTAAAATACCTCTCGGTCTTTCAACCTTCTGGTTTTCCTTCTCTGTCATTTGACCCCATTCTGACAACATGTCATCCGAATCAAATAATGGGGATGGTAGAATATATATACATATATATATATATGTATATATATATATATATATATATATATATATATATATATATATATATATATATATATATATATATATATATATATATATATATATATATCATGGTGATTAATGCTATTGTGGTTAGAAGCTCTTTTTTAATATCAATATGAAATTCCTATATTAAAAGGGACTTATGACTTGTTAATACCATTTCTATGTAAATTTATACTAAACTGATCTTTTTTTATTTTATTAACTGAAAAAGTATGATGGTTAATACAAAATACATATAGTTTCAAGATTCATGCATATTTCAGACATCTCATCCTTATATCACCATCTCCCTTGAAATTAAAGTTAGCCTTTAATATCCTGCCTCTTGTCATCCACCTAAGGTTCTTCCTCGTGAATGGGAAAAGAACAGCCACCATTTTATAAGTTGAACTGCCGTCTGTATAACCCACATGTCATTCGAAGCCCATCCTGGTTGTGGCCGACTTTAAGGTTACGTTCTCGTTGCTTCGGGCTCAACCCCATCGCAAATAAAACCGCAGGCTGGGACATGCACCACCTGCTGTTTGAGTTTTATACTTAGGCTTCTAGACCTTATGTTCTGCTTGCGTCGTCGCAGCGGTCCCGCGCAAAACGACCGACCGTCTTACCGCTGGGCCACGACAGGCGTCACAGAGGTGCAGTCAAAAATAACATTTTTAAATAAACTTTCGTCAAAATCGATCAAGAGGAAAAAAGAGGAAAGAAATTCCAGAAACAGCTTCTCACTGTACTGTGTTTTCCAAGCCTAGGTATTTTTTAGACCAGGAGACTTGCCCCCTTAGGCTGTCCGTACCGTTTGCCGTGGGGGCAAGGGTCCTCACGGTGAAATTTTTGGAACCTGATACGTGATTTTGCACTGACACATTTGAATGAAATAAAACTTACTTGTATTTGTAGACCAGTGTTTATTTAACAATCAAGACAATATTTTATCTTGCTCACCTCCTCCTATTTAGAGAAATCTTAACTTTTTTATGGAGGCACATTGAAGGCCTCCCAAATTCGCAAAATGGCCGCTAATTCTCGCGTTGTTACACAAGTTGTTGCGTTATCTCCAAGCACCAACACACGTCCACGTGCCGTCCAACAATTGAACTTAGATAAACTTTTACGACGTGCGCGGCCAACTTACGTTACTACCGCTCTGGCAGTCTACGGCGACCGAGGGAGCAGGTCGGAAAAAACACTTCTATAGCAGTTTAAGAACTTTATTTAAAAATCTGGCCCTTATGAGCCTTTATTAACTTAAAACCTACAAACTTGTCTATTAAACTAGTGACAGAGTGTTTTCATCACAATACGCCGACCCAACTTCCATTTTTTTTGCATTGGAGGTCTAGTGCTGTATACCGTTACGGCACGGAGGGTCTAGGTATTTTTATAACAGTGCGCTATAATATAAAATTATACTTTCATTATAGGAATTAAGTTCTAGCCAGGCAGCTGTGTTGGAAAACCCAAGGCCGAGGGGGTCTGATGCATCTCACAGCCGAGGGCCGCGTTTCTTTTCCTTACTATGTGCTCAAAATGTGTGCTTAGGCCCTGCGGGGCTTAATTCTAGAGGGTCCAAACAGCTACTACGATGGTATACACCTTGCAGGGCCAAAATCAATAGTTTTCGTTTATATATTCCCTTGATTTCTTCCTAATAAGGATGGGTCCGGGATACTTGACTTAGGCCATCAGAATCCTCTGTGAAAATCTCCTGCAAATGGCGGAAACCTGGTTCCATAGCATCATCTATGTTGTTAGCCATGATTTCCTACTATAGTTGTAGTAAAAATACTATAATTCGTCAGCTCTGTGACGTTTTTCCACGCCCCCTAAAGCTGATTGGTTGATAGGTGATTGTTAAATTTACTATTCATATTATAATGAGGGAACTTTTTTCCCACGGTTTTAGGTCAAAATTTTCAGGTAAATAAACACAAAATAACAAAAAAAACATTTTAGATTGATAGAACAGTTTATTACGAATAAAATGAGGGGTCATATGTAAAATTCGGGCAAGAATTGACAGAGAAATAAATCAGAAGTGATTGGGTCTATTTTCTGGTGAAGACTTCAATGAGTGCTGAAATCGCGATCCTAAAATTTACTACTTCCGTTTTTTTCAAAGTTCATTTTTTACGATTGTGGGGCACAAAGAAACTCCACAAATGGGCAGGATGTATTATTTAGAGTCTGTTTCCTTGAAGTTGAAACTTCTTTATCGGTTCTAGTGGCGAAATTAATAAGTAAATTGAGAATTTCGTCAGGGTTCCTAAATCAACATTGAAAAAAGCCGTTTTTGCCGTTTTTTCCAAAGTCGCCAATTTTTTTCAAAAATAACAAACATAACAAACAAGTGATGATAATAGGGTAAAAGCCCTCTTTCTTGCGAACATTTTGATGGGTCATTTGTAAATTTTGACCCAGAAACGGCGACGTGACAATTTTTTGAAAATAGTATGTTTTTTGTGTGAAATGCATATCGAAGCCGTAGCCTCGCCATTGTCAAAAAAATCAACTTCCGGTTGTAGCGAATAGCTATTTTTTCGCTTCCAACCTGAAGTTGGAATTAAAAAATGATTGAATCAGATAGATGAGGATCTCATCTAACCAGGTAGGTACTCATATTTGGATCGGGGGGCAATAACTTGATAAAATTGAAAGGAATCGGCGAGGTACCATGAAAAATGGACTTATTGCCATGGTCAACATGTCATCATCGATGCGTGATGACAAATATATCGAAAAGTTTTGGATTTTCCGAAACCAAAAGAATTAATCTTAAAAATATAGATACTTGGCTTGTTAATTATTTTGGTTTCGGAATTTTAAAGTTAGAGATGGCCACAAACCAAAGCTTTGAAATCGGGGTTCAAATTTCGTGAAACTAAATTTCAAAATGGCGGACCGTGTCAAGTTGGACGATCGAGCGTCCATAAAAATCGATGAATTTCTATATTTATTTGGAGAAACAAACAAACAACAACAAAGGTAAGTTTATTAACATATATTTAATGGGTCTACGGAAAATCAGACCCCTCCTATTCATATTTAACCCACAGAGCCATCAGTATTTGGGGGACTTGAAAACGACTGGTAGTCGCGTTCAGCATTGTCAATTGAGTTGTGTGAGCGCAACTCCCAGTCGTGTCCAGCACTGCACATGTATTCCCACCGCGACCACAGCCAGCAAGTAGATACAACAAACCATTGGCGGACACACGACGATCCCAATACGCCTAGCTGTCAATCAAAAAAAGCCACTGGCACCCAAACAAACCCAACACCCGACTTTCCCAGACTGAGCCGCTGTCAATCAACAAATATCTCCGACGAAATTATTGGATCCCAGAACGTGACACCACACCACAAGCACCGCCCCCACGTGCCAATCAAACATCTCCTTCGATATGAATGCATGGTTAACCAACATAACAACCCCACGTGGCAAAGCCTCAAGAAATGCCAACCCGATTCGATTGGATGCCAGAGAAAACGTCACAACACAAACACCGCCCACACGTGCCAATTAAAAACCAGCAACGAATAAGCGGCTAAGCAATAACGGCCCCACGGAACAGAGCCTCCAAATAAGGCAATAACACAGACCAACTCGACACACGCCGTACAAGCCAACCAGACACGCGCCAATTACCACTAACGTCCGAATCTAACGTCCTAACCACATCCGTCCAGGAGAAAGGTCATGCCGTATACAAAGATAATGTATTTCAGTTAACTGAAATACATAATAACCATGGATAACAAGTCAAAAGATAAGCCAAGCTAGTTCAATTGTAAGGTCATTCATGCATCCATGCCCAGAAACTGGGTGGCAATCGGGCATGTGGTCACGTATTATGCCTGGGATGCCCATGCATTTAGTGCAGGAATAAGATGTTGGCACTGTATGAAAATTGCACTTGTATAATGAGAATACTGTTGCCCCGGTGGGTTATCACTACTCTGTTGTTGTTTGTGCAGTAGGGTTCGCTTGTATACTTCCTGACTGTCAGAATAATGGAGCTGGGCTGTGGGTTAACAACCCAAGTCACATTATAGCTGTGATTGAGACCCCTAACTCAGACAGATTTTACGGTCAACGAATAGCGGGGCCGACTAATTGTCTACTCAAAGGTCGTCAAAATAATTCCCTATGGCTCCCGCATGGCGAGGGATGAGTTTGAATGACATCCATGTTTATCTATCCGATACTTAAATACTGATTTAATTGGCAGGAAAGGTATAATTTTCTACTTGTTATTCAGTTTTTTTTCTACTGAATGACACTAAACAATACCATTTATATTTATACATGATATAAGATTGATAGGTGAATCTCTGCCACTATCTGGAGGAAACAGTTGAATTGAGCCATTGTTATATCAGTTGAACCAACGTCCATTCATGTTTGTTAGGGTTCTCATTGACTTAGAGTGTTGTCTGAATCCCTTACATTGCTGGTGGCTAATGTGGCCAATAAAAATCATGCCCTAGCAAATGGGTACTCAAATGAGAGTACTCAGAGAGACCTATCCAATGAATACCAACATGATTATTTCAACTTACAGTAATATCAAAGATATCCATTACCATAAGAATACTGTGATTTTGGCAGGGATAGAGTTAAGCAAAAATTATGTCTATGAATTTGAATTCCCTCAAAGCAAATTGGTATATCTGCATAGATAAATATTCCCTAGCAACCAATTTTAGAGAAACTATAAAACATCTTTATAACAGTAAACATAAACTATTCATAACATCTATCGAAATGGCAAAAAGGTCCTAAATTCAAAGCATGACATGCATACTCTATTCTTTTGTTTTGCCAAACCTCAGATAAGGAGAGTGTAAAGGACAAATAAATACCCATTTCAATTTCCATCATGGAGTTGAAGCCCCACTGCCTCTGATCTGGAGCACTTGAAGATGCTATTTACCTGACCCGCAGCCAGCACCAAGGTCAATGATGCTACTTTGGAAACAAAGCATATGCATAGCTCGGGTAATATGTCAAAGTCCTCAGCTACCTATTAGTACCTGCACAGCTGCGGAGCATAAACAACTATCTCCCACGAGATAAGACTTCCATCTATCTAAGGGAGCAAGAAGGCTACATGAAGCTACTGCAAAGAATGTATCAGAATTCTAGGCTACTTTTTTAAAGCATACCAGAAAATGCCTACTGTGTGGTATGTGTGGTATTCAAGTAGGGCCTGGCTCATCTTAGGGTGGGGTGGATTGAATGTTGGGCTATAACAGATATGTGAGTATGTACATATGTTTATATATATATATATATATATATATATATATATATATATATATATATATATATATATATATATATATATATATATATATATATATATATATAAAGGTAAAGGTAAAGGTATTTGGTTTATAGTCTTGTATCCACCGAAGTGCTCACACGACCTTCCTCCCCTAGCAGGCACTGTACACACAGAAACCATTTCAATCCCCCCGGGGATATACCAGAGCAACTGGCAGCATACAGCGCACACGCTCTAAACACTGCCTTATTTATGCTAGGTACCCATTTTGCAGCTGGGTAGACTGAAGCAATATGGAATAAACTGTCTTGCCCAAGGACAGACCAAAGTGCCCCGGCCGGGAATTGCACCAGCAACCCTCTGATTACTATTTCGACACCTTACCAACTGAGCTACTTTGTCCCCTATATACATATATATATATATATATATATATATATATATATATATATATATATATATATATATATATATATATATATATATATATATATATACATATATATATATATATATATATATATATATATATATATATATATATATATATATATATATATATATATATATATATATATATATATATATATATACGGATGTATATACATTTTAGTATTTTAGTTTTGGGACTGTTACAGACAACAAACAATTATTTTTTAGGCCTTACAATCATGTACCAAGTGAGTATCAAAATCGACTATCAAAAACTTAAAATATATTAGAACCTATAAACTCGGGACTGTATTAGCTAATAATATGTAATTCCCCTCTGTAGCAAGGTTATAAAAGATTTTAAGAGAATATTAATTATTCCTAGCTGAGTGCTAGAGCTGTCCCCTCCTTAAGCATGTAGCAAAGCACCCCTGGCAGTGAATGCATTAGTCCCATCCTTAAGTCAACTGGGGTATCTTAAAGTTCTACCTTTATTGCTTAAAGACCAACCCTTAAGGGCACTCTGAATGGGGATTTCCACGAAATATACTCCCAAGGTGAGTGGCTAACACCCCCATGCTAGAAATAAAAGCACAAACTCCACTCCCCAGGAGTGAATAAAAGGACTATCCCCTTTGAAACATATGCATCTAATCCATTAATAATCCAGGCTTTACTGCGGATGAGAGGAAAATATGCTTAATAGCATGACAGCACCCTGGGCCTAATCCATAATCTCATCAGGCCTGTTTGTGTAATTTGATAAGTGGATACTTAGTCAAAATGAAATCATTTTTTATCATCATTAATAGCTTTAATGTAAACTTTTACTTAAATGACTCTGTATCCCATGCCTGAGGAGCTAATCTTAATACTTGAACACAAGTGTGTATAGATGTATTAAAGCATTTTTTTTGAAAGGGATAATGGATTAGAGATTTGTAGGTGAATGGATATTCATGTATGGAGATCTTGGCAGATATCAGCAATACTTGTGATACCTATGAAAACTATTTTGTATTAACGCAGTCCTATTCAATAAATATTTAATTCCTGCACTAAATGCGCGGGCAGCCAGGCTGTAATACATTACCGCACGCCCGATTACCACCCAGTTTCCTGGACATGGATGCATGTTAACTAATTCACACTAATGTAATATAGCTGATCTTTTATTCCATTCTTTAAAACTATAGAAAATAGCCAGTACATACAAACTACAAAGGCACACATTCAATGACTATTCTCAATTGTAGTTTAAACAGCGCATCATTTATTCCATTTTTAAAACTTAAGCAAATCATGTACAAAGGCACACATTCAATGGCTATTCTCAATTGTTCTTGGCTGAGCTTTTCTTCCATTCTGTCAATTTTTTATAGCATGCAGAGTACAAAGCTATATGCATATTTCTGTAGCTGCACTCAAGTTTGTGTAGCCCTAGTATAAAGGACTAGTGCTTTAAAGATCCTCTGCTGTGTATATTACCACCAAAAGGTCATAAAGTGAAGCGCCTTGTACTGCAATCTGGTCTGCGATATCTCCCTCAGAGCTATGTATAATAAAGGCATGGATCTTCATAAGAATCTGAGATGCAAAGGTCTTTCTCTATCCCCATGAGAGTTTCCCGTGTATGACCTTCGACCTTTAATCACTATATTTCATAACCACAATTTTCCAGGCCCTGACATTGTAGGGTACTCATCACTGTACATTACCTATCCTATCTGTGCACTATGGAACAACAGCTATAAACAGTTCTCTGTGCTACAATACTATGACCATATATCACACTCGCTGTGTACACGTCGACTTAACCCTTATGCTGCATGCTGGTGGCTAATTTGGCCAATACGAAATGAAGCGAAAAACCTAGAAAATTGACTGAAACCCTGGCAAATGGGTACTCATCTGAGAGTACTCAGCAAGAGTTATCCAATGAATACCAACATGACAGGGTTTTGATGGTTTTCAAAATTCCTTGTGTCCTTGTGCTTTGGACCAAAGTAGCCTCAGCATTGGAAGGGCTATAACCATATATCACAGTCACTGTGTAGTACACGTGGCTTAATAAGCATACATAAGATATCTACTATCTGATTTCACTGGGAAAATGGCTAAGAGCATTTCTCTCATTTCTCTAATACTATGAGACAGTAACCATTAAAATTTCTCTCGGCTGAATAAATATTTCATGGTTATTTTGTACATATATGTTCCCATTACCATACATAACAGATCCCTTGGCTGTGTTCTATGTGGAAATGCTATAAATCTTCTTCTGTAATAAGTAAATACTACATAAACCCGTATGCTGCTGGTGACTAATTTTGCCAATACAAAATTATGCAAATAAAAACCTGAAAAATGACTGAAACCCTGGCATGGAGGTAGGCACTCATCTGAGATTACTCAGTGAGAGCTATTCAATGAGTACCAACATGACAGGGTTTAGATGGTTTTCAAAAGTCTTTGCCTCCTTGTGCTTTAGATGAAAGTGGCCTTAGCCTTGGAAGGGTTATACATCCCTTTATACATGCATGTTTGATCAGTATAAATATCTAATCCCTTTACACTTCCATGGCAGAGAGCCATAAATAGTTTTGTTTTCCTCAGTGCTAAATTAATTTCACAGTTACTATATATAAAAAGTGGGTTTCATTTTGATATAACATTACAGCTATCTGTATTTTATGGGGCAATCTCATTAATCTTTTCTCTACTAAAAGAAACAATAGACTTTAGATTTCATCAGCATACATAAAATATCTGCAATCTGACTTGCATGGAACAATGCTTATATAATAAATGTTTCTCTTCTACAAAACTAACTCACAATCACTATAAACATGTAGATCTCATCATGGTGCATTACATTTCCTATCTAAAAAGTTAAGGCATTTATAGGTCATGAGCAGATTTCTTCAGACATGATGACATTAAACAACAGTGTGTGTACTACTCTTGCTTGATATACTGCAGAAAACCTCCTTTATATAGCAGTAACCCTCATTTTTGATAACCATCCAAACTCTGTCATGTTGGTATTCATTAGAAAGCTCTCACTGAGGACTCTCAGATGAGCACCCATGTGCCAGGGTTTCAGTCATTTTTAAGCTTTTCTGCATCATTTTGTAATTGTCAAAATTAGCCACCACCAGCATTTTGGTCAAGAAATTATTTGAAGGAAAAATGAGGTAAAATGATGATCAAAACCAAACCAATATTTCTTAATCTGATAGTTTCTAAATCATGCATTCTTACCAAACTATATCCAATAACAGTACAATTTCTAAGTAACCCTATTAAGGGGCACTCTAAGAATGAATGCTTTAACCCAAACATATTGATCTTAGTTTCCTTTCATAAAGTACCATTTTCATGTCTGTAACTTTTGAAAACAATGCAGGAATAAGCCATAAGTGCACAAAATGTTTGAATTGAAGGAGATTTGTTATTTGGTTACTGATTTGGTTCCTCTTTCAAATGTTTTGTTAACAGGTACAGCAAAATGATCAAGGCACCAAAAAGAAATTAACAAAATCTAAGGCTATTTAAAGGAGAGATTTTGGTTGGGTTCGATTAGCATTTTATACAATACAAAATAGACAATAGACAAATTATCAGATGACTTTACTAAAAGTTATTAATGGATAGATAAATATAATTCTGCTTTCAGTATTTTTGAAAAGGTGCACCGAAGTAGCCTGCTCATTTTGGGCAGGTTCAGGGATTAACCAACCCTTCCAATGCTGAGGCTACTTATGTCCAAAGGACAAGGATGCAAAGATTTGTGAATACCATTTAAACCCTGTCATGTTGGTATTCATTGAATAGCTCATACTGAGTAATCTCAGATGAGTACTGTTCCCATGTGCCAGAGTTTCAGTCATATTTTAAAAGTTGTTTGCATCATTTTGTATTGGCCAAATTAGCCACCAGCAGCATTAAGGATTAAAGGGTTGATGATTGTGATTTATCATAAAACTGATATGCCTGTCTTAATCTGGCACCACAAGGCCAAGGTTCCTGGCAGGAACAGATGGGAAACTTTCAGAGGAATAGAGAGAGAGCTAATGGAACTGATAATCCCATTCCTGCATAGAGATATTCTTGATAAGACTTAACTGTCATCTGGACCAAAAATACCAGAGGTATAATTTTCTTAGGTCCACAGGTAAAAACCTGCAGTTTCATGCCTTAGAGGGGCAAATTCCTGGAGGGGCAAAATTACTTTACATGCTTTCCTTGAAATCTCAAGAAGTCATTAATGACCAATTGAGTCGTGAAGAGAAGTGTTATGTCAGAAATATCCACTCAACCTTCTGTCTATGGTCAATCGCTGAATGATTCTTTCAAGTTCACATTACCATCCAGCCCAATATGTTGCTGTTAGTATTCCATGTATTCAGAGGAATACAATACAGTGCCAACATTTAATTCCATATTGGGGGGGGGGGGTAATACAATATGGGGGGGGGGGATAACTGGCTCTAGCGCTTACAGGGCAAAGATGTTTCTATTGGCCATTCCTGGAGAGGAATACAATAGGGGAGGGGGGGGGGGGGATAATAAGATAGGGGGGGGGGGGGGATAACTGGCACTAGCGCCTACAGGGCAGACCCATTTCTATTGGCTATTCCTGGAAACGAGTACAAAAGGGGAGGGGGGACAAACTGGCACTAGCGCCTACAGGGCAGACCCATTTCTAATGGCCATTCCTGGAAAGGAATACAAAAGGGGGGGGGGGACAAACTGGCACTAGCGCCTGCGGGGCAGAAACGTTTCTATTGGCCATTCCTGGAAAGGAGTACAAAAGGGGGGGGGGGGGGGGAAACTGGCACTAGCGCCTAGGGGGCAGAAACGGTTTCTATTGGCCATTCCAGGAGGTGCCAAATCCAGCAGTCACTTTATTGCCGGCGGAAGATCGGCAGCGGGTCTCCCAGCACCCTGCCTCAGAATGATTGAATTGGGCGCGTCCACGCCAGCCTTCAATGTAGCAATGTAAGCACATTAGTAGGCAATGAGAACAACACTTAGAAAATGGCAAATTGGTTTAGGCAGTCAGTGTTCGGGTCAGTCCCGAGCAGAGGAAATCCTCCGTTTAATTTCCAAGGCCCAGCCCAATGCGGCATCGGTAATTACCGGGCCGTGCTCTCTGGCTAATCAAAAACATTAAGTTTAAAAGGGTGGAACTTTATGAGGGTCAAGCTCATTTCCATTCTTTGGCAGAGATTAGTTAGGAGTTAAAGCGCCAGTCACACAGCACTTGTGTGAAATGCCTTAATTTGGAGTGCTAAAGATTTGCTTTAAAGCCCTGCTGGAGGGTATTTGTGCTACTTTAAATTCGCTCACTCAAGCACTCAAACTATATATTTATCACTATATAGATATTCATTTGAAGGATGTTATTTTGGTGTAATCATGGGGAAGGCGAAAATAGCGAAAATTAAATGCCTGTCAAAAATACCAGTTATACAGTATTCTTCCCCAGAGGCTTCTTTCTAAATAAGTCTATCTCTAGACATTTCTGATCCAAAACTCACCTGCTATGAACTCTTGGAATCTCGTCAACAGTGTGCTAAGGAAATCATTAATTATATTAAAAGGTATCACCAATTATATCTTACTTTTGTACTTTATTCAAATAAAATCATCAGAGTGCCATATAGTAAGACATTGTATATCCCCACCACACTGTCATTCAACCTAACAGAATGGATGTAATTATCATTACAGTTAAAAAGCTGAATATAATAACTTCAAAGACATCCATTGAATATGATACATAATAACGTCACAAGTTTAGTACATGCAAAAAGAATTATACTGTATAACTAACATGATGAGCAGATTTATTCTAACCAGTGAAAAAAAATCTGCAACTGAGTAAAAGTTATACAGAATGAATTAAAGGACAAGAGTGACAAATTGTAATTATCTTTTCATCAGAGAAAATGGAAAACTTTCATAAAATCACCATCATGCTACAATTTGCTGATGCTCAGTCGTTATTTGCCTAGAAAGGTAATTGAGTCAGAAACCTTTTACTGGATGGAACTCTTTTCTATCTGTCCGATTGCTAATTGGATAAAATGGCCATTGCATGCCTGGTCATACCGACATCACAATCTAGCCGCAGTCCTTAATATTCCAGGGGCTACCACCTATGCCTTAAATGTTCCTCAATCTATCCTTTACTCCCTTAGCTATTAACCCTAAACGTATACAGGTTCACAATATACCTGACATTCTAACATACACATCCATATTCTCTATCTCCTAGGTAACAGCGGCAGCTGGGTACCATGGTGATAATGCTGCGGTCGCTCATCCGGAACAATTTACGTGAAGTGAGGGATCAAGGTAGTGATACAGATGGGGTGAGGGAAAGGGGCACAGACCCATCACCCCCCTTAATATCATAAACTTGTAGCAACTCTTAACTGCCAATGCTAGGCAGAGGAGCTTCATCTTGTCGGATGCTGACCTGGGCAAGATGCAGGAAAAATTAATCAGAGGTAGCTGTTCCAGGGAGATTGCAGGACGACATAGACGTTATCCATTACACTCTATTAACTCTTTCAATGCTGAGGCTACTTTCATCCAAGGCACAAGGATGCAAAGATTTTTGAAAACCATCTAAACCCTGCGATGTTGGTCTTCATTGGATAGCTCTCGCCGAGTACTCTCAGATGAGTACCCATTTGCCAGGGTTTCAATCATTGTTCAGGTATTTGGTATCATTTTGTATTGGCCAAATTCTTAGGCACCAGCAGCATAAGTGTTAAGGAAGGTTGCCCGCAATACAAGCACACCAAAGACGGAGGGACATCTCATCAACTAAGGGGCACAGACAATTACCACTAATGGCCACATACAATACCTACATCTGATTAAGGAGTGCTACTACAATAGCATCCCAAGATGAAGTCTTGCCGGGTCAGACAGGGGGAGAGGGAAGATGAAAGACATCACATTACTCGCTAACTTATCATCATCATGTACACACTCAAGTTCTTAGGAAGCGCCTCAGGTTAAATCAATATCATGTTGTGCTGTTGCCATTTTTCTCGTTGGCTACTTTTTATCAGTCAGGGTTCATCCGGGGCAGTTACAGGGTGCATCTCTAAGTAAAAGGGTCCCAAGGATCCTGGCTATAGAAATTGTTTATCAGACACTCAGTGAGACTTTAAGATAAGTTAACTATGCCATGTATAGTACTTTTTGGCTCAGTAGCAGTAGAAGAAGTGGTGTTAGTAGTAGTAGTAGTAGTGGTAGTTGAGTAGTAGTAGTAGTAGTAGTAGTAGTAGTAGTAGTAGTAGTAGTAGTAGTAGTTGTAGTTGTAGTTGTAGTAGTAGTAGTAGTAGTAGCAGTAGAAGTATTAATCGTAGTAGTAGTAGTAGTAGCAGCAGTAGCAGCGGCAGCAGCAGTAGGAGAATATGATGGTGGTAGAAGCAGAAGAAACAGCAGTAGCAGTAGAAGTAGTAGTAGTAGTAGTAGTAGTAGTAGTAGCAGCAGCAGCAGTAGTAGTAGCAGCAGCAGCAGCAGCAGCAGCAGTAGTAGTAGTAGTAGTAGTAGAAGTAGTAGCAGCAGCAGCAGCAGCAGCAGCAGCAGCAGTAGTAGTAGTAGTAGTAGTAGTAGTAGTAGTAGTAGTAGTAGTAGCAGCAGCAGCAGCAGCAGCAGCTGCAGCAGCAGCAGCAGTAGTAGTAGTAGTAGTAGTAGAAGTAGTAGCAGCAGCAGCAGCAGCAGCAGCAGTAGTAGTAGTAGTAGAAGTAATAGCAGCAGCAGCAGCAGCAGCAGCAGTAGTAGTAGTAGTAGTAGTAGTAGTAGTAGTAGTAGTAGTAGTAGTAGTAGTAGCAGTAGCAGCAGCAGCAGCAGTAGTAGTAGCAGCAGCAGCAGCAGCAGCAGCAGCAGTAGTAGCCACAGCACAGAGGGAGGAGAAGTATCAGTAGAAGTATTTGAGTAATAAACTGAGAAAGTTGTTGTTTGCCGTAGGGGTGTGCTGGATGTGTGTGGTACATGGCAGATTGCAGCCAGACGTGAAACAGCAGTGGACTGCCTCCAGTGATGAAATGCCAGCAACTTTATTATGACAGGTTAGCTTTGGAAAGTGCTGGTGAATTAGATTAGAATCTAATAGAGGAATGAATAATGTATGTGTAGATGGGGTTCATAAGGCTACCCACTCCATATTCTAGTTTCTATTCATAGCCTTTGGCAGCAACGTCTGGACTCCAGCACTATTTTCTTTTACAATGCATGCCTCGTCCTCCGGCTCAGCATTTATTAACCCTTCTTAAATGCTGAGGTTTAACTTTCTCCCTCAGGCACAAGAATGCAAAAAAAAATGAAACCATCTAAATCCTGTCTTGTTGGTATCCATTGGAAAGCTCTGGCTGAGTACTAACAGATAAGTACCCATTTGCCAAGGTTTCAGTTATTTAACCCATTCATATTAAAAGTTTCTCTTGAAAAACATGATCTGGATCTGTCATACTTGGGATAAAAACTTGTGAGTAAAAACTTTTACAAAATGGAGAAGAGGATTGATTTCCTACTTTTTTTCCTTAAACCTTCCAAATCTTAGGCTACTTTCATCCAAAGCACAATGATGCAAAGATTCTTGAAAAACCATCTAAACCCTGTCATGTTGGTATTCATTGGATAGCTCTTGCTGAGTACTCTCAGCAGATGAGTACCCATGTGCCAGTATTTCAGTCATTTTTCTTTAAATTTTTGTATCATTTTGTATTGGCCAAATTAGCCACCACCAGCATAAGGATTAAGGATTTTTGCATCATTTTGTATTTTCCCAAATTAACCACCAGCAAAGGATTCTCTAGTATTTGTGAAATGAATTTCTGTGTACTGAATCCTAGCTGTCAAAATGCTAGGGAACAGATTGCTACACTGGATGGACAATTAGTCCTAACTTAAAATAGAACTTTTACAACCAAGATCACATGTGCAAAGTACACATGATACATCGCAATACTAGGGAATAGATTGATAAACTGGAAGGACAATTATTCTTAACTTCAAATATATTGTTTACAACCAAGAAAAGTTTCCATGAGTCAGATATAGACAAAAGATGTGTCATAATGTGTATCTACCTATCATTTTAAAAGATACCACTGCTTTTATAAGTTTATAACTTGCAGGTAATTTAAATTTTCATATTTATAACATCAGTACATTTCTCTATTGGTTGCAAATTTGCTGACGTGGAATGTATTTTCAAAGATTCAAATGATTTTCAAGGAGCTTATACTTAAGGCCTAAAAAAAGAAATTGTTTAGGTAGGGTAGGTTAGGTAGGTCGGCAAAAACTTTTTTTTTGCTTTATATTTTTGGTCAAAAATGTGTGTTTTATGCATGTTTTATGTTGATTGGGAGTTGGGAGGGCGGAAAAAACTTTAGGGTAGGGATTTTTTTGGATAAAAACTTGTTAGGGTAGGGTTACAGGAAACAAACAACTTTTTTTAGGCCTAAGCATAAAAGGGCAATTCACTAAATCTCAAGGCAAATTTGTATATGGTATAGCTAGGTTATCCAATTTTAACTACTGAAAATTTAAAGCTCTCTGACTTATTTAAAGACATCATATACAACATTTGCTTTATTAGTCTACTAGCCAGCCCTATATGCCAAGTATGTGAACCTTGCAATGTTGATTCCTGCATGGTTTTATGATGGAAATGCAATGTACATACCCTAAGAACAACGAAACTGCCGGATGCTAATTTCCAAGTGTTGGGCAATTTTTTTTATCAACCTAAATACTATTTGGTGCAAATGACCTCTCAGGATTGCAAAAAATGGTCACAATTATGGGGGTAGGGGTAACATTTTTTATCATAACTTCTGTTATATTGGTTTATTTTCAACAAATGAGGCATCACCATGTATAACTTTTAATTTCGCAGGGATTAAAACCAGCCACATTCTGATTGGTCACTTGTGAAGGGTCATTTGGGGTAGACAAAGGTCAAAAAGGTCACGAGTCTGAAAACCTGCAGTATTATGATCCTGAAATAGAGGGTTTTTGGTAACCTTTTCGATCATATTTCACGTTATGCATAACCAACTTCCATAAATGAAATATCCAAATGTGTAAAATTTTTACCTGCACTTTTTTAAAATGCAGATGTTCTGATTCATCAATACTAAGAGGTCATTTAAGAGTCAACTAAGGTCAAAAAGGTCATGAAAATGTTGTGAAAATGGGTAGAAATTGGCTGTTTTGGTAAAGTACAGTAGCCAGCCACCAATTTTGGTGATTCAGGTTAACCCGAGAGTTAGAAAATTTCTGTTGGTATCATGTTTTAGGCCCACACTTGGGGCATACCGCAAGGGTGGATGTAAACTTCAGAAGTGGTGCACATCTTCTTTATGGGGTCATGTCTTGAATACCCCTATATATGTAAAAAGGCCCCACGATGGTCAAAATAATATGTATAGGGATAGTGAAGGCACTTTAAAACACTCATAACTCTTAAACCAAACTTAAACTTAAGCTTAAACCAAACATAAGGATGAGTGTTTGGTATCAAAATGTTAGTATGAAAGAGAAGTATCTTTTGAAATACTAAACACATGACTAACTCTATCCCATGATGTAATAAAGGTCATTCAAGGTCAAAATGGCTGCCAAATCAAGAATATGGGATTTTCCCATATTCTATAGTTTCCATTTATAAACATCTCTGTTTTTTTGAAGATATGTATTTCATTTCTGTAGCCACTTTTTCTGAAGGAATGCTCTTTATTAGTTGTTGAACATTTTAGAAAGTTCATTGACTAGATCGAGTTTTAAGGTACAAAGTAGGGTACCAAGTCCACCTGGAGACCCCAAAAAAGTGCCTAAAATGATACAAATTTGAAAACCAAAATAACTGTATCTTAAGTTTTACAAGTCGGAAGGGGGCATATGATGCACCAAAATGTCAGGTTTAATTTTCCCCTCAATCTGGAAGATGATGGTAAAATAATATTAAAATTAAGGGGTCGTTGAAGGTCAAATAAAGGTCAAAATGCCATTTTTTCTCTAAAAAATCTAATTTTGGTGAAGTGATTACGATGAAGTAGTTGTGTTTTGCCATTATATAATTTCCAAACCAGGTTACCACAATAATTGACAGATAAATAATCTCAAATATGGTTCAACAATACATTTTTTACCATTTACCAGTGAAAATGAAGTAGTTTTAAGTCAATATGGAGGAGTAGAATGTGGTATTTTGCTATTCCATGCTTAAATAAAGTGTTTGGGGACAGGTTGTGAGAAAGTGCTCATTACGGGACCACTGTTTAGGTCATGAAAGTTGTGAGCACCAAACATTATAGGCAGTGTTTGGTATCAAAATGTTTGTTGTAAGACAATCTTTCCATTTCATGCAACAAACCTAGGGCAGGTTATTTTGTTGTGAAAATAGAGGTCATTCAAGGTCAATTAACCCCAATTTCAAGATTTAAGTCTTTGATTTTTCCATTTAGCAGCTTATGAAATGCTCCTGGGATACATACTTTATCCTGGAAATATTTTTAGGTGAGAAATATCTTTAAAAGGGATTCTGAGACATTTTTGAGTCATTTCAAGACCCAGTCAGGACCAATCTGCAACATTCTGGGACCAAAATGCCCAAAATGTCTGATTATGGGTGCACTCAAATATTTAAGTAAAGCAGCAGAAAGTTGAAATAACAAATCGAGTCATATCTTATGGTATGTCAGCTTTTATTTTCAATGGGGAGAATAAGCCTTTAAACTTGCCTATTGTGTATGTCATGTAAGATTATAAAGGCAGTGTAAAATATAACTGAGATTTAAGGAAAAATGAAGTTCAAATAAAGGTTGTAACGTCATTTCTCTCTAGAAAATCCAAATTTTGATGAAGAAATATTGATGAAGTAATTCTATTTTGTCATTACAATTATTTTCCTTACCACGTCACCACAATAATTGACAGACAGAATACCTTAAATATGTTTTACCAATACATTTTCACCCTTTACCTGTGAAAATGAAGTAGTTTTAAGTTAATATGCAGATGTTGAATGTGCTAGTGGACAATTCATGCCTATATTAAGTGTTTAAGATCGAGTTACAGTGAGAAAATGAGAGTATGGGACCACTGTTTAGGTCATAAATGTTGTGAGCATTAAACAGTATGGGCATTGTTTGGTACCAAAATGCTTGTTGTAAGACAATCTTTCCACTTCATACAAACAACCTAGGGTAAGGTATTCTGTTGTGATATTAGAGGCCATTCAAGGTCAAAGTAACCACTATTTTATGATTAAAGACATTTTGTCATTGATTTTTACATTAAGCAGCTTATCATATTCTCCTGGAATGGATATTTTATCCTGCAAATATTTTAGGTGAGGTACTTCAAGACAAAGTCTGGGTCAATCTTGAATATTTAGGGGCCAAAATGACAAAACGCCTGATTACGGGTGCATCCAAATATAAGTGAATCAGCAGAAAGTTGACATATAACAGATTCATGTCTTATGGTATACCAGCTTCATTTTCACTGGGTGAAATATGCATTTTTACTTGCCAATCATGTTTTTCCCATACAGGTAAAGGTAGTGTAAAATATTACTGAGATTTAAGGAAATAATGCAGGTCAAACCAAGGTCAAAAGGTCAAATAGAGTGTTCATAACTTTGTAGCAAATATCTGTAATACTGCACTTGCATCTTGTTCAAATGAGTAATTTTTATTCACCTGAAATGAATATTTGACAATCGTGAACTAAAGAAGCAGTTAGTTTTCAACTCCAGGATATTTTCTAGAAGCAACTTCATGTCCCATACACGAAACTTTATGCACAATGTTCAAAACGCTTGTTGCATTTAAAGTTTAAAGTCAGTGCAAAATATAGAAAGTGTAAAAGTTTAAGGTCAAACTAAGGTTGAAAAGAGTAGTTGTGACTTTGAAGCAAATATCTAAATGCTGTAGTTACACTTGGGTAAAAAAAGCCAGGGTCTTTCTTAACCTGAAAGGAATATTTTGCAATCATGAAGTGCAGGAACTGAGGTAGTTTAAAACTACATTAACATTACGATATAAAATAAGTTGCTTTTGAGTGTATTTCGAGGTCATGGAATAGAACTTTTTATTTTTAGCCAGGAGTAAAACCTATTGATGTTTCCTTGTGAAATAGAATATGCCGAAAAAAATAAGATCGGCGGTACTAGTATATAATCCTCAAAATCAAATCTACTGCCCAATCCAGATCATAACATGGCAGATTGGGAGACCAAGTAGAAGAAAATCTGATAGGGGATTTAGTATTGAATTTCCCCCAAAACATCATATCAAATGCAAAAAGATTCCTTTAAAATTTCGCAGAGTTTTACAGAGGGAAATGTACCTCAAATTTTCAGATTTTGACTGCCAACTAATTTGATACTGCATGTATACCTCATCAGAAGACCTTTCAGGTAATATACTGAGTTTGTATAGGCTGAATAGTCAAATAAACGCAGGATAGCGGAAAAAACTGGGCCAAAATAACTTACTCTATTTACTAACTTTACATATGTCTGCACCAAACATTGAGTACATTGTAAGCCTTTAGATGACATATGTGAATTCAAAACGTTCTAAGTTACTTTGAAGTTGTTTGATGAAAGATAGGCAAAATATCATGAATTAAATTTAACAAATATGTATCACAAATTTCATATAATCTCATAAAATAAACTAGGTATGTATCTGTCAGTGGTTCCATTTGATGATTGGAAACCATAACTGTAATGTTTGAATAGTTTGGCATTATCTAAAGTGATTTATGCATCCGCCAACCTCTTATTTCTTAAGCATCTTAGGAACAGCATACATAAGGACTATTTCCATTGAATCTGATAAATTCTGTAGTGTTGCAATTTTTAAAATAACATTTTAGTAACAATAGAGTAGGAAATATAGTTTTATTGACATTATTAATAACCTTTTTGAAAATGTGACTCAACTGAAATGGTACAAGTTATCCTTTGACCCAAGGATGGCAGTTTCTTTGGAGGGGTGTTTTTCCCACAATCAACTTATCTGATTCAACAAGATATATAGCTTTTATGTCAATCATGTGTTGCATTCAGGTTGCATTCATCAAGAGGCACTCTGTAAGCAGGCTAATCATTATGTATTCACGATTGGTCAAGTCCACCCATAATGTAACTAAAACAATCTCTTTACTGCATAAATGTTTTTTAATGATAAAACGTTACTTCCCAACAACAAATAAAGTATGGCCTAAAAAACTAAAAAAAGTTGTTTGTTTCCTGTACATAACCCTACCCTAACAAGTTTTTATTCAAAAATATCCCTACCCTAAAGTTTTTCCGCCCTCCCAACTCCCAATCAATGCAAAACATGCATAAAAAGCACATTTTTTACCAAACAAATAATGTATCAAAATATTTTTTACCAACCTACCTACCCTATTTTTTTTCTGACTGTTACAGGAAACAAACAATATTTTTTTCTTGGCCTAAGCATCGTAATGGACAATTGAATAAATCATGAAGTGTGGGTTACTTTTACCATTATTGAACTCGAAAAGAACAACTGAGCAACATGGCCTAGGAAGGTTCCTAGAAACGCAAAACCGTAACATTGCCAAGACTTTCTTGCTAACTTTGGCCCATGATGTTTGTAGATCATTAATTCTTTGATCTTAACAGTGACCTGATGCTAGCCATTCATAGCAACCTGTCTTAAAACACTTATCATAGACAGAAAATTGTCATATGCCAAGTTATTCACCTCAAATCTAACTTTTTTATTATCCCTAAAAAGGTGTAGATGGTATCAGTGAACCTCATTTTAATACTTCATCTGCTGATTGTAAGGTAACTTTGGATGAAATTACATAATGACGAAATAAGTGTTATATCTTATGACCTTTATATGACATATACCAATCTTTTTATTCTGATAATAATTTATGATAATAATTTGATCTTCCATATTGCATAATTGCAATATTATGTTCCAATATATTCTTTATTTCCAGTTGTATAACTTATATTGTTTTTGTACTGAATTTCCATTATAAGCTACCAGTCATTTCGTTGGGGGGGGGGGGGGGGGGGGGTTGGCTCTCCAGGTTGGATGGATATCCCCATCTGTACCTCAGAGTTGAATAAATATAATTTGAGATTAAAGTCGTTAACATTTCCAATATGTTGAACAATATTAATAAAAGGCATTTCTTTCTGAAAAGTGGCTACAGAATAGAAATAGTTTCCAAAATCGAAACACAAATAATTTGAAGAATCTGTATTCTTGATATGATTAATTTTGACTTTAACTGACTTACATCTTTAATAAAGGATTATAAACCCATCCCTATCCCTATGTTGACCATTGCAAATGATACATGTAGTCCAGACCAAGATTTGATACCAAACACTAAAATCCTTATTATTAGCTTAGGAAAATTTTTGTGGTTAAACTAACTCCTGAAATAGGGTCTTTTTCCCGATCTTTTTGCCAGTTTGAATTCCAATATGGCCACCAGTTGCCATGGCAACCAATTTAGAAGTGTACTAATATTTTCTATCTATGTTATGCTGCGCCCCTTTCAACTCTTGCTGTTCCACTGCCAGCTGACATAACTGTTAATATTATTGAATGGAATATGATATGCATTCATTTGTTTCATTAACAATAGATCGTGGAGGTCATATTTTTGTGTAATAAGCTTAATCTTAAGTACAGCAGCTTGGTTATCACCTTGAAATCCCATTTAGATGCCCCCTGATGATAACATTTATTGCAGAATTAGGTTCTGCACCCCTGAAAACCTACTTATAGACACCATAATCATGTTTCTAGCTAATCTGGATGATTAAATATGCAGAAATATAGCTTTCAGTAGTGGCCATTTTGAATTCCAATATGGCCACCAGTTGCCATGGCAACCAATGTAAAAATGTATTCAGGTTACAATGTTCTAAATGTGGTTACTAAGTCTGTTTTAACTGTGTCAATTCGAAGAAACATAGGCCCAGTTCACTAAAATCATCTTTATCCCTTAAGTGTTCTATATGCATTTGTTTCATTAACAGTAGCTTTGGCGGTCAGATTTTGTGTAATAAGCTTAATTTCAAGTATAACAGCTTGCTTGCGATCTTGAAATCCAATTTAAATGCCATCTGATGATAACAGCTATTTCAGAATTAAGTTCTGCACCCCTGAAAAACCTACTTGTAGGCACCAAGGTCCTCTTTCTAGCTATTCTGTATGCTTGAATATGCAGAAATGTAGCTTTTGGTAGTGCTTATTTCGAATTTCAATATGGCCGCCAGTTGCCATGGCAACCACTGTAAAAATGTATTCAGGTAACAATGTCGTAAATGTGTGGTATAAACGATTAGCAGATCAAAATGTTGCACATTTTATACAGCATGTATAGAGTTTTTGTATTACTTGAGATACAATACAGAATAACTATCTATAACAATGTTTTCTGAGCCTTAAATCAGCACAATATCAAGCAACATGGTCATATTTTAAAGCCGTCAAATTTTTTATCCATAGAATTTTTAATTTTTTTCAACCTAAAATGTGATTCTTTACTGTCCATTTTGCCAAGAAATGCATTTTTACTGAAAAAAATATCAACTTATTTTTGGGGAAAAAATTTGCTTTCTTTGGAAATGCAAATGGCGTTAGCCGATTTTCAGCTTCGTGACCTTTTTGACCTCTGTTGACCCTAAATGACCTTTCAGAGTTGACCAATCAAAAGGTGGCTGGTCTTAAAATTTGCGGAATGAAAAGTTGCAAATGTAGATGCCTCATTTGTTGAAATTGCCCCAAAATAACTGAAGTTATGATAAAAAGTCTTACCCCCACCCCCATATTTTAACCAAATTTGGCCACCTGAGGGATTCAGTATACCATATGGTTATAGGTGTGATAAAAAAAATTGCCCAACACTTGGAGATTAGCATCCGGCAGTTTCTACCACCTGAGGATCTCTATATTGCATTTCCAACATAAAACCATGCAGGAATCAACATTGCAAGGTTCACCTTTTTGGCTAGTAGACTATATCTCATTATTATATCTTGCATAAAGCTCCTGGTTGCTAATTTGGCCAATACAAAATGATGCAATTAAAACCTTAAAAAAATGATTGAAACCCTGGCACATGGGAACTCATCTGAGAGCACTCAGCGTTAGCTATCCAATGAATGCCAAAATGATAGGGTTTATATGGTTTTCAAAAATCTTTGTGTTCTTATGCAGCCTCAGCATTGGAAGTGTTAAAACTGTTGACTAATATGTGTGTCTCTGCTCCGGGAACCAGTTGTAGATTCCCTGTCAGTGCATGGTCGATGAAATGGCTCCTATTTACTGTGTACATTGGAATGAAGTAGTTTGTCTTTCTGAATAGAGCAGCTTTCACTCCTCATAGGTGGATTAGGTTTCCCTCTGGCTGTCGCCCTAGGAGAAACCAAAGCATCCACCCTCAGGGATCCATTCCATCATGTTACACCCACTGCCATGTCATATTTGTTTAAAGTCTGTGGTCTGCCATTTAATGCAGCCAGTATTTTTAATCTTTTAGATCTCTTAATTATAAACAATTTGTAATAACCAACTTTAGATGTAATTTAGTGCACTCTAAAGAAATGAGAAATACTACCATTGTGAGAGAGCTACAATAAACATCAAAGCAAATTTTCAACTTACAAACTTATAATTTTCTCATGAAGGTGAACATTTCCTAGATTCAAATGATGAGGTAAACATTAAATGATGTTTAGCTTAAATCTAGGTGTACCCGTACTATTTAATTCTATGACAGATATTTGGAAGGTTCTGTGGCAAGAATGTAGTTATGGATTCAATTCACCATCTAAAAGCATTGTACATTACTGCATGGAGCATACAAACGACCAATAGTGTACTTGCTTTTTGCCATAAGAATCTTATCACCATCGTCACTACCCTAATGCAATAAAAAAGAGCAATTATCCTGATTGTCTTCATTGATATTCTTTATCAGCCTCAGACAGTAAACATCAAAGGGACGTTGGATTCCCGTTCGGGGCATGGGCGAGTTAACACAATGAGGGAGGACCTCCCCAAGCGCTATACCACAAGCACTTTTTGACACACACGCAACCTTTAGTGCGCCGCGCAACTTCCTAAGGAAGTTACAGCCAGGGACGGCCTGGGATGTGTCAATTTACGCTGAGCTGCAAGGCGGAGGCAAGACATTGGCAGTAACGACTGTTGCAATCTGCTCCCCGGGCAAGAGCTTCAGGTTGTGAGGGCTTTTAACCATAATTGATTGGGACTTGTGTATAGAACAGTGCAGCAGAAATGCAGTATTAACGGCAGGAAAGGGAAATGCCGACTAAGAGCTGCCCTATTCAGAATGACAAATTACTGTATTCCAATGCACATAGTAACTAGTCAAAGCTCAATGGCACATAATGCACTCTTTAGCCATAAACAATTCATAGTGTGCAATTTTGGAAATTCTTTTAGTCTCCAAAATCTTTAGAATATTTATATAATTCCTTAATCTTAATTATCTTGACAATAAATCTGGTTCTTTTAGTTCCAAAAAGAAAAGAAAAAAGGGACACCTTTTTTTATCGAAATCTTAAGAATATTTATATAATTCCATAATGTTTGCTATCTTGACAATAGATCTGGTTCCCATAGTTCCAAAACGAATCGAAAAAAAGGGTATACCTAAAATTATCCAATCATGCTCACTCCCCCCCCCCCCCTCCACTCTCCTTCAAAAATAACTGACTTAAAAATAAAGCTAAAATTCTCAAAATCTTTAAAAGACATTAGATAAATTGGTTAATTTTTGACCCAAAATTTTCTTGCACACCTTTTCCAAACAATGCTTTGATAAGCAAAATGTGGCAAAAATAGTTAGGCTATAGCCTAAATATAACTAAAAGAAAAGAGAATATATTCTCTTTTCTATTTTAGAGTGGGGGAGGCCCGATGAGGAGCAGCTTTAAGGCATCGGTGGTTTACAGATTATCAGTTTGTCATATCTTAAGTGGGCTATCAGACAGGAGTCATAGGAGCGTCTATAGAATCTTCCCAAGCCCCATTACAAATGTGGCATAAAATCAGAGATAGTTCACAAAACAAACAGACCACAAAGTTCTGATAACTACGGGCATCATTATAAAGTATTTAAAGCATTCCTGAGCATAGGACATAAAAGCTGACTGGCTGGGGTTACTTAGTGCATGTTGACCGAGCGTGGGTATCTCATTGACAATGACCATTTTTATACCATCCCTCATAACAACCTGCACACATTTTCATCTACTTTTGTCCATTTCATAAACCTGACTTGATGCTTTCTTTTTATCTTTCTGGCTATTTCGCTATGATAATTAACATGCTTACATAATGTTCAATTGCCAACACATACATTTTGCTCTCATTCACTCTCTAAGAATCTTTGAAACTCTACATAAAATAAAAACTATGGCCTTGATCCACACATGCCTCAGTGAAAACCTAAAATATACTACTCAGTACTGTAGATCTGGTTAATTTACCATGTCTGAAATTAGTAAATTAATCGGTAAATCAAAACAGCTGTTAGCTACTCTCATATTGACAGTATTACTGCCAGAAGAGTCACACATCTAGTTGGATTCTAAGCATGTCATAATCGAGGGATAAAGGGGGCTAGGGAGGGTGGATTGACATTAATACTCTGATAAGCCGAGAGAGAGAGAAGTTGGCACAAATTGGTGTCTGCTCTCATCTCGGCTTTTGTCGAGTGAAGTCAACAAACAGGCACTTTGAGTCAGTATCAATTATAATTTACCCTCTCACACCAGCAATCAAAACGTATTATTTGTACTAGACAACCCCCTCTCCACTTAGAGAACATGATCTGACACACAGTTTGCCCATTATTGTTGTAAATTTGCCAATCCAAAGCTTTTCAGAATTTTACGGATCTTATTTTACCGATCAAGTCTGCTTGACAAATTAAAAACATTGGTATTAGCAGGATTTACAGTAACCATATTGGGAAATATTTGAAATATGTTATTTAACCATGCTTAAAAAGTTTCTATGGAATTGTGCTTGGATCTATAATACCTTTAATAACAGCTTTGGAAATGAGAATGATGTTACGAAATATTTCAGTTGTTTCTACTA
>OZ012684.1:81086720-81089220 GCA_963942565.1 Maea johnstoni | reverse complement strand
TCACATTAAGCCCAGTGTGCAGCGACCGTGATACGGCTGGGTGTTAATCCTCACCATGATTATAAGTGCTGCGTTCAGATCATTAAGGAATCAGACTAAATAGGGTAGGGAATGCTCATTGGCTGCAAGCAGGGCATATCAGTTGATCCACTGCTGTGACCAGTAATGAGGGCCACACATAGAGATCAGTTGGCTACCAGTACATCCATTTTTTTGTCCAGGCATACCTCATAGTCAAGATGAGACAAACATGTAGAGATTCGGTATGCAAAACGAGCCTTGCAGTACATCAGTTAGGAAACACTTAGAAGTTCCTATCAAATATTCATTGTTTCCCATTTTATAATGGCACCAAATGAGTAATGACAACTGTTTCTGCATTTCTAATTTCCCATTGGAACCATACACACAGTAGGCATGCTAAATGATCATCAAAAAAAGACAAAAATATTCATGCCACGATATTTACATTCTTTCACTGGCAGTTTCACAAGAAATGTGAATGTTAAAATTAATCCATTTATGCTTTTTATGCAAAGGCGACTCATAAATAAGGTGGTCCTAGTCAACAGGTGAAATAAAGAATACATTTCAAAAGGTAAAGAGGAAGTCAGAATCAGTAGACAGGTGGTCCTAATCAACAGGTGAAATTAAGAATCCATTTCATAAGGTAAAGTCAGGAAGCCAGAATCAGTAGACAGGTGGTCCTAATCAACAGGTGAAATTAAGAATACATTTCATAAGGTAAAGAGGAAGCCAGAATCTGTAGACAGGTGGTCCTAATCAACAGGTGAAATAAAGAATCCATTTCATGAGGTAAACAAGAAACCAGAATCAGTAGACAGGTGGTCCTAATCAACAGGTGAAATAAAGAATCCATTTCATGAGGTAAACAAGAAACCAGAATCAGTATACAGGTGGTCCTAATCAACAGGTGAAATAAAGAATCCATTTCATAAGGTAAACAAGAAGCCAGAATCAGTAGACAGGTGGTCCTAATCAACAGGTGAAATAAAGAATACACTTTATAAGGTAAAGAGGAAGTCAGACATTGTAGGCAGGTGGTCCTATTACCAACAGGTGAAATAAGTGGTCCTAATCAACAGGTGAAATAAAGATGAATTCCACAAGGTAAACTGAAAGTCATACTTGCACCCTGCATTTCATAACCTAAAGAGGAAATCAGAATCAGTGGACATCCTAATACCAATAAGTGAAATACAGTGCATCATGATATAAGGTAAACGATTGGGAAGTAAGCTTTTGTAGACAGATGGTCTACATTTAACCAGGGACAATCTATTTATATAATAGACCTCTATGATTTAACTGGGGTTTTCTCAAATGGAGTATATATATCATAGTGGTATAATACCAATTTGTTCCTCATGTTCTAATACTATGGTGGATCAGCTATTTATGAAGAGCATTCAATAGTACACCCTAACCATTATATAAGGTAAATTATTGAGATGTCAGATTGTGTAGGTATGTGGATTTTGTATCTAACTGTAGCTTATACTTATGAAGAGCATTATAGCCATATATACATCCTAACCATTTTATAATTAAGGTAAACAATTTATATGTCAGATTTTGTATCTAACTGTAGTTTTCTCAAGTGGAGCACATTTTAATGGTATGATACCATGGTTTCTCATGGTGTATCATATCCATGAGGGGCATACATAAATCCTAACCATTATAGATAGTATACACTGAAGAGTACCATACATTAAATCTCAAACTGCATGAGCTACCGGGGGAGCATGCATATTTCAGCCTGTAAAGTGAGCGAGAGATAATTCCCTTCATCAGATGCAGTATTGAGTACGCTTAATGCACTTGTGGTAAATCCCTGGCATGATTAGGAGAACCAGAATGCCGTGTTTGGTCCGATGGTGTCTCACCAGAATATGTTTGCTCTGCCTTGGTGCAGCCCTGATGCAATTAATGGCACTGAGGGAAGTTCAGTCTTGATAGCTTTAGTATTTAACCCATTCATGCCTGTCTTTCAGATCTCCTGTTGGAGCAGTCAACCAAATGTTGATACTAACTGGAGTGAATAAAAATAACTTTAGATTTAAGTATAAACTTATGAAAACCTTGAGGGAGAGTTTTGTATTTGCTCTTTTTATTGTGGATTTTCCATCAAACATTTTGGAAAATGCACCTCTCCAAATATATCACCAAAATAGACAATGTGTGTAGGGTGTGGGGTGCCATGAATGTGTTAAGACCCAGGACGATGTATTATTATAAAGTGCAGCTCACAGACTGTGATTCCTAATAAAGTCTTTTTATTTTCCCAGACAGCAATTCCTAGGAGCTTTAATATGAGATGGAGTTGCTCAGCTGCAAATGGTACGTATTAGAGGGAAACTTAAGATTTAACATCAAATTCATCAGACCATATTACTTGCACATACCAATAGAGTTACCATGGAATCTTAGAAAAATGAGTATCCTATATAAAATTCCACTTAGAGGAATTTGTTTT
>OZ012684.1:81016994-81086520 GCA_963942565.1 Maea johnstoni | reverse complement strand
GAATCTAAAAAAATGAGTATCCTTTATAAAATTCCACTTAGAGGAATATGTTTTGATTAAAAGATGGGAAAAATCTGTCAATGTAAGCAATCTTGAAATGTAAGCAATCTTGTTTAACTTCAAGAGAACAATAACTATATCTCAAACTTAAATGTTTTTTGCCTTGACCAGTATAATTTCAGCAAGTACATTGAACACCAAGAGACCCAGAAATATGTTCAATCTAGAGGACTTGAGGACTCGACCCTAACCATCATAAAAGGATTGAGTAAAGTTCACAAGTGTCTCATATGATCTCACACTTGAAGGCAAGACAGCAGCAAAATGGCCATTTAGATCTTCACAAAGGCCCTTTAACTTTACATATGGCCTTCACAGTTTAACCCTTCCAATGCTGAAGCTACTTTTGTCCAAAGCACAAAGACGCAAATATTTGAAAACCATCTAAACCCTGTCATGTGGGTATTCATTGGATAGATCTCGCTGAGTACTCTGAGATGAGTACCCATTTGCCAAGGTTTCACTCAATTTTGAGGTTTTTTGCATCATTTTGTATCAGCCAAATTAGCAACCAGCAGCATAAAGGTTCATCTAGCGGACTTAATCTCATGCAAACTTAAATGGGTTTTGCCCTGACCGTTATAACTTCAGCAAATATGTTGAACAACAGGAGAACCAGAAATATATTTCAATATAGAGGACTTGAGGACTTGACCCTGACCGATAAAGTTCACAAGTTTCTCACATTATCTCGCCCTTAAGGGCAAGACGACAGCAAAATGCCCATTGCACTAATTGGCTATAACTCACTTTCAAGTCTTATTAGCTTATACATCATAGTGTTCACTATAACAGTAAAATCCTTTCAGGTATGGAAATTGTTCAGTATATATTTAAACCTTTAAATCTAATAGCCATTCAGATTTTAGAAATGTCTTCACAAATCTAAAAGAGAGAGAGAGAGAGAGAGAGAGAGAGAGAGAGAGAGAGAGAGAGAGAGAGAGAGAGAGAGAGAGAGAGAGAGAGAGAGAGAGAGAGAGAGAGAGAGAGACAGAGAGACAGAGAGAGAGAGACAGAGAGAGACAGAGAGAGAGACAAAGAGAGAGCAGAGAGAAAGACAGACAGAGACAGTGAAAGAGAGACAGAGAGATAGAGAGACAGTGAAGGAGAGATGAGAACATAAACCTGCCCATTATGAAAGGGTTCGGTGAGGGTCATGTGAGCATCTCATGGAATTTCCCAGGAGGTCTAAGATGACACAGAGAAACTGCCATCAAACAAACGATAATGCCGTAGGCGGTGTCTCGCTAGAAGATAGATATAACGCGGCCAGCGGGTACACTATTACATGGACATATGGGCACTGGGCCCCTGTCTGATATGATAGCCATTTACAAGCGTCCTTCCAGCCTACGTGCATTCATCACTCTTAAGCCAGGCCGGGCTGGAATTATAGCCTCGTGCAGGGAGCAGGTGATCTGATCGTGTCACCGGGGAATTCTTCATGCCACACTCCCTCTTGCTGCACGGAATACACTAGGCACTAGGTGCGGCCTTGTACAGAGCCTCTGGAACAACATGCTCACCTGGAAGGGCAAGAATTTTACCACAGGTTGGAATTTGGAATTTCGTCACTTTTTCTGCCATATTGCAGCTAAGTCGTGACTAGTCAGTGATAACTGGTGGAGGAAACCGGAGTACCCAGTGAAAATCGCCGCCTATGTTACAGGCAACTTTCTCACTTGCCCCGGGTGGGATTAGAACCTGGACAGTGATGAGAGACAGTTAGCAGTCAGTGGCAATGATTTACACCACACAGCTATCAGGGCAGCCCCCCCCCCCCCCCCTCCCCTCTGGAACAAGAAAAACTCACCTAAAAGGGCAAGAATTATAGCATGGGCATTAAGGCATCCCAGCATGCATTCTAACAATGCTTGAAACCAGTGCTGATATTGTCTTTGGTTTTAGCCCAGCAGTGATTTTAACCCTTCCAATGCTGAGCCTACTTTCATCCTATTGGCACAATGGCTCAAAGATTTTTGAAAACCAACTAAACCCTGTCATATTGGTATTCATTGGATAGCTCTCATTAAGAACTCTCATATGAATACCCATTTGCCAGGGTTTTAGTCATTTTTTAGATTTACTGCATAATCTGTAATGGCCAAATTAGCCACCAGCAGCATATAAGGGTTAAACCCATTAATGAATTGAAAATTTAAAAAAACATCCCCTGGTTCAGACCTTTTTCCTTAAGGTTTTCATATAAGAATCTAGTCACTCTGAAACAACACCTTATGGTACTCACCAATACGGACAGATTTCATCACCCATTCACAGAATAAGGTACTCACCTGAAAGAAATATTGAAAACTGCATTAATAAACACGGTTAGACATCCCAGCATGTATTCAGAAAATGCAGGAAATCTGGTGATATATTGCATATTTGTCAGGGCATTGTTTTAATGAAGTCTCTGGTTTCAGCCCAGCAGTGATTTAACTTACATACAGCACCTTTCAATGCCTACAGCATGCAATCCCACCATCCATACAAGTCATAAATCATTTCACACTTTTTAGGTGTCTTGGCACAATACCTTGGCTGTAAGGCACACCAATATTCACATACATATATATAAACATATATATATATACAAATGCAAACAAATCCCCAGAGTACCTGGATGATAAAAAAAACCAGTCACTAAACGAATGACATCCTATTTTTAGACATAAGTCAGATGGAGAAAATTCTACCATTTTATCAAAAGGCGTAGATGTACAGTTCGATCAAAGAACATTACCAATCCCCTGAAGACCATAAAAAAAGGTAATTTGATTTTGATCCGACAAAGACAATTGATCACAATGTAGCACTTTATAAGAAGCAAGATCAATCATCATATCAGAATAGAATTAACTTCTGATCAATAAGAGTTCAATGGCTCCATCGGATCAAATGCATTTATCATTGATTTTCTCCCCTGTAGTTATCAATAAATGATATGCGTGAAGTGGCGGGAGACAGAAATAAATCAATAGGCGGCCATGTTAACAGGTGTCTGCCCTTGAAGGGCAAAAATAGCCTCTTTTTGAACTTGCCTGTTAAAAGGCGTTTGGCATGAAAAATGTCCCTTTGAGGCACAAATGTACACGCATCAATCATATATTTCAGCTGTTGTTTTTACCCTTCCAATGCTAAGGCTAATTTCTTCAAAAGGGCAAGAACGCAAAGATTTTTAGATCTAAACCCTGTCATGTGGGTACTCATTGGATTAAGTGATCACAAAGTACTCTCAGATGAGTACCAATATGTCAGGGTTTCAGTGATTTTTACATTTATTTTGTATAGGTCAATTTAGCCATCAGCAGCATAAGGGTAAATATCATAAAAGGAAAATCATGAGAATTGATAGATAAATCAGATTGGACTGATCAAATTACCATGCAATGTTACAAAAAATACACCATCAGCAAAGCCATACTTAAGTATAGGTATTTATTGGACTCACTGCCATTGTATTTTGAGGGGTTTGTGTTTGACCTGTTCTCATTCTTAGCGTCATAGACTTTGCTGGCTAACACTTACTTCATGCACGTCAATTTTCTTTCTTGTTTTAGTTAAATGATCTAATTGTGTAGGCAGACACCAATGTGCATGCCTTTTAAGTGTTTTATTTTGAAACAAAATTCATGCATGCAATCATCAAATGCTTCCTTCTAATTCTATAGTTTTTGTGTTTTTTGAAATGATAGTGTTATAGTGTAATGCGGTATGATGATTTTTTGTATCCATTCTAGTATCTTGCATTTGATTTAACCCTTATGATGCTGCTGGTTAATTTGGCCAATACAAAATGGTGCAAAAGAAACTGAAAAATGACTGAAACCCTGGCAAATGGGTACTCATCTGGCTGTACTCAGCAAGAGCTTTCTAATATATACCAACATGACATTGTTTAGATGCTTTTCAAAAATCTCTGATTCGTTGTGCTTTAGATGAAAGTAGCCTTAGCATTGGAAGGGTTTAAATTAAGGCCATTATTAGTTTCCATTCCATGGTATCAAATAGTCACCATTGACAGTACTAGGTATTTGATCCCTGTTTGTGATGGTCACTGTACATGTGTATACAAAACATAGATACACCTGATTTGAATATATCGCGAGAAGGACACTAACTTATAACCATTGTGGTGTTCACTGAAACTGGCTGTCTTTATCCTGTTACTTAACCTTGCAAAGCCACCTTTTGGCCACGGTTGGCAACTAACCAAACGCCAAGCCGCGTACCAGATAGCCGAACCTAAAGGGGCTTTGATCTTGAGCAGAGATCAAGAGGAATAAATCATGGGGCTGCTAGAGCTGGGGTGTCTGCATGATCAGGGACGAAGAAAGAACCAAACATGGCCAGACCACATAATCAACCAATGCAATGTCATGAGAAAGAAGTAACTGAAACCCTCACACATGGGTACTCATTTGAGAATATTTAGAGTGAGCTACCCAATGAATACCAAAGAAGTAGCCCACAGCATAAGAAGGATTAAATAACCACTCACTTATGTTTTAAAGTCCATACTCTAAGCATAAATGAGTTAAATAACCACCAATTTATATTCAAAAGTATCATAGGTCCAGACAAATTTTGGGGGCATGAACTCTTAAGTATAAATATTTTAACCACAAAAAAAATTATGATCAAAAGTTTCATAGGTCCAGACAGTATTTTTCGGTATGAACTCCTAACTATGAATGGGTTAAATAACCACTATTTTATGTTCAAAAGTATCAAAGGTCCAGACAATATTTTATCGGCAGGAACTCTAAGTATGAATGGGTCAAATAACCACCAATTTATGATCAAAAGTATCATAGGTCCAGACAGTATTCTATCGGCAGTAACTCTAAGTATGAATGGGTCAAATAACCACCAATTTATGATCAAAAGTATCATAGGTCCAGACAGTATTCTATCAGCAGTAACTCTAAGTATGAATGGGTTAATGGGGGGCATTTTTCCCATCAGAGGAATGGAGAAACTCGCAACCATTAGCCACCCAGTGTGGGCACAGTCCATTAGCCCAAAGAAAACCTGCCCATTTGTCGCAAGTCGTAAATCTGATTATCCATAACGCTGATGAGCAACGGATGCAACCAAGTCCTGTGTCGTGTCAAAAACTGGCAGCCGGCAGGAATCAACTCGGCCTTGCAGTCAGGAAGCATGTGCCTTGCAGCTCTTCTGCCTTAACCCTTCAAATTCTAAGGCTACTTTAGTCTGAAGAACAATCACGCAAAGATTTTTGAAATTAAAACCCTGTCATTTTGGTATTCTTTTTATAGCTCTTGCTGAGTACTCACCAATTAGTACCAATATGCCAGGGTTTCAATCATTTATCAGGATTTTTAATCATTTTGTGTTGGTCCAATTAGGCACCAGCAGAAAAATAAAAGAGTTAACCCTTCTGCTGCTGGTCACTAATTTGGTCAATACAAAATGATCCAAAAAACCTGAAAAATGACTGAAACTATGGTAAATTATGTTACTCAACTGAGAGAATTAACTCAGAGCGAGAGCTGTCTGATGTCAATACCAACATGACAGGGTTTAGATGGCTTTCAAAAATCTTAGCGTCCTTTAAGACACGGCTAAGAATTGGAAGGGTTAATATATAGTCCAGTTCAGTGACATTTTGTACCTAAGCAGCCCAATTGTGTTAAAGTTGGGTTAAGTGAAGGCAGGATTGAATCAATAGGGACTTCTCGTGAGTCTAAAGGAACTCCGCTTTCTCGTGAGTCTAAGGGAACTCCCTTCTCGTGAGTCTAATATAAGGGCTCCCACAGTTAAGGTCTACTGCTTTTAGTTATATCTATACACTTCTTGTACCTAGGCATCATGTCAAGAATGGGAAATAAAGGAAATATATAGTTAGGACACCAATCCCTTGCAGGTAATTACCACATCAAGCATGCATGGTTAGACATACTTTGTACCAACAGCTATGGTCCTAGGGAAAAACAGCCGGTAGAAATCAATGGGGATATCCTGTCAAGAAGCCAGTACCTCATGGGTACTCTGCCTGTAGTCACACTTTGTGTACCCACCGTGAGCTATTGTGTCAAGATTAGACTGCAGAGAACAGGGTTGAGTGATGGGATGAACAGTCAAGATACAAATCCCTTGCAGTTCTATTAGGTATAGTCATGTACTCATGTTTACACAGCCATTGTGACATTAGAGTGGGTACAATCATACCAGGATTAAGTCAATGGGAACATGCAGTGCCCTCTGAGCTGCCAGAGGTCAGGAATGAATGAATGAATGAGGGCTTAAAGGCACATCGGCACAGTAGGCCAGTCAGTGCCATAAAGTTTTTTTGTGTTTTTCGTAAATTGGTCCTTTGCCATTGTTGAAGAACAATGGCAAAGCATGTGAAAGAAAAGATAGCAGAAGAGAAAGAGAAGAGCCTTCAAATCCAAAGAGGACCAAGGGATCTTTTAGATGCATGGTATCCATAGGCAGATCCACACATCCCCATTATTTTATAAGGCGAGCAGGGTGCCACGGCAGCGTAGGGTTCCCCGGGAGGTGCCAACTCCTATTGCACACTCCATAGGTGTGCCCCTTGCGGGGTGCCAGAGGTCAGGTCCACTGTAGATAGACCATTAAAGGTTCTTGAACTTGTCACTTGTCTCTCTGACCAGCAATTACCTTTCAGCCTATCCAATGAATACCAACATGACAGGGTTTAAATGTTTTTCAAAAAAAACGTTGCGTCCTATTTGTACTCTGGCCGAGAGTAGCCACAGCATTGGAATGACTAATATTCTCCCCTTGTGCCAGCCTACCTAATGAAACTACACACTCCTCATCACCTCTAGCTAGGTGCACTGCTTGCTTTGTATTCAGTGCCGGCACTGATGGGTGTTATGCTATGTTTTATACATGTAGTGTTTCACTCTGTTCTGACCAGGTGGGAGAAATTATACCCCACTCCAGTTGAACAATGACCTTAAAATCCTTCCTTAATTAGCCCCATGTGTGGGCTGGGGTGGTGGTTTATTGATAGAACCACTGCCCTTTACGGTGGAACAATGGGTTTCTATAAATTAAACAAGCCAGCAAGTGATATTATAAGCTATTTCTGACTGTAGCCTCATTCCCAAAAGTGATATTTTGAAAAGGGAGATTCATCTTAATTGCTGTGCATGTGGTTAGAACAGAATCTATTTGTAGGTAATACTACGGAATATAAGCTATTAACTGTAACCACATTCCCAAAAGTGATATTTTGAAAAGGGTGATTCATCTTAATTGCTGTGCATGTAGTTAGAAAAGAATCTACTGTAGGTAATACTACGGAATATAAGCTATTAACTAAAACCATATTCCCAAAAGTGATATTTTGAAAAGGGTGATTCATCTTAATTGCTGTGCATGTGGTTAGAACAGAATCTACGTAATACTAAAGGATATATGCTATTTCTGACTGTAACCACATTCCCAAAAGTGATATTTTGGAGGGGAAATTTATCTTAATTGCATGTGGCTAGAATAGAATCTAGGTAATACAAAGGGATAAGTGACTTTGCATGCTCTAAATCTATAGTGCATTAATCCACAACGGAATTCCTTCCAGGGGATTTTTCATGGAAAGTTGCTTTTATTGTGTTTGATTTGCATATACAGCATTGTGAGGTGCAATTGTGGAATGTGGAAACAACCTGCAAAAGAGAGATGTGAGCACCATGTTAGGGTATAGAAAGCTACTTATTTGTATAGCTTAGAAAATGACCCCATATTTATATCTGAGGCTGCATGTTCTATGCATCATCCCGAGCATGTCCAGTGTTCCCGTTTGTGTTGTCTGTTTTATCAGCCTTACGCAATAAATAATTGCTCATTTCGATCAAAATGATTTTGGTATGAAAATGATAATTTTCTCTTTCATTTAAAGCACATTTTTCTACTTCTATGAAATTACCGTACTCGCGTTTGTTATCAAGCATTTATGCAAAGCATGTGTGTCGGCAATGGGCGTTTTGAGGTGTCAGTTTTGCATAATTGGGTTTGGTATTGCTATAGGAAGACCACCGTGGGTTTCGTTAGCTTTTAATTGGTGCTGTGTTTTTTAGAGGATGAAGTATGGTTTTGATTGGCTGTGGCAGATGCTGGCGTTGAGACATCGGGCATCGCGCTCCGCTCGTCTCTCAGCTGTTTCTCCGCAAACTTGCGTAATCCTCGAAAGTACCACTTATTCCACGCATCCGCTTCCGAGCAGGGCTGCTAGTCTCACAACAACAACTCAGCAATGCTACTTAAACAATACGCAACAACCTCGCACTGTTTCCTAATGAATGCACCTGTAATAATTAGGCAAATAGTATGCAGGCTTTGCAGGTACTAGTGTTCGGAATCGGTCACAATTTTCAAGATCGATCATCGGTCCATCTGAACGACCGATGATCGATTAATAATCGAAGCTGTATATTCGCAGTTTTCCTTTGGTAGTCTTGGCTTATTCAAGGGTTCTTGGCTCCATTTTTGTAAAGGAGCTAATCTAACTCTCTTTAAATACCCCTTGAACACCTTAGTTTTACTTGTTACAGTACTGCTTGATATAAATTAAGATTGTGCAGGCTTAAGTGGTGTCTCTCACTTGAACAAAATGCTGTTTCTAGATACAATTTATTTTTTCAAAAAACTTTAAAATAATCGATCTTATAAAATTGCAATCGATCATCAAAATCAGAGGTTGAATGAGCGATTAATCGGTATGTCCGATTAATCGGACGATCCCTAGCAGGTACATTAGTAAAATATACAAATAGTAACTATCATTATACCTCACATGAAGATCATATGAAGCCATGACTGGCTAATTGAGGTTCACCATTGCCCGCTGCTGTGCTCACATAGCAATGGGGCACCCCTGTGGTAGACATTCTCAGAGTTTTCATGAAAAGTTCCCTCCTGCTGCTAGTGACACCTAGCGGAGAAAGTGTGAGTCATCATGCAGTCATCTGTCACCTTCACCTCATCCAAAACAGTAGATGGTCTTTTGCCTAGCACATCTGACAGGTAAAATCTTTCCTAATGAACACACCTGGAAAATTACCTGTATTAATTAGTAAAAGTTAATAGTTTATTTATTGCACTGCCACACACCTGTGTAAATACACAATGGCAATACACTTCAATTAACTTCAGTAATGCTCCACACTTTTAGGAAAGTTTTGTAAGGAAAGTTTCCTTTTTTGAATTTCGAATTTTCCATCTTTTCTAACTATATCCACCTAAAATATATAAGTATAAGGCAAATGCTTTATTTGCAAAATACATTTAAAATTTCTTCCATAATTAGTTTTTTTTCTCCAGAAGAGGGAGTCTTAACATATAAAGCCCATATGTGTACAGCACTGTGTACTTTAGAGGCTACAGAGACGTAACCTGCGGCTTTTAGCATTGATATAAGAGCCTTCGCACAGCCAGACAAATCAATTAAACATTCATAAAATCTTATGTATAGCACTCTGACTCTGCTCTCTTATGGAGCGCTGCCATAAAAGCCGATGCCGGGGCCCGTACATTCAGCGAAACACACATAGAGACAGACATTCCACAGCTCTCCTGTGGCTGGAGGGAATAATAGAGCAGGTGGAATGTGCCTAATATGGGAGAGACGGCCATTGTAAATCAGGGGTCATCAAAGTCCATTGCCAATAGGCATAGAAATGGTCCAGGCACGATGGCTGCAGGCGCTGCTATGAGGGAAAGGGAGCAGGGAAACACTAGCTGGCCATGTGTGTGTGTGTGTGTGTGTGTGTGTGTGTGTGTGTGTGTGTGTGTGTATGGCGCGAGTGACAGTGGTAGAACACTCACACATTGCTTTTGTACTTCACACACAGGGAGATATGGACGTGGTATTCCGATTAATGGAGGTGGCATTCCCATAAGGAGCGGATATTGCCCCTGCCTTTACAATATGATTAGTTATTTGATTCCTACATTGATGCAATGGATTTTATTCATTCTCCAACATGTCAACAAATACAGTAGTACATGAGATGTAGTATGAATACACATTATGTTATCTTATGATAAAAACATTAAGGGTTGGAATACAATTGTATATTGTAGTATATAGAATACATTGTTTCTGTCTTTTATATTTACTGGTATGCTATAATGATGATGTATTACTCTTTTTTCATATATATTTGAAAGTAAGATATATTCTTTATCAAAGACTTTTTTCCATCCTTTGATGTAATATCTATATTTTTCTTGAAAATAAAGGTTTTTCACATCATTCTTGACACCTATCACATGTGTGTTTTGTTCAATGGGAACTTGGTTATCCCAGAGGGACTGGTGGTTTTCACCTGGTTCTTTATTAAACGACTCACAGGTAGATGGATCAACACATGGTCATACCTTGCTAGTATAAAAGCAATAAAAAATTACAATATTTAAAACAGAAATTGACCAAAATTTCTTGCTCAATTTCATTGTTATCCATTCTTCTATCATTCTAATTCAAATATTACTCTACTTGTTAAGTTGTAACCCATGTGAAAACGCAAGATGCAAATTCATTTGTTGTTTTAACAATATGACCTCTGTGGGATTAAAGGTACAAGATGCTTGTAAACTGAAAGCTAAAGCAAAACTAACTTACCATGCCGGGCAAGTAGATTATGATTTTAACTTGCCCGACATAATTTCTGGCTTGCCCGAAATAAGTTATAATATATGCCAGAATGTCATGTATTATTTCTCATGGATTTAATGATTGTAAAACCATTTTTTAAAATTTTTTGTTGCATTGTTAGCATATTTCTGGGTATTTGTGCCATGTTTCTATGTAAAAGATGTGTAGTGCTGAAAAAATCAGCTTGCCCATTTGAGCAAGTGAAAACTAAAATGTACTTGCCCGAAACGCCTTTTTTCAAAAATTAACTTGCCGGGGCAAGCAGGCTAGTACTAATGTCTAACCCTGTAAAGTGCTTCTGATACCACATCTCAAAGTTTAGTTATTACAGAAATACCAGTGCCAAATAGACATTGCTCTTGTAAATGATAAACACCTCATAATAGTTAGAAGTATTTTTTATTTTTGCTTTTTAATATTGCCTTAAGCGAAAGATTTTTCACTAGACCTTTAATCATGTAACTCAAATACACCTCAAATGATTTGAGGTCTGAACAGTTTGAACTCAAATTTATTTTCCTCAGAAATAGTCCAAGAAAATTATTTCCTTTTCAATAAAATATCAAACCATTCGACAATTAATTCAAATTCAGGCCATTAACTCATTAAATCCCAGTGAGAGAGAGAGAGAGAGAGAGAGAGAGAGAGAGAGAGAGAGAGAGAGAGAGAGAGAGAGAGAGAGAGAGAGAGAGAGAGAGAGAGAGAGAGAGAGAGAGAGAGAGAGAGACAGACAGAGAGAGACAGACAGACAGACAGAAAGAGAGAGACAGAGAGAGAGATGATCAATTCATTCATTATTACCAGAAATGTTTAGTTTTATCAAATTTAAGATCAGATTTTTAGAAGCCGTAGGGTATATTTCCTAACATCCTAACATGTAGCACTACTATACAGGTGTTTTAATCAAGTTGATGGATGACATGAATTTTGACGTTGTGTTTTTATACAGGTAGCAGGCAAGGCCATGGGGCTCATCTCCCTTTCAATGACAGCAACTGACAACATCTACAGCCACACACTTCCGAGGCTTAAAGACACGGGAGGAGAAAAGCAATCACCCTTCAATAAACTTGAACTCCTACGTAAGTCACTCAACTCTCAAACTTGGGATAACAACTGGTGATTTAATTGTCCCCTCTTTAGAAAATTCCAAAAATATATAAAATACTAGAAATACTTAAAAAGAATTTTTGTCCCTCAGATGGTGATATTCACTGCTTGCTTAAATACTCTTTCAATACCTACCCCTACTAGGAGACTCTTCTGGATTGATCATGATACTTTTAAAATAGCCTAGTCTAAATGATAAATTAACAAATGTTTTAAATAGTTGTTACTATCTATTATCATTTGTTTTAGAAATAACAGTTTTCCTTCAAGTAATCTTTTAAAATACTTTTGTCTAAAAGTAAAACTTTTAAGCAGTCAAGCTGTTTTGACTGCCATCTGAAGCTTTGCTACCTTTGAAAATAACTTTGCAATTAGCCAAAATACAAAAAACTTGTTAAGGAGATATGTTGGTATTCATAGGAAACCTCTCCAGGGCTCGAAATTAGGGGGTGCCGGGAGCAGAGGGCTCCATTGAATTCTCCAGTGGCTCCCTCAAATTTCTGCCGGGAGGCCAAAAATGTACTGGTTTTTATACTATGACATATATAATTGGCTTTTATAGATGCAATTGGGCTCCCTGGAAAAATCTTAATTTTGAGCCCTGCACTCGCTGAGTACTCTCGGATGAGTACTCATTTGCTAGGGTTTCAGTCATTTTTCAGGATTTTTGCATCATTTCGTATAGGCCAAAGTAGCAAAGCAGCATAAGGGTTAAGAAGGAAGTTTCTCTGAGAGGCGGGGTATGTCTTACATGCGGGGAACGACACAGGTGCATTGATGTAGTTGATGGATGACATCTGGTGTCCTGTTGTTGTTTTTACAGGTGGAGGAACATGGCCCCGGGATACGGCTTCCGTTACATGACAGCTACTGTCAACATCGCCTCCAACACACTTCCCATGATGCACCAGCACTGACAAAAAAGTCACTCACCTAAACACACTCCCACGCTGTACCTGGCTACTTCCATCCAAAGCACAAGGATGAAAGATTTTTGGAAATCTAAAGCCTGTCATGTTGGTACTTATTGGAAAGCTCTCACTGAGTACTCTGAGATGAGTACCCATGTACCAGGGTTTCAGTCATTTTTTAGATTTTTTGCATTATTCTATATTGGCCAAAGTATAGCCACCAGCAGCATAAGGGTTAATCCTTAACCCTTATGCTGCTGGTGGCTAATTTGGCCAATACAAAATGATGCAAAAAAACTGAAAAAATGACTGAAACCCTGACAAATGGGTACTCATCTGAGAGTAACTCAGCGAGAGCTTTCTAATGTTTACCAACCTGACAGGGTCTAAATGGTTTTCAAAAATAATTGCATCCTTGTTCTTTGGATGAAAGTAGCCTTAGCATTGGAAGGGTTAATGCCTAGAGCATCCTAAAAGCCTGACAGTTTTAGTGATATCTCTTTAAAAAGGCATATTTTTGAAAAATATTGACGGCGAAAGTCTGATTTAATTTCACCAATAATTAAAATACTCTTCTTCAAATATTCCATCAATTCAATATTAACCTATGAATGAACTATTGTCAAAAGTATCTAATACCAGAACATCTGTTTCTGGTTGCTATGAAACACCAATAAAAAGCTTGGTAAAAAAGGAATAATTACAAATCTTTTGAATATACATGTTTTATTGTCTCAGGGGAATATTTCTCAGTTGGATCTTGAAAAAATAAGTTCATAGTTAGGGAGATATTACAATAGCCCTACCTTATTGAGCTATAGCTTTGAACTGGTGTAATTCTCATCACTCAAGATGTCTGTATGGCACTCAGACATGTAGAAAACCATGAGCATTTGTTTTCTCCCCAGATGCTCCCTATATACCTCAGAGCATAGAGCTTGCTTTGGATGCGAAGTAATATACTATGTTCACCCACCTTACAGCCACTGGGTACTTGTTATATGTCCCTGACGGAAAAGCTGCAAACAACGCATTAGTAGCAATCTTGTATACACCGGCCCCTATGCCCTATGTGTTTGCCAGCTCAAACAAATTAAAATTTGTACTCATTTCTCTAGTCTATTTCAATGTTAAATTCATTTTTTACATTTTTCCTGCATGTGTTTTTAGGAAATTGCTAATATATCTTCATTACCTGTAAATCTTTGAACTGTTGTGGTCATCTCAACATTGGCCAAAAACCCATGTGTGCCTTTTACAACCATACAATATTACATACAACATGGAGCTTACTGGGTCTTCTTTTTTTCTTTAGCTATAAAGTACATTCATAACATATGACCAGTAAAATAATACTTGAGGAGTTTACAGATCTGTTGAGAAATATCGATGTGACAAGCCTAGCATAAGACCTCATCCAAACCTATTCAAGCCTGCAGCAGTACAAAAAAACCACAAGTATTTTGAGCAAAACGCAAGTTAACCCTCCCAATCCTACAGCTACTTTTGTCCAAAGCACAAAGATGCAAAGATTTTTGGAAAACCATCTAAACCCTGTTATGTTGCTATTCATAAGATAGCTCTTGCTGAGTACTCTCAGATGAGTCCCCATGTGCCAGGGTTTCAGGTTTTTAGCATCATGTTGTATTGGCCAAATTATAGCCACCAGCTGCATACGGGTTAAAGCAATTATAATGAATAATAGTATAATTAAACAGTGAAAATATCTATGCTAGCAGCATGAAGGTGTTTGCTAATGACCAGTACGGTCAATGTTGTGTGACATTTTTCCATTTCACACTGTTAGCATAGTAGTAAATACATGTATTGTTCCGAGGTCCCCAGGCAAACAATGATACACAGCTAGGTGAGCAGCTTTATGGTGGGCATAATGACCCTACTGCATACAGCAAAACCAATCCCTGCAAATCAATAATCATTTCACTGCTCAAATAAACAGAGCATTACAAATCACTGCTACCTAAATAGTTACAGGTAATTAGCTATGATTTATCAGCCTTAAAAAAATGAAATGAACACTACTTTTTTCATGCCAAATCCCAAGTTGTCGCATTAATAATGAAATATAACTCCCTGAATATGATTAAATAGGATTGAATATTATACTCACACACAATATATAAAAAACTCCCACACAACATTAATTGGCATTAATGATCAGGTAATTAGCCGCATTTATCCCTTTGTTTTTCAAATTTCTAGAATAAACAACTCACTCATTCTCTCGTTCAATCAGGGACTGTTTAGTAAATCAAGAATATAAGTATCTTGGATCTTTTTGTACAAGGTGACAACAATATGTTGGTATGATACAGAGCAGAAGTTCTTTGCGCTATGAGCACATTGTAGGGGATGGAGTTGTTAAAAATTAGGTTTGTGATACTAATGTGCCTTAAATATATGTCTCTACAATATGGTGTTTGAATTCCTTGAGCAATGAACACACAAGCAAAGGCTTGAGGGTGATATTGGGACTATGACACTAATACGGCATATTTCAGTGTACAGCACAGAGCTGGTATTTCTTGAGCCATGAGTATGTATGGTTGGAGATTGGAGGGTGATATTGGGACCATGACACTAATACGGCATATTTCAGTGTACTGCACAGAGCTGGTATTTCTTGAGCCATGAGTATATAGGGTTGGAGATTGGAGGGTGATATTGGGACCATGACACGAATACGGCATATTTCAGTGTACTGCACAGAGCTGGTATTTCTTGAGCCATGAGTATATATGGTTGGAGAATGGAGGGTGATATTGGGACCATGACACGAATACGGCATATTTCAGTGTACTGCACAGAGCTGGTATTTCTTGAGCCATGAGTATATATTGTTGGAGATTGGAGGGTGATATTGGGACCATTGACACTATAATACGGCATATTTCAGTGTACAGCACAGAGCTGGTATTTCTTGAGCCATGAGTATATAGGGTTGGAGATTGGAGGGTGATATTGGGACCATGACACTAATACGGCATATATCAGTGTACAGCACAGAGCTGGTATTTCTTGAGCCATGAGTATATAGGGTTGGAGATTGGAGGGTGATATTGGGACTATAACACTAATACGGCATATTTCAGTGTACAGCACAGAGCTGGTATTTCTTGAGCCATGAGTATATAGGGTTGGAGATTGGAGGGTGATATTGGGTCTCTGACACTAATATGGCTTCTATCAGTACATGGTTGGAGGTAGGAGGCATGACATTTGGTCTGTGACATGAGCATTGCATAATTCAAATTTTGTTAATGCAGTGCAGCATTGGATTTTTATTTGAGCCATTATAAGCACACCTTGAGTCAGGCTAGAGGGTGATATTGGCATAAATTGATATCCTGCTGCGGGTGGTAGCTTATCACACATGAAATACTTAGCCGACTGGAGCTCTCGTCTCCCAGGTGTCTGATCGCCGCGGAATGAATGCGTTCCATTTCCCATGATCCTCCTTGGCTCCGCAGGCTACGCGGCTCTCCCTAATAATTTCCAGCCACTTGATGAAACAAGTGTTAATGCCAAGGCTAGAAATCAACATGGGCCTACAAGCTATTGCAGCACTGAAAGGTGATCTCAACACAGTGACGCCAAGAAAATAATTTGTTCTGAGACTTGGGAGTCCCGTGATGTGCTTCAGCATACCTAGATACGTAGTTAGATGAACCAATGGCCTTACAGAAGCTAGGAGGTTACGGGAAGCTCTGTTTATTACAGTGGGCCGGTATTCCGGTAAGATTATCGTGTTTTGCCCAGAAGCAACTGGGCCAAAGTATTTTCTTTTATATACACTGCCCAAGATATTTTCAAATTCACATACAAAATCAAATCAGATGTGCTACTTTTTAAAATGTCATGCTATACTATTTTTATCTTGTTTTTAGGGCTGATACTTTTATGTCAATCCTTTTTCAAAAAAGAAACTCAGAGCCTTTCATTTCTTACCAGTTTTATTACAACCCAAAATTTAATCTTTCGAATGGGCATGAACAAAATGAAATATTAAAAGTGTAACCTATATATTTGGAATAGAAGTGCACTGTCCAAGTAAAAACCTAAATTTATTTCCTTCATGTATGACTGTGAGAACAAATATGCTATGTTCACTTTTCATTTCTATCTTTCAAAGCCATAAAACACAGGAAGCAGGCATTGGTTCTGTTTCAACAACCATGGTATCTATCTTGTCGGGTGCTTTTGTTAATCCCTAAAACAATGAGACCATGATAGCATATAAGGGCCTAATAAGAGAACTTAACCTTTATGCAGTGGTGGCTAATCGGGCCAAAACAAAATGATGCAAAAAACCTGAAAAATGACTGTAAACCACGGCACATGGGTACACATCTGAGAGTACTCAGTGAGAGCTATCTAATGAATACCAACATGACAGGGTTTAGATGGTTTACAAAAATCTTTGCGTCCTTGTGCTTTGGACAAAAGTAGCCTTAGCATTGGAAGGATTTAACTATATGTAGACTTTAAATCTTTCAGGAAACCCCTACAATGATGCTTAACCATAGATCAATGACAAATAGAGTGAGTAAAAGAGACACAAAAGTTCTGAAAAACTGACAAGTTAGGTCTTCCTGCTTAGCATATAGAATGGATGTATTTGCATAACATATGGTTTTAATATGGCGCGGCCAGCCAGACGACTTCCGTAATTGCCTTAAAAAGCAGCGTATATTTTGAGGGTGAATAATTCATCAATCCTCTCGTTAGCTGCGGCAAGTGCCCCTTAACAACTTTGCCTCAGTTAATTATTTAGGGGAAGTTGTTTGAAGGGGGGAGGGGGGGGGCTGGAATGCGGCATCTGGTGTGGGTTTCCTGATGGCGCCCTTGCGAGTGTCACCACAACTATGTCAACATCTCCCTCATCTACGGCAGCAACTTTCAAATGTCTCAACTCAAGAATAATGATACAACGCTTGCATATATCTCACCCATTTGCTTCTGGAATTTCTACATCCAAAACACAATAACACGAAGATCTTTGAAAAGCATTTAAACCCTTTGATGACATGTTGGTATTTATTGCATAGCTCTTGCTGAGTACGCTCAGATGATTACCCATGTTCCAGTGCTTCAGTCATTTTTATTTAGGGGAAGTTGTGTGAAGGGGCTGGAATGCGGCATTTGGTGTAGATTTCCTGATGGCGCCAATTTGCCCTGTGAGTGTCACCACAACTATGTCAACTGATCTCCTCATCTATGGCAGCAACTTTCAAACATCCCAACTCAAGCATTCATACAGCATACATCTTGTCCATTTGCTTCTTGAATGCTGATTGAAACTGTCTAAAGGTTTTAAAAAATAAACTCCTGAAATAGAATAATACTTGAAAAATATTTGAAGAGAGGTATTTGAGCCCATCTGCAATAACAACTCTCAGTTAGATAATTTTCAAAATTTCACATCATTTTATATAGGTATATATGTGTCACACCATTTGTATTCCCTAAGTTCTGGATGTTTTGGCTGCTACAGTACAGACATTTAATTCTTGTGCCAGTAGACCGTACATCTGCCCGTGCCTGGTTGTACAAACAACCATGGATAATATGTCCAAAAAGTAAGCCTAGCACATCAATGATTAGCTTGGAAATTCAAGCTACGTTCAGTTGTGAGGTCATCCATACATCTATGCCCAAGAAACTGGGTGGTGATTGGGCGTGCGGTTGAGTATTATGCCCAGGCTGCCCACGCATTTAGTGCAGGAATTATATATCGGCACTGTACAGAGATAAATATATTTATGGGAGATGTAACCCTTGTTCTTATAGGCGTTTGCAGATGGTTACGTGAGTGCCCAGACTGTCGCTATTATCAACTGTTCTTTAGTCATCCCTTAGGGCAGTCCATGCCTTTACTATAGTAACATTACTAGCACTATAGCATAGCAGCCTGCCCACAAAACAGGCCATTAACTTAAACTTCAAATTTATCTTCATATTTAGACTAAATTAAAATAAAATGTTAATCTAGATTTAAGTTAAAATTTTAAGTTTATATCTTACTTCAACAGGCCTATAACTTAACCTTCAAATTACAAACATGGTCAATGCACTATCAGGCATTTTCATGACTTACACTTACACCTAGCTAGAAGTTTACTAAATAGTGTATGATATAACAGGGGGAACTCTAATTAGGACAATGATAAAAACAAAGCATCATCTTAAGGCCTAAAATAGAAGTTGTTTGTTTCCTGTAACCCTACCCTAACAAGTTTTTACTCAGAAAAATCCCTACCCTAAAGTTTTTTCTGCCCTCCCAACTCCCAATTAACATAAAACATGCATATAACACATTTTTGAAAAAAATAATAAAATAAACATTTTAATGACCTACCTACCCTATTTTTCTCGGAACGTTACAGGAAACAAACATTTTTTTTCTAGGCCTTAACAAATCTCTACAAGTGTTTCTTGAATAGTGTGGTCTGGCTCTCTGGTTATCTTTTGTTAATAATTAACAAATAAAGTAAAACAAAACTTTTGAATGAGGATTGTTCCTTAGGACCTAATTGACTAATCTCTCTCCAGATAGTACCACAATAGACAGGTTTTTTGGGGTGCTACTGGCATAAAACATTAAACCCCTCATGAATATGCTGATGAGATGGACCCTCATCTCCATCCCTTGCACAGATGGCCACCTAGATAAACGCACATAGATTTGAAATGATATTTTCGCTTTTTTTTCTATCATGCTGATGCTAAATCATGACATTGAGTCAGCTCTGAATGGTAGAGGAACCACCGTACTAGGGACCTACAACAACTAACCCCAAGTCACTGGCAAATTTCCCACATGCCTCAAATCAGATTCAAAGCAGGGTAACTAAATGGTGAGAGACAGCATGAGCATCTAAATGCATCCTTCCAAACATAATAAAGTCACTGGCAAATTTCTCACATGCCTCAAACCAGATTCAAAGCTGGGTAACTAAATAGTGAGAGACAGCATAAGCATCTAAATGCATCCTTCCAAACATAATAAAGTCACTGGTAAATTTCTCACATGCCTCAAACCAGATTCAAAGCTGGGTAACTAAATAGTGAGAGACAGCATGAGCATCTAAATGCATCTTCCCAAACATAATAAAGTCACTGGCAAATTTCTCACATGCCTCAAGCCAGATTCAAGCATGATAACTAAATGGTGAGAGACAGCAAGAGCGTCTTAATGCATCCTTCCAAACATAATAAAGTCACTGGTAAATTTCTCACATGCCTCAAGCCAGATTCAAGCATGATAACTAAATGGTGAGAGACAGCAAGAGCGTCTAAATGCATCCTTCCAAACATAATAAAGTCACTGGTAAATTTCTCACATGCCTCAAGCCAGATTCCAGCATGATAACTAAATAGTGAGAGACAGCAAGAGCGTCTAAATGCATCCTTCCAAACATAATAAAGCATTGCGCCAATTACAAACTCAGACAGGCGCTAATTCTTGGACTCGCAGCAAAGCCGTTTATCACAGCAATCAACTTGGCTAATTTGTGAGTTAATTAAGAAGTCCTGTAGCCGAGGCTTATTTAAGGCAATATTGGTAAATGAGGATGAATCAAGTCTGGCACTTTTGGCAAACTGCAATTCAGGAAGTTATGCATCTAATGTGAGTGACCTATTAATGTATAGGCAAAATATCTAAGAGGAAATTAAAGTCAGGAAGTTATGAATTTAACGTGAGTGGCCTATTAATGTCCAAGCAAAATAATTAGGAGGAAATTAAAGTCAGAAAGTCTACCCTAAACTTTTAGCAGTTGCAGTAGAAGTAGCAGAAGTAGCAGCAGCAGTATCAAAAGCTGCAAAAGCAGCAGCAGCAGTAGCAGAAGCAGCTGCAGTAGCAAAAGCTGCAGCAGCAATAGCAGAAGCAGCAGCTAGCAGTAGCAGAAGCAGAAGTAGCAGCAGCTAGCAGTATAGTGAGTGAGTGATGTTACCCTTTATGCTGCAGGTAGCTAATTTTGCCAATACAAAATGATGCAAAAAAACTGCAAAATGACTGAAACCCTGGCACATTGGTACTCATCTGAGAGTACTCAGTGAGAGCTTTCCAATAAATACCAACATGACAGGGTTTGGATGGTTTTCAAAAATCTTAGCATTCCTTGTGCTTTGGATGAAAGTATCCTCAGCATTAGACAGGTTAAGTCATGGACAGTTAAGCTGCCTGGCTTGCCTCCAGTAGAGTGTTTCTCCTGAGAGACAGGGGGTGTACATTGCGTAATAGACTGATAGGTATGCTGTGCCACACCGACATGGCTAATTACACATAGACACATTCCAGAAATAGAATAAGTAGCTAACCTCTGGTTTGCTTATTTATTTCAATACTTTTTGCAACAAAGGCCAGATCGCAATGTAACAATAAACACTGGGACCAAAAAAATAAATCCCTAGGATCTCCAACCTCCACAGTCTGATAAAACGTACTTATGGAAGCTATGGAACAAATGATTAACAACCAACCATACAAACCAAGAAGAGAGGCTAAAAAAGATGGTATCAACTATGTTATGCATTAACTTGGCAAGCTGAATGCCGACACGCATGTATATTTAGTCAGCATTTTCCAGCCATCTCCTCTTGGGATGTAGTGAGTCAATATCCCCTCCTCTCAGGTCATTGACACAGGCAGCAGACCAGGCAAGGCACATAAAGCTTTACACTTGCACTGCTGACATATTTAGATCATGTTTTTCAAGTATAAATGGTTTAACCATTTGGCTGCTGGTGGCTAATTTTGCCAATACAATATGATGCAAAAACCTGAAAAATGACTGAAACCCTGGCATATGGGTACTCATATGAGCGTACTCAGCGAGAGCTATCCAATGAATACCAACACAATAGGGTTTAGATGGTTTTCAAAAATCTTTGCGTCTTTGGACGAAAGTAGCCTTAGCATTAGAAGGGTTACGACTCCAGGCAGCAGGCACAGGCAGTTGCCAATAGGTCATGTACCTGCATTATCACCTGACGGCGTCAGAGAGTAGTGGGCGCCTGTTGGAGAGTGAGCTGGACAAGCTCACCACCAGCTGAATGTCAAACCTGGGGCTATGTCATCCTTGCTGTTATATAAGTCACCCTTGACATAGAAATGATGGTCAGTCCAACACTAATTCTGCTGCAACAATCGCTTGTCCACATAACTCAGTGTAACCATTCATTCTTGCATGTGTCAGCCATAAAAGAAGTGACTGATGAAACTAAACTTAATTTGACTCTCTTCCTCAAATAGTTTCAAAGTATAATGTTTTATTACAAAAAAACAGTTCACAAAGTCCAACTGATCCAGATGATAACTGACTTAGAGCTTGTAGAGAACTCTAACTATGAAACGGTTAGCCATTTAAGATATCTTTGTGATGCAAATTTAATTTGGCAAATGGCTTATTTTAGAAATTTAACATATATCTATCCTTACCAAATACTAAGACTTTGATCCCAGAAAAACATGGCATTTTTAAAGAAATAACCTATGGATTTCTGAGTCTTTCAAACTACATATGGTAATTAAGTGTTGATTTGGTTTTAGTTCCATTTTTAAAATTTTAACTATAATGCCTGGCTGAATTACTCAAAACAACCCTCTTTTTTTGTTTTGGGGCAATTTAATTTCTCAAAGTATGACAACTGTTTGGGTGTAGGGGTGGTGCCTTCACAAGTCCCCCTCTGTCACCCTGTAGATTGCCACTAACACTATAGTCATTGTTGACACCCTTTAACGCTTAAGAGTTTCTTCAGAACTTTGCTGTCTGGAACTATGATACTTTTGATAATATCTTTGTTATTGAGAATGATTTTACAAAATATTTGAAAGAGAGCTGTTGGTTTTGTTTTCATCAACATTTCTCCATCCAGTATTTATCTAACTATGCTTTTGCCTGCAAAATTTCATCAAAATTGTCAGGCTGCTTTTGGCTGCTGAGCATTAATGTGTTCTACATTACACATTCTTCCCGGGTTAAACATTGCTGGATATAATCCTTCCAGTGGGCAGTCATCAAGAATATCTCTCATGTAAATTGCCTTAACCATTTTCCTTGTTGACATGATGGCATCAATGATGAAACTCTTTGGTTGCCTGACCCATCTCAAACCCTTGCAATATTGCAATATTCTTAATACATTACACTGTTCTGCACGGGTTATACATTGCTGGCTGGATATAATGTTTCCAGTGGAATATCTCTCATGTAATGCCATCACCCTCTCCCTTGTTGACATGATGGCATCAATGATGAAACACGCTGGTCGCCTCCCATCTCAAACCCTTGTAATATTGCAATATTCTTTACCCTTCTACTTCTCGTGGCTAATTTGACCAATACAAAATGATGCAAAAAACCTTGCAAATGACTAAAACCCTGGCTCATGGGTACTAATCTGAGAATACTCAGCTAGACCTATCCAATAAGTACCAAAATAACATGGTTTAGATTATTTTAAAAACTCTTTGTGTTCATGTGCTTTGGGCGAAGGTTACCTCAGCATTGAAAAGGTTAATATATCACGCAGTTCTGCCCGGGTTATACATTGCTGGCTGGATATAATGTTTCCAGTGGAATATCTCTCATGTAATGCCATCACCCTCTCCCTTGTTGACATGATGGCATCAATGATGAAACACGCTGGTCGCCTCCCATCTCAAACCCTTGCAATATTAACTGTGATGAATGCCCCAACATCAATATTTAATCCACGCCCGTCTTGACGCCCGCAGAGGCGTTATATAATGGCGCTGGGAGAGGACGAGAATGCGGCGAAAACAGCTCCTCTACGGGGAGGGCTTATTACCGATTCTGCCCAAGATGCCCACCTACCTGTCTGGGCTGTGCATCACGAGACACTCCCCTTATCTCCCTCGAACACTCCGCCAATTGTCAGGGCCACACGCCAAAATCTTACTCTTTATAGTCACGGGATTAAACAGCCTACTGCTGAGGGATGGAGTAGAGATTGCCCAGAAGACCCGGCAATAAATTAACTCTTTTCCAGTTGGCTTCATATCAGAAGGTTTCTACTTCTTCTTGTTGACGGTCATGCTGATTTGTGTGCCTTAGAGACTAGAGCAAGGGGGTCTGTTATCTGACACAGTCATGGAGATTGCTGGAGAGCTGACGTGGGCCGGCGTAGAGCAACAGGTGATTTACGCTGTAGGCACTACTTGGCTGAACACACCTTTCAGCAGATCAAAGTGACCACATTCATCTCCCTAGCACTGCACCGGGAGAGCTGATAACAGTGGCCTTTTAAAACACAGCTAAGAAAGACAACAACATCAGCTAGGCTACACACTGTTTGTATTGTTAATACTGACCACATACCACATATGTCCTGCTTCACTGCAGGTGATATATATATATATATATATATATATATATATATATATATATATATATATATATATATATATATATATATATATATATATATATATATATATATATACATATATATATATATATATATATATATATATATATATATATATATATATATATATATATATATATATATTTATACCAACAGGTATAATATATCAACAGGTATAAGTAAAATATGATTTACTATTCGTGCCTCTTACACCAGGTCTCCACAAGAATTCCGATGCTATTCCCAGAGAAGCAAAAAACATCTTTGCGTAGAAACACTTAAAAGTTTCCTTGCTTTTATCCTCCATCCTCTGGCAATTCCTTGTGGAGCAATACAGTTTTACAGCCAGCGACGACGGTAAAATATAGATCAAAGCCGTGCAGTACCTCAGCGCCTAAGTATCATGCATGTGCTATGGCCGGCCCGGGAGAGGATCGGAAGGATGAGGCAGGAGTTATAGGAAATGGAGGATTTGACTCGCACCTTCTGACAGGGGTCTACACTTAGCACCAGCTAGCGATACCTGACTCCTGGACCGGGATGGAGATTATGGACCTAAGTGCTAGCTGAAAGGAGGTGCTATAAAGAAAGCTAGATATTCAATTCATACATGCCTAGAGATTTTCTTGACAAGAGTCGACTCAGAAATTAACCCTTCTTCTGCGGAGGTTACTTTCGTCCAATGCACAAAAAAGCAAAAAAATATGAAAATAATTTTAAAGAAAGCGATATGTTTAATTCAGGCCTCAACGTCAATTCAAAATGTTACTGGCCCCATGGGACCAGTAACACCAATTCCTGCAATTTTTCTACTGGTCCTACAAATTTTCTTTAACATAACCAGAATAAACATTGCATAAAATTCAATTGCGTATATTTTTATCTATTTTGTCTTCATTTATTTCTAAACCATTTTGGGACATTCTTGAGGGCTGCAGCTGCTGAGGTTACTTTCGTACAATGCACAAAAAAGCAAAAAATTATGATAATCATTTTAACCCTGTCATGTTGGTATTCCTTGCAATGCTCTCACTGAGCACTATTGGATGAATACCCATTTGCTTAATGGTTGCAGTCATTTCTTAGCTTTTTGTCATCATTTCATTTTGACCAAATCAGCAACCAGCAACGAAAGGGTTAACCTTTAATACTCGCAGAGTAGAAATTGTATGGTCACTTACTGAACTAAAACAAATATATAAATATGTTTTGGTAACCTCTAGAGCTGTTAAACCATCAAGATAATGTGATAATACTTCTAAAAATTGGACAAATGTGTGCTAGAAAATGCCTACCCATATACAACTGAAATCAGCAAAGACAATTGGGTTTTGCATAATTATAGCATTACAAATACTACAATTTGATTAACCCATTACATGTGTGTGTTTTTTTATATAAATATAAAATATTTTTATACAGAATATTCAAATCTGGGCCTCTGAAAACTTAACCCTTATGCTACTGGTGACTTACTTTACTAATACAAAATGATGAAATAAACCTAAAAAATAAATAAAACCCTGGCAGATGGGTACTCATCTGAGAGTACTCAGCGAGAGCTATCCAATGAATACCAACATGACAGGGTTTAGATGGTTTTCAAAAATCTTTAGGTCTTTGTAAGCATTGGAAGGGTTACAAGTGACACCAAAAGAATCAAAACTATATGCCCAGCAGGCTATTATTAAAGGTGCCAGGAACAGCTAGTATAACTAGACCTGAATGGCGCCACTGCAGTGAAGAGCTAGCTCAATATCTCCCCTGATGGTCACACTTTACCCCAAGGGTCCATGCCACATCAATTTACCGAGGGAGCCCTTCCATTTACCACAGAAAAAACAATTGGAGATTTATGTGATAGAGGGGCCACTCCTCACAACAATAGCAATTTCCAACACCTAATCATTCTCAATTGGTGACTATGCGAGTTGGAAATTACACCTATTTGCCACAAGAGAAATGCTTGCCTATAATTTCTACCTTATCCAGACTTATGGGAAGCTTCATTGAGGAACAGCAAGATAGATGGCTTACAGGAAAAGGCCTGCATGTGCACAACCTTTCATATTCCTCACCTTCAGCAGGCATACTTTTAACCCTTCCAATGCTGAGGCTTAACTTTCGCCCAAAGCAAATGAACGCAAAAATCTTGCAAAATCATCTAAACCCTGTCATGTTGGTATTCATTGAATAGCTCTTGCTGAGTACTGTCAGATGAGTACCCATTTGCCAGGGTTTCAGTCATTTTTCAGTTTTTTTTTACATAATTTTGTGTTGGCCAAATTCGTCACCAGCAGCACTAGGGTTAAGGACATATAGTGGGACATTTCTCCATTAAGACAATTCTGTACAGGATTGATCCAAGAGGGAAAGATTAGGTTTGGTTTTGGTAGCTAAGTTTTAAGTAAAAGGAAAGATATTCTTCACTATTACTTAGATAAAATGGGAGCAGATGTTTGTGCTGTTGAAGGAAAACTTGCATTGTTCTTATTTCAGAAAAAAATACTTCAAATTCAAGAGGGAAGTATTATGATAGTCCCTTAAGAAATATTGAGTACTTTATGACACTACTATTATCATTCCATTTGGGTTTTTTCTCTATTTCAAATACTTTTTGGTGGATGGTTGTCATTTCCTATTAAACATTATCTGTGTCAGTTAAGACTACCCACTATTCCATTCTGATATTAGCTAAAGAACTAAGGAGTATTGTATCACAAGTACCATTGTCATTATCAGTAGCAGTAGAAGTAGTAGTAGTAGTAGTAGCAGTAGTAGTTGTAGTAGTAGTAGTAGTAGTAGTAGTAGTAGTAGTAGTAGTAGTAGTAGTAGTAGTAGTAGTAGTAGTAGTAGTACTAGTAGTACTAGTAGTAGTAGTAGTAGTAGTAGTAGTAGTAGTAGTAATAGTCGTAGTAGTCAAAGTAATAGTAGTATTTTATCATCATAATCATTACCATTACTAATTTTACCATATCTAATTTGAGAATAGTCATTAAACTATTGTTATTACTGTTATCATCATCACCATAGCAATTCCATTCGTTTTGCTTTTTTCTATCTTAAGTGGTAGTCATTTCCTATTAACTCTATCTGTGTCAGTAGGATATCCATTCCCCTGCTCTCCCATTCCCCAGTGTGCGGTGGCACAGATGTGGCTATTATGTTATTTGCAGGGATGTCAGAGTGCGACAGGCAGACCCCAAAGATCTATGTGCTGTCATGTATTGGTACGATAACCCCCAGCGGTGATGGACGCACATCTACTTATTTCTCCCGGCAGAAGTGCCTAGATAAATCAATGAAGGAGCTTTTTCTGAAATTGCCTCTGGAACCAGAATCGGAGAGTTATTTTGAGTGTTACAGAGGTTATTTTTATGGAAATATAGATAGAGTGTGTTTTTAGCCACAATTAAATGATAGTTGCATTTTCGCCCACCCAAGCTTCAAAGTTCCCATTTATTTATTTGTGTGAATACTAGTGATGCTTTTGGAAATATTAAGGGAATAAACTATTGAAACTAAAACATTTCTGAAGAAGAGCAGTTGGTTGAATTTTGATTGCCCTTCTTCCTTCCAAAATTTTCCAAAATATGCATTGGTCAGATAGATATTACCAAAATATATCATAATATAGATATTAGAAAAATATATTATAAATATAGATATAACCTAAATATAAATATCACCAAAATATATCATAAATACAGATATTACCAAAATATATTATAGATATAGATTACCTTAATATATTATTATGAATATAGATATTACCAAAGAAATATATCATAAATATAGATATTACCAAAATTTCTATCTGTTTAGATCTAAACTGATATTGAAACCCCATTATAAGGTTACTGTCAGTATTATGCTATATGATCGTTGTATCCCCCTGCTTCCAAACAGCGTGCAACATAACCACTTGCAAGTTGCAAGTGAATGCTGCAGAAAATGGCAATCGGGCAAGCAGAACAAGTCCCTAACTTGCCCAGCTCAGCAAGTTATGTTTTGGGCATAGTCCTCATAATGTACCTCATCTTTAATTTTACAGAGTGGCGGGGCAAGTGTAATTAAGTGCCATGGGGTAAGTTAACTTCAGAGGCAACTTGCCTTGTTGGCAAGTATAATGTTTTGGAATCTATGTTGCATCCTGCTTCGGAAGCTATGAACCTTCAGTTTTTGCTAGTTTTCACCACTCTCGGATTCAAGCCCTGACAATGCTTGCTAGAGTTTCGTCTCACTGTATCTGTGTGGAGCTTCGCGAACATGCTAGCCTCATCAACGAGCACGCAACCAATCAGGGAGAAAAATATCAATAAGAGAAAGTGACGGCGCTGAATCCCGCTACTTAAGTGGTTGAATTGTGGGTGCGTGGCGCTGGAGGAATTTAAAGGAAGGCACATGGCGTGCTGATTTAATCTCCTCGGTGATCTGTGGCCCCAAAATAAAATAAGAGCCTGGCTGATGCATTTGTCAAATAGCAGGAAATATGTGAGAATTATACCTGGATTTGTTTACTCAAAATATACTTAACAAACTACCTGTTTACCCTTATGCTGCTGGTGGCTAATTTGGCCATACAAAATGATGCAAATACCTGAAAAATCATTGAAACCCTCTACAAAATATTTGAAAAGAGTTTATGGTTCTGATTAACAACTTTCTCCAGATATTTTCCAAAATATGCCTTGGTCAGAAAGATATGACTGAAATAGAAAGGCCTTTTTTAGACATTACTGTGGCAAAATTGAAAAATGAACATCATTGATAAAGCCATGCACAAGAATATGTCAAGTGATAACAAAAAAAAAGAAAACTTGCAACTTTTTTCAGAGCCCTGATGGCTATAAAAACTAAGTCAAACTTTTTAAAATTAAGTTTATATAAAACATAAAAAGTTGAAATAAATGGTAGAAAATGAGGAAAATAATTATGAATGAATTTACAAACAAACATATATGAAGGTAGCTTATGGAGATGTTTTGAGGACTAGAGGTTCTGCAGTAGGTAGGGACTTGCATGCATGGTAACTAGAAGACTACTTGGGCACTTAGTACTAAAATCCTTTAACCCTATATAATCCCTGCTGACTGGGCCTGCCCTGATGGCTGTGTGGTCTAAGGCATTGCCACTGACTGCTAGCTATCTCTCACCACTGCCCAGGTTCAAATCCCACCTAGGCTATGTGAGAAAAGTGCCAGTGACTTGGGTTAGGCGGTGGTTATGATCCCCGGGTACTCCATATTCCACCACCACCACTAGTCATGACTTAGCCCCAATATGGCTGAAAAAGTGACACAAAACAAAATTCGAAATTCTATGCTGACTCTTTTTGTAATATTTCTTCTGACAAAAGCATTAATTTTGGAAAAATCTTGAATAAAAGATGCTGACTATAGTCGAACCAAAAGTCTTCTTCAACCATTTTTTCAATGCATGCCCTTGTCCATAGTAATTTTCAACGTGTGTAGATCAATTCAGATGACACTTTACTATTCTTGGGATATGTGAGAATAAATGGGTTAAAGGGCAAATAAATATCTGTTGCTGATCATCTCTCCTGTCCCCTCAATCAACTTACATGTTCCTTTATTGGATCAACATCGTCCGGCACGCAATCATTTCCCTCACAACCCCAAATCACATCTGAATATAATCGATCTTATTGGACGAATATTTGTGAGGTTTTCAGGGACTGTTGATGGTGATTTGATCAGCAATGGAAATGAATTACCCGACGTGTGCTTTATAGACTTCTTGAAGAGAAAATGGCACTCGCGGCCAACCAATGTCAATAGGTGACAATCATTCAACGCTGGATGATTTGACAGACAATGTAAGTAAACCCTTCCAATGCTAAGGCTACTTTCATCCAAAGCACAAGGATGTAAAGCTTTTTGAAAACCATCTAAACACTGTCATGTTGGTATTCATTGGATAGCTATCACTGAGTACTCTCAGATGAGTACCCACGTGCCAGGGTTTCAGTCATTTTTCAGCTTTTTGCATCATTTTGTATTGGCAAAATTAGCCACCACCAGCATAAGGGTTAAATAAGCATGCAGTGGCCTACGTATAAATGCTGTGTTGTGCATTTGGTTTACCAAAATAAATCTTTGCATCATATATTCAAACACTGATTTATTGTCTCTCAAAGCAGAAACCAGACCCTTCCTTAAATATCATCCTAAATTCCCCCAGGGTTTCTAGATATTTGCTTCAGTATAACAAGTCTACACTTGAGATAAGCATGATTGACAACATATATAAAGGGCAAATAACTATCTGTTGCTGATCATCTCTCCTGTCCCCTCAATCAACTTACATGTTCCTTTATTGGATCAACATCGTCCGGCACGCAATCATTTCCCTCACAACCCCAAATCACATCTGAATATATTGATCTTATTGAACAAATATTTGTGAGGTTTTCGGGCACTGTTGATGGTGATTCGATCAGCAATGGAAATGAAGTAGCCAACGTGCGGTTTATAGAGTTCTTGAAGAGAAAATGACACTTACAGCCTGGCAATGTCAATAAACACTGAATGTATTCAGTACTGGAGGAAATCGACAATCAATGGGTAGGTGTTGAGTTATCTAACACACTGTTTATGGAAGCACACCAGGCTGACAGGTGGAGACATCACCCTAGAAAATTTCCAACTTATAGTCATAGCAATCTAATTTAGCCCTTATGCTGCTGGTGGCTAAATTTGGTTATTACAAAATGATTAAAAAAAAAAACTGAAATATGACCGAAACCCTGGCACGTGTACTTCTTCAAATATGCTGACTTCTTCAAATATGTTGTGAAGTCATGCATTCTCAAATCCTGATTTATTGTCAAAAGTATCATAGATCCTGTAGATGACAATTTCAAGCGACATATAGGGCCAATTTCATTAAGCCACTTGATACCTGGTTTAAAGTTGAACCAGGTCACAACTTGAAGATAGACCAGGTGTCAAAGTTAGGCCAATTTCATTAAGCATTTAGTACCTGGTCTAAAGTTGAACCAGGTCACAAATATGGGACTAACTTTAGACCAGGGGAGGGGTGGTTTATCTCCTAGTAGGGCCTAGTCTAAGTATTCATATGGCCTATATAAAGGCTATTTTTGAGTATATAAACTGCACTTAGCATATACATAGCCATTTCATGATTATTCTGGTACAATCATAACTAAATCACATGTTTTTTTTTCAGAAAAAAAATCATGCTTTTAAATTTGCATATATTATGTGATGCAGACGAATCTAACACACATTAATGCTAATAAAGCAGTACAGATGGCTTAAATGTCACGTTTCCAAAAAATTGCTTTTTGTCATAGATTTGTCAACAAAAATGTCAGTTACCTCTCTCTTTAAAAAATCTCTCAAATAAAAAGAAAAAAATAACACAGTTTAGGAGCAAACTAAGGAACTTGTCTTAGTAGTAAAATAAATCACTGGCATTTGCATTTTAAAGATATCTTGCTTATACACTTACATTTTGATATTCATAGATAGTTTGAATGGTGCTGATACATGTCTTGAATTGCAGAGTGCAGCATTCGAAGCTTCTGACACATAAGTCAGAATGAATATCAAATCAATTAAAAATGGCAATGGTAAATATTGCATGTATCAACTTTATTTTATGTTCCATACTTTTAATTAACATTTTACATCATAATTTTATACAATACTTAATACATGTATTTTTCATTCCAAAGAAATAATACTCTACACTGGTCATCCACTATAGATGCAATAGGCTTTGTTGAGGGAGTGAAGGTTTCTATTCTCTCAACATGGGGGCCTCTACTCATAGCCTTTGTTATACTGACCACAAGCCCTTGCCAATGCCCAAAATAGAGCAAAAACCAAGGCCTAGATAGTTGAGACTAGGTTTGGTTGTTACCTGGTACTAACTCATTTGATGAAATTGGACTAAAGTTAGGCTGGTTTAACTTCTAGACTAGGTAACAGCAGGATCCGGGTATCAAAGTTGACACCTAGTCTAAGTTGGGTGGGTTTAGCTCACCTTAATGAAATTGGCCCATAAGCTTTAACCCCTTATATTTGGCACTGTTGGCTAATTTGGCCAATACAAAATGATGCAAAACACCTGCAAAATGATTGAAATCCTGGCACAGATGGTTTTCAAAAATATTTGTGTCCTCGTGCTTTGGACGAAAGTTAAGCCGCAGCATTGGAAGGATCAGTTATGGGCAGACAATAGGTGAGAAGGGAGCGTAGGCCTGCCCCATGCAGATCGCCTTATGTTTGAAGGTATGGCGCTTTGCTGTCTCTCATCCCTGCCCAGGTTTGAATCTCTGCCGGGGCATGTAAGAAAGCTAGTTACCTGTGACTTTGGGTTAGTTGATGATTTTCGCCAGGTAATCCGGTTTTCTACAGCAGTTATAACTGCATGGCTTAAGTCACAATTTAGTCGCAATATGGCAAAAAAGTGATGAAATACCAAAATCTCAAATTCCAATAAGCAAGGCTGCTCAGCCATGGGGAGCTCCTCATATGATGTAGCCTATGTTAATGGTTGGCATATGTGTTTCTACCATGTAACTACCTGGCAGTGCAGAGTTGATTGTATTAACTATATACATCGTGGTGCATAATCTGTGGCACATATATTTGGTTAATAGGTGGTCAAGGTCTACTACCGGTCAGCCACTCAGATCTAGTAATCACTAGCCCGGCTGGGGCAAGTGAGAATGTAGCTAGTGGTTTGGGGTCAGATGGTGGTTTTTGCCAGATGCTCCGGTTTCCTCCCCCAGTTACAACTGGCTAGTCATGACTTAGCCGCAATATGGCCAAGAAAGTGACGAAAATAAAAAACTCCAAATTCCAATGAGTAGTTGACAGACAATGAGTATTAGTCACCCCTATACTATGGGAGAGGCTAAGCATTACTTATATACATAAAGATTTTAATTCTATGATATTTGTTAAAGATTACCTGTGATATATCTTATGTGTCAATCCTGTACAAATGGCCTATGTATGTGACGTATATACGTAACAGCTCTGTGGTATGAGCGGTATCCTGACATCAATAGTTGGCATCAGTCGTGTTGTCTCATAAACATGAATTATGGTAATAATGTGACACATAACTGATGGAATACTGTGGTAAAGGTCTGGAGTAGGTCAGCAGGATCTAGTCCGTCCTTGACGGGTCTCACTCAGTAGTCAGATCTTGTAAATTGAAACATCAGCCTCATGTCTACCACACTTAGGCCAAAACATGTCATACTAATGCTTTGAAAAGTGGTTTTCTACAAGGGAAGTTTTATAAACTTTCAATTTAACCCTTCCAATGCTAAGTCTACTTTCTTCCAAAGCACACGTACGCAAAGATTTTTGAAAACCATCTAAACCCTGTCATGTTGGTATTCATAATGGATGGCTCTCACTGATTACTCTCAGATGAGTACCCATGTGCCAGGGTTTCACTCATTTTTCAGATTTTTGCATCATTTTGTATTGGTCAAATTAGCCACCAGCAGCATAGGGGTTAACCCTTCCAATGCTAAGGCTACTTTCGTCCAAAGGACAAGGACGCAAAGACTTTCGAAAAACCATCTAAACCCTGTCATGTTGGTATTCATTGGATGGCTCTCACTGAATACTCTCAGATGAGTACCCATGTGCCAGGGTTTCACTATTTTTTCAGGTTTTTGCATCATTCTGTATTGGCAAAATTAGCCACCATATTTTAATAGTCAGGCTTTTACAGGCTCAGCACTCAACATGCCAATTTAAATCACATAATGCAACCATCAACAAAATTTCTTTCTGAAAGCTATATATTGTTATTGAATCATCTCCTTAGAACATTTTACTAATGAGATATCGCTTCAACAACTTATTATTTTCTTTTTATCCTAGCATCTACCCTTCAAATTTTTGTTATAATTTTCATTTATTTCTATGATATATTGCAAAATTATCATCTGGGTTACAATCGCTTAAGTTCAAGCACAACTGTGTCTGATTTAGGAGCTTATGGGTAATCCAAAGAAAAAACAGTAGTAATGCTTTGTTTTTACACAGCAAAAATCTCCTATTGTAGATTTTAGTTGCAACAAATTAGAGGTTAACATTTGTCATTAGTATACTATATTTTTAAGAATCGGAAGTAAACAAAATATTCTACTTATAATACAATGAAATAAGTTTACTTCCTTCTCATAAATAAACATTTTTGAAATTTAGGTTTCACTTCTTAACACAAATATTTTAGCACAAATAAAAACATAAACATTTTTTATCACAACATGTCCTCCTGAACACAGCCTATCAACATCAAATGGAAAGAACCCATTAAAATGAAACTCTAAACCAGAATTCCTATGCATACATGATCCTTTAATCTTGTGCTCGGCCCCCGGCCAATGCCTTGTAATTACCTCAATATGCTCACCATCAAATAGAATAAATCTGATCTGAGCATTCAAGCAATTCTTTTGTTGGGAAAAAGCTACAAAACCCATGCAGACTGCCAAGAAAATAAAACGAGAAAAATGTGTCGATGCTCTTTCATTTCAAAGAAACAAATACAAAAAAGGCCTTTTCATAGCAATATATTATCCAAAAAGGATGAACATGACATCAAGAGCATGCAGATATTGTACAAGAGTCTGACTTGTCACTTAGTTAGCCTTGACCTGGTTTCTATCGAGAGTGGGACAAATAGCTTAAACTGTTTGTTATTGGCTTTCATCCTAAAGACTTGCAAAAGCAATAAAACGCTAGATCTCTGGCAGTCCAAAAGAGCCATATATCACAGCGGTAAATCACACTCTGTCTAAGAGCCCCGACAACCATCAATCATACGCCACCAGCCCCTGACAGCTACGAGAGAACACGCTTTGTTCACAGAGGAATTCCCTGTTTGGATTTCATGCCCACAGTGTTGTTTTATCTCTGGAGTCCCTTAAGAGGCAACAAAAGTCAGTCCAGAGTAAAGAGAAAGTCAGAATCCAGACCCTCGCATGCTGCTGGTGGCTAATTTGGCAATACAAAATGATGGAAAAAAACTGAAAAATGACTGAAACCCGGACACATGGGTACTCATCTGAAAGTACTCAGCAAGAGCTATCTAATGAATACCAATATGACAGGCTTTAGATGTTTTTCAAAAATCTTTGCTTACTTGTGCATTTGACCAAGGAGCTTAATCTATATATCTCTGACAAAAGAAGCCTTAGCATTGGAAGGGTTAACCCCTTCATGCCCTGAGTGCATGTTGTTTTCTTGCTGGAGTCCCCTAGCTAGTCTTAAGGCAGGGTCACAGGTATGCTGGTAACAAAAGTCTGTTCAGAGTAAAGAGAAAGTCGGAATCAGGATCATATGACTATCTATTTAACCCCTTCATGCCACATTACTAGGCCTAGAGAAAAGTTGTTTGTTTCCTGTTATGGTCCGAAAAGAAAAGAGGGTAGGTAGGTCGGTAAAAATGTTTTTGATTATTCTTTTGTTCAAAAATTTGTGTTATGCATATATCACATTTTATGTTGATTGGGAGTTAGGAGGGTGGAAAAAAACTTTAGGATAGGAATTTTTGGGGGGTTAAAAACTGTTAGGGTAGGGTAGGGTAGGGTAACAAATAACATTTTCTTAGGCCCTAGCCCAAAATAGCCTCTATTTGGTGATAACTACATTACCAATCATTTTTCAGAAAATGATTGCGGGAGTTGGTGAATTCACTCATAAATCCAATTTATTTTCAAAAGTATGACAAATCCAGATGACATCTCCCAATGAGAGCTAAAAGTAATGGGAATGGGTTAGTTTTTGAAAAAAAACCCTGATGTATTAGATTCCGTGCACTTTGGGCACAATAAGAGAACTAAATGCTGTGATGGGGAATCACAGACTGTAGGCAGGAACTCTCTTACATCACATCTGTGGGGCTTAACACTCTTTAACTCGGGACATTTTGATAAGAACTACACTCAGCCTGTGAAAAACAACTTGCCAACTGATAATGTGCCTTAACCCTTCCAATGCTGAGACTACTTATCCAAAGCACAAGGATGCAAAGAGTTTTGATAACCATCTAAATCCTCTCATGTTGGTATTCATTAGATAGCTCTCACTGAGTACTCTCAGATGAGTAGCCATGTAAGAGGGTTTCAGTCATTTTGTATTGGTCAAATCAGCCACCAGTAACATAGAGGTTAAGATGGCAATAAGATAAATAAAACTGTAGTGTTCATGATAACTGTACGCTGGCAGAAGCGACCCAGTAAATTTGTTGGTCGCCAAAAGTTCCTCGAGTCGGGTTGTTTAATGAGTATTAAACAGTTGCAATAAAACCCATACTGTTATTGATAATTGATGAGGTCAAAATAAGTGTTATTTCCCCATATATGCTGATGTATTAGGTCTGTCCTCCTTTACACTAGTAACCAGCAAATCTACATGAGCCCATAAAGGTATGTAAGAGAGTGGCTATAGTGTAACCATGCCTGTGGTGTAAGCACTTCACAGAGTGAGATAAATAAATCATGTGTATCGCGTCACTTCCCTGACAATCCCAGCATCTTGAAAAGGGATATGCAAGGATTACTACCCTGGTGTATCCAGCGAGCATGTTACGACTGTCCTAGCATCTACAAAGGGTCTCCGAGGAATACTACCCTGGAATATCCAGTGAGCATGTTACGTATATGGACCAGACACCTTCGTCTACACAACACACACTCACACTCTCACACACAAACACACACACACACACACACACACACACACACACACACACACACACACACACTCTCTCTCTCTCTCTCTCTCTCTCTCTCTCTCTCTCTCTCTCTCTCTCTCTCTCTCTCTCTCTCTCTCTCTCTCTCTCTCTCTCTCTCTCTCTCTCTCTCTCTCTCACACACACACACACAGTCCATTCCTCGACAATCCCAGCATCTTGAAAAGGGATATTGAAGGATAATACTCCCCTGGAGTATCCAGTGAGCATGTTACGTAGGGTCCAGACACCTTCGTCTACACAACAACACACACATAGACACACACACACACACACACACACACACACAGAGACACACACACACACAGCAATCTCAACTAGCACATCAATCACTAATGGATAGCTCTCCCATCAATCAAGCACAGTGCTCATTCTGCAGCCTGTCTCCATGCAATTACTCACAAGACATCAAAAATACATGTTCCCTGGCATCACTACAGGTAGGTATATCACTGACCATGGATATCACCAGGTGGTTCTATGCCTATTGCTATGCACCTGGTAGGGACAACCTGATTACTAGTGGTCGGTTTTATCCCGAGATATCTAGGTATTACATCTCATCTTGACCGTTTCCGATAGCTCTTAAATGCGAAGGAATTGGTAGGATAACAGGCTTGTGCAAGGATTTCCTCATGGATTACTGGATGTCCCTCAGAGACTACTTCTTCCTTCAATTCTCCAGAGAAACCTACATTCTTCTGCACAGATCTAAAGTTAGGCCTAAAAAAAAAAGTTGTTTGTTTCCTGTAACCCTACCCTTACAAGTTTTTATTCAAAAAAATCCCTACCCTAAAGTTTTTATCGCCCTCCCAACTCCCAATCAACGTAAAACATGCATCAAACACACATTTTTGACCAAATTATTTTCTTAGGCCTTATACTGAGTTAGATCGGCTACAAAAAATCTTCAGAGAATAGCTAGACTTATAATGCTTGTAATGTTGGTACCCATTAGATGATTCTTACTGCATGGAGTACTCTCAGATAAGTACCCACATGTGCCAGGGTTTCACTCATTTTTCAGCTTTTTTGCATCATTTTGTACTGGCAAAATTAGCCAGCAGCAGCATAGGATTAAAGTACTCATAGATCCAGTTAACTTTTCAAGGGGAACTCTAGGCATGAATGGGTTATGAGCGTTTAATAGGCTTGTGCAAACCTTTCTGCACATTCCCACATGCTTCCAAGAACCAGCCAACTTCTATTGCCTTAATTCATCTAAATTCTTCGCAGATGCCACCCCAATGTAGTTCATTACAGTAGTGGCTCTGGATTACTGTTGCCCTTGACGTCTATTAGGTGATATAGAATTGGTTATGTGATTAAAAATTTTAAAAATTATTTTATGTGATAAAATTGTCTGCCACTGGGTCTGTGGGGGTGACTGAGTCATGTCTTTAAGGACGGCTCATCTGGCACTACCTTCATATATAATCCTAAACCCATCTGTGACACTGTGATGCAAGGCATTCTTACAACTTATTGGCCCTACAGGCTTCCATGATAGATGGTAAGTCTGACACATGTAGAATGTTGTGTGGCACATGTGACTTACACTGGGTATGGATTTGGAATTTCATTTTTCCTCACCTTTTCTGCAATATTGCGGATAAGTCGTGACTAGTAACTGGTGGAGTACCCAGCGAATAGCACCGCCCAACCCTAAGTCACTGGCAACTTTCTCACATGTACCGGGTGGGATATGAACCCAGACAGTGGTGAGAGACAGCTAGCGGTCAGTGGCAACGTCTTAGACCACCCAGCCATCAGGGTAGGCCCCTTACACTGGGTATTCTGGAGCTATCATATCCCTTCCAATGCCTCAAGGCTAAACTCTCCTCCAAAGCACAAGGATGCAAAGATTTTTGAAACCACCTAAACCCTGCCATGTTGGTATTCACTGAATAGCTCTCTCTGAGTATACTCTTAGATTAGTACCCGTACATGCTAGGGTTTTGATCATTTTTCAGTTTTTTTTCATCATTTTGTATTGGCTAAATTAGCCACCAGCAGCTTAAGCGTATGGGATATAAAACCACATATCATGGTCAGTGTATTATGTAGCTCATTTAATATAGGCAGTAGACTTATCATGGGTAAGATTGCTAGCATCTCTTGTGGGCAGCTTGTCATCTGATGGTTACGTACGCACCATCTGTGAGTGACTGTTATAGATTGCAGACAACAGCATCTATTCACACATTCTATTCTTGGATTTCCATGTGAGATATCCACATCAACCCCATCTTAGCTATTTAGCCATTTAAAAATGCCTGTCCAAAACAGCAATTCAAAACTCTTTGCCCATACATATTTAGCTACTAATCTACTTCAAATCCTCATACTTATAACTACATTTAATAGTATATATTGTGTCAAAAAGGGCAAATCACACCTCTGCCTGATCATAAAAGATGGTTTATTTGGGAAGTATTTGGTTATTACCCCCATAAAGTCAAAACTGAAAACTCTTCTTAGTAATGTTTGCCTGTCCAAAAAGAAGGTTTTCAGGAAACTGCTTGTTTAAAATTAAGGTCCTGGCTAAGTCCCTGAAGTCCATCTTCTCATTTGCCTAACAAAATGTATCCAACGCCGCATTTCCACATTTCACTAACTCTTATGTGTTGATCATCTACATACATACCTAGGAATCAGTCCGCCATTCTTGATTTGAGATTAAACCCATTTTCGAATTGAATGTTAATAACATTTTCCCTGGTGTAGACTTTTTTCCTCAATGTCTTCACATAAGAATTCAGTCACATTGAAACAACATCTTATGGTACTTACCAATATGGACAGATTTCATCACCAATTCACAGAATAAAGTACTCACCTGAAAGAAATGATAAAAACTATATCAATAAACAAACATATATCAGTTAGCAATTACAATTATCGTACCTATTTGCATCTGGCGCATCCCTGAGCCAAAGCAAATTATGATATAGCATGATTTATAACTAGAGCCAAATCTACCTCCTTGACCCAAAGGAAATTATGATATAGCATAATTCATTACTAGACCTCAAAGAATATTTTCACATAAAATTGTATTGTGACACTCAGAAGTAGATGAGGCTTTACCCTATCCAATCTGCCCTTATAGTCTGAAAAAATGCACATATCTCAAAAACAGTAAATATTGTTTTATATTTGGATAACAACTCGAAATATTGAGCATAATCTTAAATACATGCTGTTGAAAGACCTGTGGTAAGCAACTTGAATGTGTATTTCTTAACAGTCACAAACTTTGGATAGATAAAAAGCTCCCTTTTGCAAATTCATTTTCATTTCCTCTGAGTCAGTATCAAGATGCGAATCAGTCGTAACAAATGTTGAAATAACTTATTCAGGTGAGCATTCCTGAATTCCATACACGCAATTCTGGGTTAAAGCCCTCTTAGGGGTTTAAGAAGCCGCTATAATTATCCATAAACCACTGTACGAGGCCTCAGCGTATGATATCAGACTCTACAGTAAGGAGTTCTATTGAGATTAATCCCTGTATGCAGGCCGGTATATTATTGATGTGGAAAACACATGTAATATACGCTACCAGGGATTTGGTGCAATCCCCCACCATTTAAGACCCTCTAGGATTTCAGATGATGGAAGACCAGTCCTCATTGTTCTATTGCATGAATACTTTGACCTAGAATCAAGATGATCAGTACTTTCACACTGATAGATGCTATTTATGGTATCATTTTCCTATATTTAAGGATTCTATCATAACCTGATCACTATTTCTGACAAATAATAAAAATAATGATAATTATAATGATGATGATGATGATGATGATAATAATAACAATAATAGTAATAATAATAATAATAATAATAATTATTATAATGATAATGCAATGATAATAATGATAATAATAACAATAATAATAATAATAATGATAACAATAATAATAATAATAGTAATAATAATAATAATAATAATAATAATAATAATAATAATAATAATAATAATAATAATAATAATAATAATAACAATAACATCAATAATAAAAATGATAATGAAAATGACATTGGAAAAAATATTTGAATAAAAAGTTGTAATATACATTCCAATGCCAACAATTCAATAAGCATTCTACAATATTTGACAGCTTTGTGCATTAATGAAACATACCCAGATATGTCAGGCTAACCTTACTGCTATAGATATTAATGGACTTAAATAAGCATTATATATTAACATGTGGTGCAGTTTTCCTAATAATAGTCATTAGTCATAATTGGAAATGAGTTATAAAAAAAACATTAGTTCCAGTATATCATGCATTTTGCCCACTTAAGTTATTATGCAAACAATAATTAATGGATTAATCACAAAAGATAATGGGCTAAGAAATAAATGCAAAATCAAAATGTATACTCAATCAGAATTTCAATTAATCACAGAAAATAAATCAAATAGCTTCACATTGGGAAGGCTGCAATAATGTCATCATCATTAAAAAGCATGTATTTGGGTTTTTGTTGCCTTTTTGCAATATTGCAGGAACGCCTTGACTACCAAGATATCAGTAGCAGAGGAAATTGGATCACCCGCCTAAAAACACCGCTTTACCTAAAAAGTCACTAGCAACTTTCTCATGCAACCCGGCCGGGACCATATAGGGCTCCACAATGAATCCATAACAAATTTCCTAACTATGATCTGATTGGATGAGATTCAGATTTTAAAAGGTCAACTTTGTAGAGTCTGAAAATCTTTTGCAAAAAAGAAAATCATACTTGAGAAAAATGCAAAATGAATTCCATTCATAATGATTTTTTCCTCTTTTTTGGTTACAAAAAATTTGGATGGCAATCACAATTTTTTTGAAACAAAGAGGAAATAACAGTCTGCCAAACTTATAATTAGCTTAGACAGACTAATTACTCAACACTAGATTATTGTTCAGGTCATTAAGACATGGACAAACTGTGAGATTTATGAGGGTATATTGAGGAAATGTCTTATACTGTATAACTGGTATTTTTACAGACATTTAATTTTCGCTATTTACGCGCTTCCCATGATAGCGCCAAAATAACATCCTTCAAATAAAAAATCTATATAGTAATAAATATATAGTATGAGTGCTTGAATGTGCAAATTCAAACTAGCACAAATACCCTCCAGCAGGGCTGTAAAGTGAAATTTTTACCACTCCAAATTAAAGCTGTATACAGTACTGCATAGGTTCTGGGCCTCTGTAGATCTGTCACATTCCATGTGACATCCATGTCACATACCAGCAGCAAAGCCTAGGGATTTAATAGCCATTCCCTGATGAAATGTGTGCCAGAGCTTTTAAGTCATTAAAGCCTCTCCCCATTACAGCAAGCCTTTTGCCAAGAACATCCCATAATACTGTCACAACCACACTCTTTGTCGTGCATAATGAACTAGACTGGTCAAACTAGGTAAATGCATGATATGCACACATTCTCCCTCTGTCTCTGCCTCTCTCTCTCTCTCTCTCTCTCTCTCTCTCTCTCTCTCTCTCTCTCTCTCTCTCTCTCTCTCTCTCTCTCTCTCTTCTCTCTCTCTCATTCCCTCAAACGATAACATGAACATCAGACCATTTAGTATATTTTCAAGAAATTGCTCCATTATAAGAACAGTTGTGCAGTAATAAAAAAGGTTACTAACTCACTGGCTACCTACTGTCATCCTATCACCAGGAAAGAATAACAGCATATTACTTAATACTTTGTTTGTTGGGCGAGAATTGTACCGTATCTTTGCTCCCATTTTAAGTGTAATATTATACTGCAGAAGCTTGTTGACATTTACTTTTTGCAGTTCAGTCAATTGCACAATTGTATTCCCGTTTTTGCTCACGAAGGACCTTGATCTGAACAGCCAATCAGGCGGCTTGTCTGTGATCTGGCCGGGTGCGGGATAGATTATACCCTTAATGATCACACGCCATTTTTTGTCGGGAAAAATCCTGCCAAAGCATGTGATCTGCAGGCAATTGAGCGATCCATCTTATCATGTCTGTCTCCCCTTCTACATCCATCAATTGCTCTCATCACCGCATTCATCACGGAGACAGGCCGCCCCAAAGGGGGAGGGAGGGGGGAAAAGGGGTAAAGAGAACCTGATACCATCAGGAGATGAGGTCAGGAGCATTTAGTCACATGACCCGTGACCTGACAAATTGAGGAAAAGTTTCTCTCCGTTACGGTAGTTATTGGGTTAACTTTTTGACTCAGTTTTTCCATGACCTGTTTTGACCTATCAGCCTTATACAAAGTGTCGTCACAATATTACCTGAGCTGTTGAAAGCGACATAAAACCCCATTCCTTCCTTACCTCCTTCCTTCCTATACAAAGTGTCAATATTGATTAGGAATACATCAAGAATGACAAGTGTACTAAAACTACAATATGAACCCTCCTAATTAATGCTGGGGCTCTTTTTTGTCCAAAGCACAAGGATGCAAAGATTTTTGAAAACCATCTAAACCTTGTCATGTTGGTATTTAGTGGATAGCTCTCACCGAGTACAGAGTCTCAGATGGGTACCCATGTGCCAGGGTTTCAGTCATTTTTGTATTGGCAAAATTAACCACCTGCAGCATAAGGGTTAGCAATTCCAACAGCTTTCCAAATCTTTAAGGCCTGTGTAGAGTGAGAATATAAAGAGGGAGACAGAGGCCTTACACAGTATCAAGGGGATCACATGATCTTCGCACAATCTCAAGCTTCTTCACTTCTTGTTAGACAAACCCCCAGGCGTCACATCATTCCGTATCGTGCAGCCTGTATACGTGCTTGCCGCCAGAACAATTAGATCAGCGGCAGAATCTGCCAACATTAACATGCAAGATCCTAAACTATAGATATAACATGTTAAGGTATACTTTGCACCAATTGAGCATCATTGAGATCTAATTTTAATGTCTTTAAGAAAATATTTCATAAAAAATATGGAATGAAAATTTGGGGTAAAAATTAAAGAATATGAGGTGTAGCAAGCTCATTTTTGAGCTGCAAAAAAACAAAAAGAATGTTTTCACTTTAAATCAAATCAATGTGCAAACTTCAATGCAATTATTAGCTTTGACAACTGCCGAAAGAAAACTTTTATTTATTTATTCTTCTTTATATTTTGACAGCAAATAACTATTTACATTAGTTCACATATAAATGTGGGTTAGTACAAATTCTAAATAGAGGAATCTTTCTTTTTAACTACCTCAAAGGCTGTGAGGTCAATGCAGTTGACACCTCCTAAGAAATCCTGGTATTTTCCTGAAACAAACCCTAGGAATTCCTTGGTATTCCAAGCTACATTTGGTAAGGGACACTAGCAACAAGTACATCAAATAAACAAAGCCCACAAACTCAAAGACAACCTCTTCATACTTCCAACGAAATCCTGGTATTTTCCTAAAACAAATCCTAGAAATTCCTTGGTATTCCAATCTCCATTTGGGAAGGGACTCTATCAACAAGTACATCAAATAAATATAGTCCACACACTCAAAGACAACCTTTCCTTTTTAAGGGGGGGGTTGCAATAAAGGCATTGAGGCATGCAATTTGGATATGATTCTTTACTAGCCCTCCTGTTTGAGTTCCATTGTTTTCCCTGGGGCCATTGTGCTAATCACACTATGATAGCCCTCTCGTGACCTGGCCTTTTCCGCCGCCTCTCAGTACGGCGTGTGCGTGCCTTCCCAATGGTAGGATTACTACGCCCCGACACTCTGCTTGATTAAGTGGGTTTCATGATGTGGACTCATTTCATGATGTGGACTCATACCCTATAGTCACTGTGGGTAAATGATGCTTGCTCAAAAGCACAGACAACAGTAGTTAATCACAGTTTTAACATTAGAAAAAACATCACCTGTATAAAAAACATCAATTTCTATCTTTCAAAAAACAACTGTTATTCAAATATAAACTATTATTAGCTTGTACTCAAAATGCACTATCTTATACTGAACATCATTTATCTGTAAAGCTAATATATATTTTTTCAATTCTTAAGGATTCAAAGTTACTGTTTCTTCTTTTAAATACCTTCCGTGTCTTAGGACAGAACGCTATTCACAAATTAGTCAGGCTTTTGCCGGGGAACCACAAGCACTGATAGATCAAGTTCCATTGTTCCATTCCTTGCAATAACAGCCACAGCAGGAGCAGAACAAGGCTAGTAACAGCAGCAGTAGCAATGGAAGCAGTAGCAAAACAGCAACAGTAGCAGTCAATATGTAGCAGATTCAGCAACGGAATGTATAGGAGCAGTAGCAGTGAAAGAAGTGGCAGAAGCAGCAACAGTAGCAGAGGCAGCAACAGTAGCAGAAGCAGCTACAGTAGTAGAGGCAGCAACAGTAGCAGAAGTAGCAGTAGCATGTTCAGCAACAGAATATATAGAAGTAGCAGTGGAAGTAGTAGCAGAAACAGCATCAGTAGCAGAAGTAACAGTAACAGAAGCAGCAACAGTAGCAGAAGTAACAGTAACAGAAGCAGCAACAGTAGCAGAAGTAGCAGTAGCAGAAGCAGCTGCAGCAGTAGTAATAGTAGTAGTAGTAGCAGTAGTAGTAGTAGTATGGTGGCATGAGCAGAAGCAGCACTGAAGCAGTAGCAGTAGCAGTGTCAGCAGCTTAAAGCAGCAGCATTAGGAGCAGCAGTAGCAGCAGCGGTACCAGCAGTGTCAGCAGCAGCAGCAGGAGCAGCAGTATTAGGTTGGCAGCTGTTGGGGAGGAGGGGAAGCACTGAATTACGCCCTGCTGAGTTGCAGTTTATTAGGATAAAGGTGGGGAGCGCTCGCTGACATGATTTGCTTGCACAATGATTTCCTGCGGGAGGCCGGGTAGAGGGAGGGAGACTGGGTGGTAGGTGACCTGCCGTAATGACAGATCTGCGCTAATGGTCAAGCCTGAACACCATATTACCTGATCCGCGTTTTGTAGGTATCATACTTCTAGAGGAAGGTATCTTAGGGAGACTGGGTGGTAGGTGACCTGCCGTAATGACAGATCTGCGCTAATGGTCAAGCCTGAACACCATATTACCTGATCCGCGTTTTGTAGGTATCATACTTCTAGAGGAAGGTATCTTAGGGAGACTGGGTGGGAGGTGACCTGCCGTAATGACAGATCTGCGCTAATGGTCAAGCCTGAACACCATATTACCTGATCCGGGTTTTGTAGGTATCATACTTCTAGAGGAAGGTATCTTAGGGAGACTGGGTGGTAGGTGACCTGCCGTTATGACAGATCTGCGCTAATGGTCAAGCCTGAACACCATATTACCTGATCCAGGTTTTGTAGATATTATACTTCTAGAGGAAGGTATCTTAGGGAGACTGGGTGGTAGGTGACCTGCCGTTATGACAGATCTGTGCTGATGGTCAAGCCTGAACACCATATTACCTGATCCGGGTTTTGTAGGTATCATACTTCTAGAGGAAGGTATCTTAGGGAGACTGGGTGGTAGGTGACCTGCCGTAATGACAGATCTGCGCTAATGGTCAAGCCTGAACACCATATTACCTGATCCAGGTTTTGTAGGTGTTATACTTCTAGAGGAAGGTAGCTTAGGGAGACTGGGCGGGAGGTGACCTGCCGTAATGACAGATCTGCGCTAATGGTCAAGCCTGAACACCATATTACCTGATCCGGGTTTTGTAGATATTATACTTCTAGAGGAAGGTATCTTAGGGAGACTGGGCGGGAGGTGACCTGCCGTAATGACAGATCTGCGCTAATGGTCAAGCCTGAACACCATATTACCTGATCCGCGTTTTGTAGATATTATACTTCTAGAGGAAGGTAGCTTAGGGAGACTGGGTGGGAGGTGACCTGCCGTAATGACAGATCTGCGCTAATGGTCAAGCCTGAACACCATATTACCTGATCCAGGTTTTGTAGGTGTTATACTTCTAGAGGAAGGTAGCTTAGGGAGACTGGGCGGGAGGTGACCTGCCATAATGACAGATCTGCGCTAATGGTCAAGCCTGAACACCATATTACCTGATCCGGGTTTTGTAGGTAGCTTAGGGAGACTGGGTGGGGGGTGACCTGCCGTAATGACAGATCTGTGCTGATGGTCAAGCCTGAACACCTTATTACCTGATCCGGGTTTTGTAGGTATCATACTTCTAGAGGAAGGTATCTTAGGGAGACTGGGCGGGGGGTGACCTGCCGTAATGACAGATCTGTGCTGATGGTCAAGCCTGAACACCTTATTACCTGATCCGGGTTTTGTAGGTATCATACTTCTAGAGGAAGGTATCTTAGGGAGACTGGGTGGTAGGTGACCTGCCGTTATGACAGATCTGTGCTGATGGTCAAGCCTGAACACCTTATTACCTGATCCGGGTTTTGTAGGTATCATACTTCTAGAGGAAGGTATCTTAGGGAGACTGGGTGGTAGGTGACCTGCCGTTATGACAGATCTGTGCTGATGGTCAAGCCTGAACACCTTATTACCTGATCCGGGTTTTGTAGGTATCATACTTCTAGAGGAAGGTATCTTAGGGAGACTGGGTGGTAGGTGACCTGCCGTTATGACAGATCTGTGCTGATGGTCAAGCCTGAACACCATATTACCTGATCCGGGTTTTGTAGGTATCATACTTCTAGAGGAAGGTATCTTAGGGAGACTGGGTGGTAGGTGACCTGCCGTAATGACAGATCTGTGCTGATGGTCAAGCCTGAACACCTTATTACCTGATCCGGGTTTTGTACGTATCATACTTCTAGAGGAAGGTATCTTAGGGAGACTGGGTGGTAGGTGACCTGCCGTTATGACAGATCTGTGCTGATGGTCAAGCCTGAACACCTTATTACCTGATCCGGGTTTTGTAGGTATCATACTTCTAGAGGAAGGTATCTTAGGTAGACTGGGCGGGGGGTGACCTGCCGTAATGACAGATCTGCGCTAATGGTCAAGCCTGAACACCATATTACCTGATCCGGGTTTTGTAGGTAGCTTAGGGAGACTGGGTGGTAGGTGACCTGCCGTTATGACAGATCTGTGCTGATGGTCAAGCCTGAACACCTTATTACCTGATCCGGGTTTTGTAGGTATCATACTTCTAGAGGAAGGTATCTTAGGGAGACTGGGTGGTAGGTGACCTGCCGTTATGACAGATCTGTGCTGATGGTCAAGCCTGAACACCTTATTACCTGATCCGGGTTTTGTAGGTATCATACTTCTAGAGGAAGGTATCTTAGGGAGACTGGGTGGTAGGTGACCTGCCGTAATGACAGATCTGTGCTGATGGTCAAGCCTGAACACCTTATTACCTGATCCGGGTTTTGTAGGTATCATACTTCTAGAGGAAGGTATCTTAGGGAGACTGGGTGGTAGGTGACCTGCCGTTATGACAGATCTGTGCTGATGGTCAAGCCTGAACACCATATTACCTGATCCGGGTTTTGTAGGTATCATACTTCTAGAGGAAGGTATCTTAGGGAGACTGGGTGGTAGGTGACCTGCCGTAATGACAGATCTGTGCTGATGGTCAAGCCTGAACACCTTATTACCTGATCCGGGTTTTGTAGGTATCATACTTCTAGAGGAAGGTATCTTAGGGAGACTGGGTGGTAGGTGACCTGCCGTTATGACAGATCTGTGCTGATGGTCAAGCCTGAACACCTTATTACCTGATCCGGGTTTTGTAGGTATCATACTTCTAGAGGAAGGTATCTTAGGGAGACTGGGTGGTAGGTGACCTGCCGTTATGACAGATCTGTGCTGATGGTCAAGCCTGAACACCATATTACCTGATCCGGGTTTTGTAGGTATCATACTTCTAGAGGAAGGTATCTTAGGGAGACTGGGTGGTAGGTGACCTGCCGTTATGACAGATCTGTGCTGATGGTCAAGCCTGAACACCTTATTACCTGATCCGGGTTTTGTAGGTATCATACTTCTAGAGGAAGGTATCTTAGGGAGACTGGGTGGTAGGTGACCTGCCGTAATGACAGATCTGTGCTGATGGTCAAGCCTGAACACCTTATTACCTGATCCGGGTTTTGTACGTATCATACTTCTAGAGGAAGGTATCTTAGGGAGACTGGGTGGTAGGTGACCTGCCGTTATGACAGATCTGTGCTGATGGTCAAGCCTGAACACCTTATTACCTGATCCGGGTTTTGTAGGTATCATACTTCTAGAGGAAGGTATCTTAGGGAGACTGGGTGGTAGGTGACCTGCCGTTATGACAGATCTGTGCTGATGGTCAAGCCTGAACACCTTATTACCTGATCCGGGTTTTGTAGGTATCATACTTCTAGAGGAAGGTATCTTAGGGAGACTGGGTGGTAGGTGACCTGCCGTAATGACAGATCTGTGCTGATGGTCAAGCCTGAACACCATATTACCTGATCCGGGTTTTGTAGGTATCATACTTCTAGAGGAAGGTATCTAGGGAGACTGGGTGGTAGGTGACCTGCCGTTATGACAGATCTGTGCTGATGGTCAAGCCTGAACACCTTATTACCTGATCCGGGTTTTGTAGGTATCATACTTCTAGAGGAAGGTATCTTAGGGAGACTGGGTGGTAGGTGACCTGCCGTTATGACAGATCTGTGCTGATGGTCAAGCCTGAACACCTTATTACCTGATCCGGGTTTTGTAGGTATCATACTTCTAGAGGAAGGTATCTTAGGGAGACTGGGTGGTAGGTGACCTGCCGTAATGACAGATCTGTGCTGATGGTCAAGCCTGAACACCTTATTACCTGATCCGGGTTTTGTAGGTATCATACTTCTAGAGGAAGGTAGCTTAGGGAGACTGGGTGGTAGGTGACCTGCCGTTATGACAGATCTGTGCTGATGGTCAAGCCTGAACACCTTATTACCTGATCCGGGTTTTGTAGGTATCATACTTCTAGAGGAAGGTAGCTTAGGGAGACTGGGCGGGGATGACCTGCCATAATGACAGATCTGTGCTAATGGTCAAGCCTGAACACCTTATTACCTGATCCGGGTTTTGTAGGTATCATACTTCTAGAGGAAGGTAGCTTAGGGAGACTGGGCAGCTGGGGTGACCTGCCATTATGACAGATCTGTGCTGTAATGAGGGAGCGTTAGCTGTGGTCAAGCCAGCGGCCAGCATATACCTGATCCAATGGTATTATAGTCTAAGAGAAGGAAATCTTAGGGAGACTGGGCGGGGAGCGACCTGTCATAATGACAGATCTATGCTGTTATGAGGTAGAATTTTGAATCATTTTAGCTGCTGAGGTCGCCCCCTTTGAGGGATATGCCCATCTTTCCAGGCACCAGCAGGTTCAACTGATAGGCTGGGTTAGAAGGTTCAATGACCAAAACGTTGCCTGGAAACCTTGAATTTTCCCATTTAAAAGAACAGTTTTTTCAGCTCTTGACCATAATCGATTCTATTATCAATGTCACTTTCAAAATTCTGTATATAATATTTCTGTTAAATGACTTTCTATATGAAAGTCAGTTTGATGAAACCATATAAAAATAGTTTTTAGTGCCGGCACCATATATGTAGGTTTTTTTCCCAGACAACTAGGTGCTCCAGAACAATCTGGTTTACAGCTAATTTGTCACTGAATGTAATCCCACAATGCTAATAATAATGGCTGTCTAACCAGCACCACTGCGTTGAGGACATAAAACAACACATAGTGTGATTGCCTGCAGCGTCCAACACAGCCAATAGAATCTCGTTCCCTCTGGGTCAGAGACACATCAAAGCTATAAAGGGATATTAAAGCGAGTGTACATCATCTCGGACCAGCACCATAATCCCACTTGTAGTAAAACATGTCAGCCAGACATCAGCCAACGCTGCGGCAACAAATATCTATACACTCCACAGTAGTGAGTGGCTATCATATGGATGCATTCAAGCCATTTTTTCAATATCATACATCTTTTGCCATGGTCGCAATGATACATTGACCCTTTTATATCTCTGGTGCATCAAAAAGTATCAATAAATAATGATAATATGAAAAGGACTTTTGTTGTGGTAGTCATGGTATATTAACCCTTTCACATTTATGGCATATCAACAAAAAATATCAACAAATAATATCATATAATTGTGATATCAAAGATATTTTGCAGTGGGACAGTAATAGAATTACCCTTTCATATATCTGGCATATAAAAAAGATATCAATAAATAATGTCAAGTAAAAATGATATCAAAGATCTTTTGCCTTGGTCGCAATGATACATTAAACCTTTGCATGTCAAAAAAAATATCAGTAAATGATATCAAATAGTAATGATATCAAACATCGTTTGCCATGATTGCAATGATACATTGACTCTCTCACATCTCTGGTTTATCAAAAATAAATATCAGTAAATGATCCCAAATAATAATGATATAAAAGATCTTTTGGGGTGGGGTAATGATATATTAACCCTTTCATATCTCTGCCATATCAAAAATATCAATAAATAATGATAATATAAAATATTGTTTAACATAGTCGCATATATTAACCCTTTCATATCTTGTGTGTATCATATCAAAAGTATATCAATAAAAATATGAAATATAAGAAATATTTTACCATGGTTACCATGATATATCAGCCCTTTAATATCTATGGTGTGTCAAAAAAATATCAACGAATAATTAAAATATCAAAAATCTTTTACCATAGTCACATACATTAACTCTTACATATCTCTTGCATATCAAAAATATATCTAAAAAAAAATGAAATATCAAAAAGCTTTTACCATGGTTGCCATGATACATTAACCCTTTAATACCATATAAAAAAAATATCAACAAATGATAATATCAAAAAAAAAGCAATATTTTGAGTAATATTTGAACACTGCATGGACTTCTTTCGTAGTGCAGATTCTCCATTGAAAGTTTTCTTCCCAGTTTCCCATACAATATTCCACTCTTGAAAACAACTTAGTGTGTTTGTGAGGGCTTGACTGGGTTTATAGTGCATTTCCCCTTCCCGGGGGTACCGTGGCTGTGTACCGATATGATGGATCCAAGTCAGGCAAGTGAGAGCTTTATTTATTAATGATGAAAAACAGCTCTTTTGTTAATGGACTGAAGGCACACGATGACTCCCTTGATATTACGCCCAACCTTACACTCAAGTCAACACAACAGCAGAGAAGCGTAGGGTTTTTTGTAGTATGATAATAACCAAATTGGCCATTTCTTCCCACTTCTTTCCCCACGGAAAAATCTGGAGATAGATAACAGTATTGGCGTAAATCCACTGGGTGTTTTGGTGCAGATCTCATAAGAAAGCAGGGCTTGGGTTGAATTGACTTTGATGTATATCTTATCTTTTATTCATTATGAGCACCATAACCAGGTGTGGTCAGCAGGATCTCAGCCAGGATTTAGAAACTGCCGGGTGTCTAAAATTGGCAGTTGTAAAATTTTGGGGTGGAAGGTAGACCACAATATACTCAGATTACAACCATATACATGTACATATTTACTCAATGAAATAAAGCATAATGTCCATATTCAATGCCATCTTAGGAATTATATTGAGGTGAAAAATATTCAAATAAATGCTTGAAATAGACATTTAACGAAATTCCTTACAAAATATTTTGGGTGTCCTGAAGGGTGATTATTGAGGGTTTGGGTGTCCAAATAGCACCCAGATGCCTTGCTGGCTAAAACTATGGTGGTCAGTATCGACAGGGCTTCTCCCTTGTTCAGATTTCACGCCATGTGATGCTGGGTACAGGATTTCATACCCGTAACAAGAGGTCTAAGTATTGAGAAGCTGATGTTTGGTTAAAGAATACAGTTCTAGAAAAGTTAAACTTTTTATACCACAATTACAGATTATAGTAAGTGTAAGCCAGACGAGACCTATAAAAAGCTACAATGGCATTGGAATCATTTTAAAAGTATTTCGCACACAAATGTTTGCACAAATGTTTGCAATGACAGTCTTACTACTGTACTAAGTAGACCAGGCATCCAATATCGCTAAGAGCACAATATTGTTTACCTGCCAGGTGCGGTCACACAAACTCCTCCTCTGTGTATGAGTGCTGGCAGAATCCCTCCTCACCTTTGCTTTACACAGAGTGGCAGGGCAAGTGAAAATGCCAGCGGGGCGAGTAAACTTAAAGGGAAGCTTGCCCCGCTTGGAAAGTAGTGTTTTGGAACCTATGTTGCACCATGTATTGTCAAAAGTACCATAGATCCAGATAACAATTTCTAGAGACACATACGTTGCTTAACTAGACCCAGTTTCCTCAGGTATGATTAGTGTCTCCTTCCCTCCAGGCTATGAATCAGTAATAGGCAGAGTATTCTGTAGGGCAGTAAATGACAAAACCCACTCCCCCTCTCACTACCAACCCCCTAGAGTCATCAGCCCATCTTCTCCTAATGTTAAAAGCTATTCTTGCATAGACGCTCATCTATTAAACATTGTACATTGCTTTACACTTAGTATGGGAAAACACCTCTCTTCAATCAAAGCCAGCAAAGCCAGCCTTGTAAAACCATGCTTTAAGAATATGCCTTATGAGAATAATGTGTCCTTACCAGTCAAACCTGGCAAAATAGCCTTATATATTAAATTCATGCTTTAAGAACAAGCCTTTAACCAGATTGTGTCCCCTCCAGCCAAAATCAGCAAAGCAGGCCTTGTTAAACAATGCTTTAAGAAGATGCCTCATGATAAGTTTGTGCCTTTCCAGTCAAAATCAGCAAAGCAGGCCTTGTTAAACCATGCTTTAAGAAGATGCCTCAAGATAAGTTTGTGCCTTTCCAGTCAAAATCAGCAAAGCAGGCCTTGTTAAACCATGCTTTAAGAAGATGCCTGGAGTACATGATAAGTGTGTGCCTTACAAAGCAGGCTTTGTTAAACTATGCTTTAAGAACATGCTTCATGATAAGTTTGTGCCTTACAAAGCAGGCTTTGTTAAACTATGCTCTGAGAAGATAAGATGCCCTTTGAGAAAACTGTGTCCCTACCTGCAGTCATACCTGGCAAAATAGCCTTATAAATTCATGCTTTAACCCTTCTACTGCTAAGGATACTTACGTCCAAAGCACAAGGATGCAATGATTTTTGAAAACCATCTAAACCCTGTCATGTAGGTATTCATTGGAAAGCTCTCATTGGGCACTCATATGAGTACCCCCATGCCAGGGTTTCAGTCATTTTTCAGCTTTTTTTGCGTCATTTTGTATTGGCCAAATTAGCCACCATCAGGATAAGGGTTAAGAACATGCCTTCAATCGGATTGTGCCCCCTCCAGCAAAACAAGCCTTATTAAACCATGCCTGCAGTCCAGACCAGCAAAGTAAACCCCGTAAAAATGAGCTTAAACCCTTCCAATGCTGAGGCTAGTCTTTCGCCCAAAGGAAAAGTTGTTGGTATTCATTAGATAGCTCTCACTGAGTACTCTCAGATGAGTACCCGTGTGACAAGGTTTCAGTAATTTTTCAGGTTTTTTGCATCATTTTGTATTGGCAAAATTAGCCACAAGCAGCATAAGTGTTAAGATATACTCCCTGATAAGATTGTGCCTTGCCTGCAGTCAAAACCAGCAAAGTAGGCCTTGTAAAAATGAGCCTTAAGAACATAGCCTAACTAAATGCATGCAGTCTAAACTGGCAAAGTAGGCCTTTGGTTTAGGACCATGACTTGATTATATGTTACTTGCCATTCAAAACCAGCAAAGCTGAGGCCTATTGCTCTAACCCTTCCAATGCTATTAGGCTACTTTCATCCAAAGCACAAAACACAAAGATTTTTGAAAAACATCTAAACCCTGTCATGTTGGTATTCATTTGAAAGCTCTCACTGAGTACTCTCAGATGTCATGAGTACCAATATGCCAGGATTTCAACGTTTTTGTGCCATTTTGTATAGGCAAAATGAGCCACAAGCAGCATATTAGGGTTAAGATTACAACTTGATAGGTTGCCTGAAGTCAAAACCAGCAAAGTGGGCCTCTTAAAATAGTGCTTTATGAACATGCCTCAAGATGAGTTTGTGCCATTGCAAGTCAAAACTGGCAAAGCTAGCCTTAAATGTTAAACCATGCTTCACGGACATGCCTAATTGAAGAATTTATGCTCTGCTATATAAACCAGCAGCAAAGCTAACCTGGTAAAAGCATGCCTTAGCGACGTGCCTTAGGGATAAGATTGCGTCCTCGGTAGTCAATCCCAAAGCTTTTATTATAATAGCAGTCATTAGAGAGTTAATTTCATAGAGTGTGATCAATCTAAGTGATTAATTGTGAGGCTTTTTGAAATCTGTAGCCATGTATATAGTTAAGACGCCTCCGCCATGTTTACTATAGTGTAGCTAATCCCCAAGCCGCAGTGGAACGCTCAATATTGATACGCCTTAATTAGCCACTTTCACAATATCAAAGTAGGCAAATTATAGGCTTTCCTCGTGTCTAACATTTATATTAGCGCTGAGTGTTGGAGCATTAACAGGGGCTGATTATACTGCTTGCTTTACTAATTGGAACAAACAGATATTGTAACGCCTTCAAGCAGCCTAAAAAATGGTACATGTGTGTTCCTAGTTGAGAGAATACTTTCGTTCCCTTTTTTTCTATTGATTGAAAGCCAAAGAATTTTTCAACCATTTAAATCCTTTTATCCCTTCCAATGCTGAGGCTACTGTCATCCAAAGCACAAGGTTGTAAAGAATTTTGAAAATCATCTAAACCCTGTCATGTTGGTATTCATAGGATAGCTCTTGCTGAGTTCTCATAAATGAGTACCCATGTGCCAGGGTTTCAGATTGGCCACATATATGCAGAATAAAGTACATTAAACTATGCTTAAACCCATTGTTATACTGTATAAAGGAATAAAGGTTATACGCAACAATTCTCACAACTGAAATGAGACACCATTTCATGTTGATTCACACCTAATATAAATGCCCAAAGTGGATTTGGAATTTTGTTTTTCGTCACTTTTTTTTCCATCACAAGAAGTGAATTAAGCCAGTTGTAACTGGAGGAAACCAGAGTCCCCGGCAAAAACCATCACCTAACCTGAAGTCACTGGCAACTTTCTCACATGCCCAGGTGAGATTCGAAGCTGGGCAGTGGTGAGAGACAGACAGCAGTCAGTGGCAATGCCTTAGACCACACGGTCATCAGGGCAGGCCCAATGTATGAACCACTTTAATCTGTTTTTGCCTGTAGTGCCTCAAAAAGGCCAACTTATTCTGCTGATGTCATTCTCACAAAAAGCTTTTAAGAAAATATGGAGAATTTTTGAGCAAACCTAATTCAGTTCTTCCAATATATAGCAAGACCATGTTTTATTCTGAAGTTATTTTATAAATAGCTTTAGATCAAGACAACATTTGCGCAAGAGGCAACTTCAAGCAGGAGTGGCTTATGAAAATGCACATCAGATTTGTTATCCGCAACCCTTCCACTGCTTTAAGGCTACTTTTGTCCAAAGCATATAAGGATACAAAAAATTTTACTAACCATCTTAATCTTGTCATGTTGGTATTCATTAGATAGCTTTCACTGAGTACCCTCAGATGAGTACCCATATGCTAGGGTTTCAGTAACTTACCAGCTTTTTGCATCATTTTGTATGGGCAAAATTAGCCACCAGCAGCATAGAGCATTATAACCATGAGAGTACACTTATATTCTTTGTTCTCCATTCAGTATAATCAGCTTGCCTGTTATTTGAAATCAGAAATGTTTCACTTTGCCAAACTTGGAATTCCTGGCGTCTCAGGGCTGCCTTACATCAACTAGTTGTAGTTTATAGGACCAAACTGGTGCTTATTTCCTTCCTTCTTTCCTTCCTTCTCACAATACTTCCTACGTTCCTTCCTTAATTTCCAACCCCCACATACATCTACATCAATCTCAGTATCGCTATCTCAATTGCACTCAGGGTCTTAGCCAGGTTTTGAAAAATGCCTGTCCAAAGCAGGAATTCCAAAATTTCTGCACGTCCAGAATTAGCTACTATAAATCTACTTCATATCCTTATAAATGCCAACTATACATTTAATAGCCTATCGTGTACAATGTACACTTCAGCTATGTCATAGAAGATGGTTTTTTAGAAAAAGATTTGGTTATAACCTCTAAAAAGTCAAATTTATAAGAATTTGGAGGATTCCAACCCAAACAAACAGGGATATTGATTATAGGAAACATATCGAAGTAAGTATTGACCAAGTAGTTTTTGTGTACTGAGGCATATCTTTTGCCATATATCATGTCCGTAGGGCACTAATTTCTATCATATCGGCTGTGTCCTACCATCTCTATTGTGTATATTACAGTGCTGCTGCGTAGCCCTATAAGCACTGTAGGGGGAGCACTTTACGGCCCTAGTTCACTTAATTAATACTTGTTGGAATACTCTATCAATGCCAATCACCCGTGATTGTAAGTTTTTACTTTAGAATTCCAGGCATTCTAACATTATTGATACAATATTACTAAACAGTAACTCAATTTTAGCTCTATTCGTTTGAACATGCATGATCATGGTAATGCTCATTATAAAAAAATTGTCTAAGATTATGTTAAAAGGCAAACAAACAAGTCAATTAATTCATAATTAACTGTCCAAGGATAGAAAGTTTTGATACCAAGATAACTAAACATTATTGGATTGAAATTAAACAAAATACAAGCATAACTTATATCAACTGTCGAGTCTATAAGAAAAACATAAGGCCCAAAAAAAGTTTTTTTTGGCTGTAACCCTTCCATAACAAGTTTTTACTCACTAAAATTCCTATCCTAAAGTTTTTCCTGCCCTTCCAACTCCCCATCAACATAAAACATGCATAAAACACACATTTTTGAAAAGAAAAATATTCCAAAACAAATATTTTACCAACCTACCTACCCTATTTTTAAATATTTTTTTGGACCATTACAGGAAACAAACACTTTTTTCTAGACCTTAATGCTTTTTGCCTGAGCCTTCCAATTGAAATGCTTGCAGCCAAATTGTGTGATTAGATATTTTTGAGTTTGGTATTGAATCAAGGGCGAGTTGTGGGAAGCAATCAGCTAGTACATTAGTGCTCGTGAGCGTGCCATTTCACCACTCTACACATGTGTAACTCCGTTACCGGGCCCTAATGACCGCATTCCACATAAGCAAACTTGATAGAAAACATACTGATTAATTGAGCCAGATTACGCAAAGTTTGTGTCAACAAAGTAAGAAAGTGGCGGATTTATTTCCATCCATTTCTGTGTGCCTTAGTAGGTAAAGGGCAATGAATTTCCGCTTAAATCAGTTAATACAAGTGTCAATATTTGGATAAAATTTTCTTGCCGGTTGGTGCTCCCATTTGAATCTGGTATTTTTGATGGCGTATTACTGGGACAAATCTGTGGGCATGCTGGCAGCGCTTAAGTGGCCTAAGCGAAGTGGGGGCACCAGGACAGTGCTGGTTAAGCCGGTAAACAAATTACCCTCACCTACCCAGAAAACCTGCGTCAGCCTCAATTTAAGGCATTCTTCAAGGAGGAATTCAATCCAGCACCAATGACATAGGGGAATTGTCAAAGGTAAAAGCATTATTCTGGCCAATTGAGTTGTTGCTCTTCCTCACAGCATCAGAAGCCGCTAAAGCTTTTAAAGTGCATGTGTGGCCCCTAATGGACTGATGTGCCTTTAATAGCCAGGATGTGATTTGAATTTCATTTCTCTTCAGAGGGTTAACTGGGATTGAAATCTGCAAGTATAAACAACACCAATATGTCAGGCAAAATTAAATACAAATATACAAAAGGTGTAAAATGACTGTTTAAACATCAAAATGAATTGAAATAATAGATGATCATATGTTGTTCAATGTGTCAGCAAAATGAATATTTTGCTGATCAAAATGTAAACAATACATGCCTATAGTAGAAATTAAACACATGAAATATATATATTAAATATGTATGAAATACATTTAAAACATATATTAAATGTATTAAACGTATTAAAACAGTTCTAAACTGTTCTGAAAAAAATATTGATACTCAATACTTTGAATTGTTTAACTTGTTTTGCCCATTTGCCACCTTAATGCACTAATTATGCAATGATAGATATTTGCATATTCAAGTATGTGTCATACACTTATTATTGCTATGTTCATGATGAGCATAACACAGGATGTATTCCTATTTCACTTGCAGTACTTACAATCTAATGTTGGTGAATAATGCAATATGAAGCACAGATTTACATTAAACCATAAGGTAGAATGTGTATGTACAATTATTTTCAACCTTATATTCTAAATATGTTTGACATACATATAAAATATTATATACATCTAAAAACTAGTGAAACAATGATTTAACCCTTAATATGCTGCTGGTGGCTAATTTTGTCTATACTAACTGATGCAAAAAATCTGAAAAATGACTGAAACCCTGGCATCAGGGCACTCATCAGAGAGTAATCAGTGAGAGCTATCTAATGAATACCAACAAGACAGGGTTTAGATTTTTTTCAAAAAGTTTTTGCGTCCTTGTGCTTTGGACGTAAGTTAAAGCTCAGCATTGGAAGGGTTAATATATTTTCCAGATTTCTTCTGACTTTTATCATATTGTGTAGCTTGTATCTTTCACATAAGCTTAATATTGATTCTAAATGACACAGCCTGCTTGCCTTCAAATGGAAATGAGTATTAAAATTTTGTATTGTTATTTTGTGACAGCTTGCTTTACTCATCCCTCCCACTATCTCCCTTCAATAGAAAACTGACTTCTGCGGATCATCAAATTCTCTCAATTTTTCTCCGCAGCACTCCATACACAATTACAGCCTAATTCCTTAAGTGTCTGTTTTGCATATGAATACGAGTCAAGCACACGACTCTAATGAAACCTGATTCTTCCGCGTCCACTTTGGGTATTATTACCATATCTTAAATCAGCACTGCCAATGATCCAATAGTGGCTCCACTCATTACAATATCCTGCTCGGCCGTTCTGATGGCATAATCAAGATAGATAATGATGATTGGATTACTCTGCAGCCGCCAGCTTTTCCAGCCAGCCTACAATATTGTTGCTTTTAACCCTTACGCTGCTGGTGGCAGAATTACCAAAACAAAATTATGCAAATAAGGTTCAAAAAGACTGAAACCTTGACACATTGGTATTCATCTGATAATATGTAACAAGAGCTTTTCAATGAATAGTAGCAAGACAGGGTTTAGAGTTTTTAATCCTTCCAGTGCTAAGGCTATACCTTCATCCAAAGCACAATTACGCAACGATTTTTGAAAAATATTTAAACCCTGCCATGTTGGTATTCATTGGAAAGCTCTCGCTGCGTAACTCATACATGCCCACCCATTTTTTCAGGTTTTTTGCACATTTTGTATTGGCTAAATTATAGCCACCAGTGGCATAAAGGTTTTATTCAAGGCGAGGGGGGCGGGACTAATAGAGAAAACCCTTCAAATGCTAAGTCTACTTTTATCAAAAGAACAAGGACGCAAAATCTTTTGAAAACCATCTAAACCCTTTCATGTTGGTATTCATTGAATAGCTGCCAGGGTTTCATTCATTTTCCCAGGTTTTTGCATCATTTTGTATCGACCACTATTAATTAGCCACCAGCAGCATATAGGGATAAACCTGCTGAAACAGTAACAGCCAATACCGTTTGGCTTGCACAATATCTGTCTAGCATAAATGAAAGTCAAATTAGATTTACCTCATTGTTTGTTGCAAGAAAATCACACAAGTCCATTTGTTCGCAGGTAGGAAGGAATATCTAATTATAGTAATTGATTGCAAACACCTGAGGCAAATGGATTGGTGTTAGCAATATGTCTACATCTTGGCAAACATCAAAGTGTGCAGCCCTTGAAAATGTTTGTCAGTACCAGATAATGGCATTATGACAATATCCATCTTATCAGCATTAAATAAACCTCCACTACCATAATTAAGAAAACATATCCTGTAGTGTAGAATGCGTTCCAGCTTAACCTAAATTGACAATAACTTCTGCCTACTAATTGGCAATTAACACATTTATGCCCACAGCGACAAATCACACCTGACTATTTTGGTGATTTCTCTCTAACAATAGCAATTTTCTAAAATACATTTGAAGGAGAGATGTTGATCATAACACAAGTCACAACTTTCCCTCAAATATTTTGTGAATATATGATTAACTGCAAAGTTAATTCAAGAAGTATCTTTGGTCCAGACGACTCTTGTCAAGGAGATTAGCCAACATTAATGGATTAATAAAGTATTTAAAGACTATTTGTACATTTACAGATGAAAAAATCAAATTTGTGCTCCTCCAGAATAAAATTCTATGACACATCCAGTGTGAGCAGTTATATATATGGCAAACACTATAGAGACAATGGGTGAGTTCAAGTACTGCGTTAACACAAAATGTAACATTGGCGTTAGTGTTAAAATGGGTGTTAACGCAGCACTTGAAATCCCAGCAAGATGTTTGCGTTAACGCAAAGATGTGTGTTTAATTTTGCGTTATCACCAAATGTAACAGAAAATGTTAGTGTTGATCTGAGCTTTCTGTTTAGGGAAGCCCTCTTCCCATATAGTTTGTACAGGCCAAAACACTAACGCCTTAGGCGTTAACATCGACTTCAGTTCAAGTGTCAGATCTGTTAAGCTTAATAATATCAGCTAATAGCTGGCTAGGACAAATATTGCGCACTTTGAGAAAAAACAGGAAACTTGGTACAACTATACTCTGAGCTATGCTGATCAATATTTTATGCAAAAAAACATAAAACTTGATTTTTAGGTAATTTAAGCAAAAAATTGATCAAAAATAGGATAATTTTGGGATCTGACTCTAGACTTCAGAGAAGATACTGCAAACCTCACACAAACATTTTTTGAATGTTATTGATTGAAACTGCTTTTAGTGAACATTATGATTTGTATCCATATTGCACAATTTAGAAGGCATTTTAGTTTGTCAAGAGATGAATGAAAAAGTGAATCTTTTTTTTTAGGGGGGGGGGGGGGGAAATTTTGTCAAAATATGAATGAAAAAGTGAGATTTTTGAGATCTCCAAAACTGAAAATAAAATATTCCTTTTAAACACTTTTCTTTATTTTTTCATTGTATATATAGGAAATTCTCAGTGATTTATTAAAACCACAGCTCTGAATCTGTCAGACAGTTAATTTTGGGCCCTAACCATACTTAATATTCATCCCAATTTCTGTCATGATCTGAATCATTTATAAATCATTTGTGGTAGATTTAAGATGTTGCAATACATCAAACCCTAGGGATAGTAAATGATGTGTTTCCTTTGTAACTATTGTTCATGCTAACACATTTCAGATGATGTTAACATATTCTGTTAACAGGGTGTTAAGGCTATATGTTAACAGGACATGTTCAGCGTTAAGGTGTACAGGTTAACGCAACGGTTGGTGTTACATCTTTGCGTTAACGCCCACGCAGAACTTGAACTCACCCAATGTGCTATTTAACCCATTCATACCCGTATCAGCCAAAACTGCTACTAGTCAAGTAGATCTCCAGGTATGAAAGGGTTAAAACATTCTTGCCTTTGCTGCACAAAAGCACCCTGACTATTTTAATGATACTTTATATTATTAAATAGAGCATTGTTAGGAAACTCCTGAGAAATATGTTAAACGCATCCTAATCCAGAGCTAGCCTACAAATATTTTGTAGAGTTATGTTTGATTCTCAAGTAAATTTCATGAGGAACATACATCCAAACATAACATATACTGTCAAGATCTCTAGGCTGACTGCAACCTAATAAATATCAAAGGTTCTAAAGTGTATATTTTGATTACTCTACATGCTGAACAGTTGAAAATCAAAGAAGAATAACTTTACAAAACAAATATCTTAACTCTTCCCATGCTACTGGTTGGTAATTTTGCAAATACAAAATGACCCAAAAAAACTTAAAATCACTGAAACCCTGGCATATGGGTACTCATCTGAGAGTACTCAGTGAGTGCTATTTAATGAATACCACCATGACAAGGTTTAAGTGTTTTTCAAAACTGGTTGCTTTGCGCTTTGGGCGAAAGTAGCCTTAGCATTGGAAGTTTAAGTGCCTAAATTGTGAGGCTTAAATCATCCTCTATCAGCAAAATGACATTCATATCAAATCACTGATTTTTTTGTCTTTACAAAACAACTTTGAGTCAAATATTGTAATATTGAGTTTATAATGTTATTTTATACCTTGTTATTTCTCTATTGATATCAAATTGCAATCTTGAAGGCAATTTGAAATAAATCTAATAGATGAGAGCATAAAATAAAGATGTGCCCTCGAGTAAGCACCTGCAATGAGGACTCAAAAGAATGCCATCAGTATAAACGACAATAGAAGAAAATGAGATGTCATAAAACCTTTAAGTAGGTGAATCTTTTATGACTTGAAAGGAGACGGGTGAAGAGAAAAGCATCTCTATGGACATAATATCCTTGCAATTGATGCTTCCTAGAATCCCAGCTCCCAAATGCAACATTTAAGTGTGGAGTTCCCTAATGTAATGACTCCCTCTCCTTTAACCATTGGAATTCCAAAATACCCACCAAAACATTAGAGAGAGAGAGAGAGAGAGAGAGAGAGAGAGAGAGAGAGAGAGAGAGAGAGAGAGAGAGAGAGAGAGAGAGAGAGAGAGAGAGAGAGAGAGAGAGAGATGAGAGAGAGAGAGAGAGAGAGAGAGAGAGAGAGAGAGAGAGAGAGAGAGAGAGAGAGAGAGAGATTTCATGAACTGGCCTTTGTCATTGGAATCCCCCCTCCAAAAAAAAGTGGCTCTTTTTTACTACAATACTAAGAAATCTTATATATATATTATACCCCTTTATTCCTCAGACAACTCCTGTGTGTTCTGGGCATGAAGAGGTTAAATTAAGGGACTAGGTGCCCAGGGTGAATTTCGTTTAAGTGACCTCCAATCCAATCACCCTAATGTGGTCGACAGTTTTGGCGTGCTAAGTTTTAGGGGCCACCAGGGCATCCATACTGAGAAGTGGAGTCAAATGCTAATAGAATGGTCATTAGAGGAATAGCTGTGAGGATTCAATCACCAAACAAATGAAGCCTTAAATCTTACATCATTGGCCATTCCATTTCTCATAAACAAAAAGAACATTTTTGTGACATTCCAATAAAAATGCTTTTTACTTATTAAGCACAAATCAACTGGGAGGAAGTTCCATAGAGTAGCTTCAGAAATTACGGTTGTTTATAACCTTTGTTATGTGCTTAAGGACTTTTGCAACATATCTCTATATCTATCAATAATGGCTATTTGCCCATCTTCATGTCAGGGACTGTAAAAAGGTTGAACACTATTGACAATGTGTGGGTAATGTAGTATTATTATTCTGATGAAGAGTATATATTATATTTTGTTATATTACTTTCACTCTCTGACTCTTACTCTCAGATATCAAGCCAAAACTTGTTACTTAGATTTGGCATTACTAGTTGGACAATGCATGAATCCACACTGAAATTGCAACAATTCAAATAAGATTTTATAAAAGTCTTTAAATATGCGTCAACCAGATCAACATTTTCTATATGAGTTTGTTTAATGTTTTAACCCTAATGCTGCTGAGGGGTAGATTGGCCAATACAAAATGATGCAAAAATGAAAAAAAAAAAAACTGGAAAATTATTGAAACCCTGGCACATAGGTACTCATTAGGGATGTCATCAAAGTCGACAAATCGATAAATCAACATTTTCACTTAGCCAATTAAATCGAATCGAATAGTTAAGTATCGAATCGAAATAATCGATATTCTGCACCCAATGGCATATGATTATTAATAAAAAATACACTTTCCCAGACATTTTCCTATAAACTAAAACTAATGCAAAGTGAAACTCTGACTAAATATTGAAGTATTTTCTATGGCTTTTGTAAGAGAAATTGACAGGAATGGTTTGCTTTACTCAGGCATATGGCCAAGACACAGGGTATTCAACCAAAATAAAGGGATATCAATGACATCCCTGGAAACAATTGTGCCCTACGAGCATGTTATGGTGTATCGAATCGAATCGAATCGAATCATAAAATATATCAATTAATCGAATCGATAAAATTTCATATCAATGACATCACTAGTACTCATCAGAGAGTACTCAGCAAGAGGTATCCAATGAATACCAACATGAAAGGGTTTAGATGGTTTTCAAAAATTTTTGTGTCCTTAAAGTAGAAAGTACGAAATTAACCTTAGCATTGGTAGGGTTAATAGAGTTGGCATTACTGGTTAGACAATGCATGAACCCACAATGAAATAGCCAACAGTTCAAAAAGAATTTTATAAACGTCTTTAAATCATAATGCCTCAACCTGATCAACCTTTTTAATGTAAGTTTGTCTTATTTTTTAAAAGATGGAACACAATCTATATGGTTGTTGTATCTAATACCAGGCTCCTTACGTCATTTTTGTGGCCATGGTTGTTGTATCTTAACTCAGGACATGCCAAGCTCGTTATGCCATTTTTGTAGCTAAGAAAGTCGAAGAATGTCGAAATCTCTCAGTGTTGCCTATACATTACCGGGCCCATTATTCGCCTTAACTAGAGCAGTGCGTAATTACCTTTCCTTGTACATGTCTCACGCACATCTAATGTTATAACGCCAGAAAAAACAAGATTCCCGCACAAAGCGTTGAACTTCTCCCCTAAATCTGCGCCGCATTGTCCTGTGCGCGGCGGCTGAATGGGGAGGATGTGGAAATAGTGCAATGTAAATTAGCATCTTCTCGTCTGGCTTAATTGGCAATGCTGGAATCTAATGGAGCGCCGGGCAGGCTGAATAGATATGGATGATAAGGTATCCCGCGTGCGCTGCCTGCTCACGAATTGACAAACACACAGACGGCAAGAGCAGCGAGCAGCACGCCTTTAAGAACACTCATCCTGAATCTATTTCATAGCGTCTATTTCAAAAAATTCTGAAATATGACCTACATTTTGCAAGATTCATGCAGCTTTAAACCCTTCCAATTCTGAGGCTATTATCGTCCAAAGCACAAGAACATAAAGATTTTTAAAAGCCATCTAAACCCTGTCATTTTGGTATCCATTGGATACCTCTCGCTAAGTACTCTCAGATGAGTACCTATTTGCCAGGGTTTCAATCATTTTTCAAGTGTTTTGCATCATTTTGTATTGATCAAATTGGCCACCAGCAGCACAAGGGTAAAAGATCACACACCCTTCTATTTCACAGCACAGGCCATTCAAAAAGTTTTACCTACCTTTTGTAGGATTAAGCTTTAAAACTATAGCAGTTATTTGAATGAGGTATTGAAGGTTATAATTGTAAACATAATTGACAAATTTTTTAAATGAATAATTCAATTAACATCACTAAATAGTAAATACTAGAATTCAAACGCACCTAGCCCTATTGCAAAATTTCACTGTCCTGCTGTTTTGAACATAGTAGATAGAAAGCTATTCCTGTGACTTTGGTGGTTTCTCTGTTAATATTAGCCTTAGATAAAGGTTCTTTTTAGCTCACAGGCAACATTCCTAAAGCTGTTTAATGCAGGCATTATTGTCACCAACAAGTCAGCCACATATTCTGCTCAAACACTGACCTTAATTGCCCGCACTAGAATGGCCTTGCTCGGGCAAGACGTATGGTGCCAATTATAGCCAGCTACCTTACTAGTTATGGCAACATCACTCCATATTAACCTGTCCAGTCCGCGCAAGCTGAGGATTAAGTAGCTTGCACGTAGGATGAGTAGGTTTTTTACGCAGGGAGTTGACTTCCTTGGCCCCCGTCGATGGCCAATATATCTCGGCGAACACAACTTTTCCATCTGTTTCTCATTTTATTACACCCTGACCACTTCATGGCCTAATAAACTGGCCAATAATGGTCCCTTTTGTGGGAAGGGGTCTCCTTGCATCTCACCAACACCGCGCAAATTAACCTTCCACTAAATTAACCCTTCTAATGCAGACGCTACTTTCGTCCAAAGCACAAGGATGCAAAGATTTTTGAAAACCACCTAAACCCTGTCATAGTGGTATTCATTGAAAAGCTCTCGGTTAGTACTCTCAGATGAGTATCCATTTGCCAGGGTTTAAGTCATTTTTCAGGTTTTTTGCATCATTTTGTATTGGCTAAATTAGCCACAAGCAAGGGATGCATTACTGTAATGTGTCATTTTCAATTATCTCAAACCTTATAACAATTTTTAATGCCTGTAGTAGCTCAAAAAGACATGACTATTTTGGTACATATCTAATTCCTTAGAAAATATTTGCTGAAGACTTTGCAAAAAAGAATCCAACTTATATATGATTCCTCTTCCAATAAACAGCTAATTTTCATCATCTCCATTTATAATATGTGTTTACAGCATGGCATTGGTGTTCTATCTATACCTAATTGCCTATACTTAGCATTTTAATCAAAATGAGCTAATGTAATATTTCAATTACAGCTCAATATCTATGCTTCTCAATTATGATTAACGTGATCATTTCCTAGGGATTAACCTTGGTTGGAGATTAAGCAAGATGAGAAGGACTGTTCCCCTCCAACAATGGCAGTGTACCCGCAAGACCATGCATATACTATATGTGGCCATTTCTAGTCCACCAACTCTCTGTGGTCTGTAACTCCTTTTTCTGAAAATCCACACTTAAAACATAATTTTGTTAACCCTTATGCTGATGGTGGCTAATTTGGCCAATTCAAAATGATGCAAAAAAACTGTAAAATTATATAGCACTCACTGAGAACTCTCAGATGAGTACCCATGTGTCAGGGTTTCAGTCATTTTCCAGCATTTTTGAATGATTTTCTATTGGCAAATTATAGCCACCAGCAGCCTAATTGGAGGTAATTGGAAGTGACTTTAGTAGTGGATTTTAACAGCAGTGATGGGATGTCTTACACATAATGGTGTGTCAGCAATAGATAATTATTTCATAATGCTTACTAAAATATGATACATCCAAAAAAAAAAGAGAATTTGAGTATTTAGTTTATCAAATTCCTACACGGCCCTGAGATATATGTAATGAAATCATCAGATAGCTTCCTCTCATATATATTCCATGTTTTCCTCAGAACCAACCAAAAGACATGGTTCAATATCATATGCATAGAAGGTTATGTAAGGCCTCAAACCAAATAAAAGAAGCAACCTCCCTAAATCATGTTATGCAAAACATTGTTTTACTTATAAAAATTTGTATCTTCTTGGAATATGTTTTGTTCCAGTGCTGACTTGCTCATTGCAATCTCATCATGACAGAGGCCTGAAGGGTAAAAGTCTAGATAGCGAAATGACAAAAAATTAAACTCAAATCCTAGGAGCTGACAGTTACAGACAACATTCATTACAATTTTGAAAGCAATGTGAATTTCCAGCTGCATTGAAATGCATTAATCGATTTCTTCTTAATACCTCAATGATTGAAAAAACAATTATCACATGAAAAAAAAGTGCTTTTTCATGATTACAAGTACATGGAGACAATTAGGATGGCATTTAGTGCCAAAATATATTTTTTCATAAAATTTCACAGCAACTTTGAAGTGAAAAACATACACTGGCACTGTTTTTTGTGCTACATAATTGTGGTTGAAACTAGGTTCTTCTGTTGTACAATTGTGTATAATGAATTGCATATGTAACCTGAGGACTACCATGAACTAATATTCTAATATTCTACCACATAGCCTAGCCATTGCAACATATTAGTTTCCATGTACTTATTAAACCCCACATCATGGTAAGCACATGGCTGAGCCATGGTAAATGGTGAAAACAATCAAACAGGTCATGTTGGTATTCATTGGACAGCTCCGATCCTGCTGAGTACTGTCAGATGAGTACCATATGTGACAGGGTTTCAATCTCTTTTCAGAAGTTTCCTGAAAACCTTCTTTTTGGATAGGCAAAAATTTCAGGAAGAATTTTCAAATTTTGCATTTTTTTTTTTTGGGGGGGGGGGGGGTAATAATCAAACATTTTCCTTAAAATCCATCTTCTTTGACATGGCTGAAGTGTAAAATGCCCTTTTTGACACAAAAGGGTATTAAACGTAGTTGTTAAAAGGATTTGAAAGTAACTGGGTAGCTAAATCTGGACGGGCAAAATTTTTTGAATTGCGATTTTAGACAGGCTGCGGCCTACAGTCATTAAAAAATTCTTTATCTTTATGGCACTGGATGCTGGCTTTGTAAGAGATGGTTTTCTGAGCTCCCCCTCCCCTTGCTAGATGAATGCATTATCAAGCTCTGCATAAGCAAGCACCCAGCAGACGTGTGAATCCATCTGGTTACAGCGTCCAACCACGCCGGCCGGCCGGGCTGGGTAATTCATAACGCCTCTAATTATCTCCCAATTAGCTCTGCTTATGATCCCGACTGACACAATCATAGCACACTTAACATTTCATAACTTCTAATCTACGCCTACGTAAGACCAGGCTGTCTCTTGCCTATATATAGGGAGAAACACTGGCCTTTTCAGCATGAGAATATTTTCAATGGAGATCTTTCTAATTATAGGTAGAACGAAGGATAATTAAGGTAACACCTGTCTGAGATAACATCATATGCTAATG
>OZ012684.1:81007770-81016794 GCA_963942565.1 Maea johnstoni | reverse complement strand
TACGTTAATAGATAGACACTCAATAGTTAAAATAATTTTCTAAAAAGTTTATTAGAAAGAGGTTTAACCTGTTAAGAACATTTACATAGGATTATAATGCATGGCAACATATTCTGGACAATTATTCTAAGATGTTCCTGTCTCCTGTCTGCTAATTGTCTCTCCAGTCTATGTAAATCTTGATGGACTGTAGACCTAACATTAGTCACATATCATAGTTTGCAAGGTTCCCTTCTCCTGAATCATGGAATACCCTAACACTCTGACACAGCTGATGTAAATAAAGAGAAACTCTATATCATACCCACCTTATTTCAACATCCTAGTCACTTCTAAATCATATGTCAGCATGCCTTTCCTGTCTAACCTGAGTATTTCATCTCACCTTGCATTTTCTGTATTCAACAGCAGAGATATTCACCTGCCCTTTTGACTGAAATAGCCTTGACTTTATCCTTTAATATACCCTAACACACAACTTGTCTTAGTTTTTCAAAATTCCCCTCACACCATTTACAGAGCACATTTCTGTCAATGAAATCAACTTACCTCCTTCTCCTACACTGTCATACTGTCAACTGTCATAATTTTGAATAACAAGGTCAAGTTCTGTACTAGTTGACCCTATTGTTATATATTATATTACCTTCCTACAGATAAGGAAAAGCCTGCATCTTCTGTGCTCATATCCATATCAGTCACATAGGGTTTATTTAGTGGCCCCACTGTAATCAGCAGTGGCCCCACTGCAAGAAAAAGTGGTCCTAAGATAAACTAAGTTTTGAAAGCCCCATTATAGTGGTTTCTGATATATGTGGATTTTTTTCAAGTCACATATGGGTTTATGTAGTGGTCCCACTGTAAGAAACAGTGGCCCCACTGTAAGAAACAGTGGCCCAACTGTAAAAAACAGTGGCTCCACTGCAGGAAACAGTGGTCCTACCACTACGTTAGACAGTGGGGCTGACTCTGACAGTGGTACCACTTAAATACCCCATTTCACAGCTTTTTTATGCAGTGGGCAGGCTTACTGACCACTTTTACCACTAAGGCATGGTGAGGGTAAGCTGTGCCACCTAAGGCGGCCACTAATTAACTTTATCTTGAGTGTGGGCAATCTTAAGGGGTATTTAATCCATTCTACACTGCATGAATTAAACTGCATTCACAGTTTAAACAAATGGATATACCCAAGCAAGTAGATAGGATTGATATGTGATTCATATAATTCACATATTACAGGGGGTGTCATCAATAATGCTGTGTAGACACTGTTTTGAAATGGATCATTTTCAAGCTAAGAACTAAGCTTAGTGAATCTAACTTAGGAGTCTGAAATATTAAGTATAAGAATCAAAAAGAATGGTTCTTTTATGACGAGAGGAATACAAAATAGACATCAGATGCATTTCTGGTTTAATACCATTTTGTAGGTGAAGTACAATATTTTCTGGAAGAGTCTCAAAAGCAGGTAGGTAGGAATATTTTAGTAATCAATACACAGTTTATTCTGCACTACGGTACATGTTTAACTGATATCATCTATCAGAGTGCTAAGAATTGATAGTGATAAACACAAATGCAAAAGTCACTACCCTAATGAATTCCCTTGTATTAAAGTAGATAGGAATTTCTTACGTAACCATTATATAGGTGTATTTTACTGCTATATCCTGCTATAAATTTTCCAAAAGGGGTTTGAATGTCACTTGAAGCCAAGTATTGTTCACTGATATCATATATTAGAGTGCTTAGAAGTGCGGGTGATAACCACAACTGCAAAGCCACTACTTAAATGAGTTCCCTTGTATTAAGGTAGGTAGTTAGGTAGATGGGAATTTTTTTAGTAACCAATACATGTATTTTACTGCTATATTCTGCTATAAATCTCCCTAAAGTGGTTTGAGTAGCACTATAGTACATGTTTCACTGATATCATCTATCAGAGTGCTAAGAATTGATAGTGATAACCACAAATGCAAAAGTCACTACCCTAATGAATTCCCTTGCAACTCAAATATCCAATACATTATGGAGGCACAACATTTAAAAACTTGTAGAGTACAGGCCACTCCAAACCAGGAATAGAAGGGTTTCAGGAAATAAACATTTCTTTAGGCCTGAGTATTTAACCCTTCCAATGCTGCTCAGGCTACTTTTGTCCAAAGAACAAGGACGCAATGATCTTTGAAAAGCATCTAAATCCTGTCATGTTGGTATTCATTAGATAGCTCTAAGAGTACCCATTTGCCAGGGTTTCAGTCATTTCTCAGGTTTTTTGTATCATTTTGTATTGGCAAAATTAGCCACCGGCAGCATGAGGGTTAAGAACCTGCAGAGTAGGCCACTCCAAATCAGGGTTTGAGGGTTTCTGGAAACAAACATTTTCTTTATGCCAGAGTATTCAACATGGAAGCAACAGTTTTGATGGCTATCAGCAGCCAGTGTGCAGATGCGTGAGGCCAACACGTAGTCCAGTAGTATCTGTGTCCATATGACGAGTAGCGCAATGATAGCTCTTCTGGGAAGAATTAGGCAGACACTCAGCTTTATTGCTGGGATTTCATTTGCATTTAGAGTAAAGGGACTACTCAGGCTATTACACCACACTAGCATGTAAAGCTCAGCTAGAATGATCAAGGCTCAGTGTAGGGTCAAGTATATGACATTGCACTCAACTGCTCTACACAGCTACACTGCCCTGAAACATACTACATTGTCTATTTCAGAACCGCTCTCTTTCTCTTTCTCTCTCTCTCTCTCTCTCTCTCTCTCCCTCCCTCCCTCCCTCCCTCCCTCCCTCCCTCCCTCCCTCCCTCCCTCTCTCTCTCTCTCTCTCTCTCTCTCTCTCTCTCTCTCTCTCTCTCTCTCTCTCTCTCTCTCTCTCTCTCTCTCTCTCTCTCTCTCTCTCTTACTCTCTGCCTTACACGGCCCACAACTGCACTAACACTGCCCTGAAACATACTACATTGTCCATTTGAGATCCGCTCTCCCTCTCTCTGCCCTACACTGCCCACAGCTGTGCACAGTGTATTGATGCTTTTCATCACATTACAAGAAAAATAAAAAATCTTTCACCTAAGATGTGTCAATATGTAAGGTAAGTTTCTAGTTTAAATAAATGAAACACACTTCAACAAGTGAAATACATCACTCATATAGAGTAAAATTTTAAATGAATCCTTTGCTGCTAAATTTGTCTCCTGATCATCATACTAGGGTGTGGTAATGAAAGGGTCAGGACTACATTAGCCACATTAGAGGCAGACACGTTTGGAAAAAGGAATAACATGGAGAAACTAATCATAATAAGAGAGTAGTGATTAGGTTTAGCTTATGTTCCCACTCTGCGGGATACAGGAGGGGATTGTTTTATGGAACTCTACACTCCTACAGCTCCTCCTCCATGTGCAATACAGGTTTGATGTGAGAATTGCCAGCCACAGCCACAGAAACCTAGGACTGTATGGAAATGTAGCTTAATCCACTCTGTGTCAGTGTCTAGTAAAATGACATTCTAGTTCATTTTTACAATACAATTGTTTGATGTGAGAATTGTTTCAGTCACAGAAAGGACTGTTTGGAAATGTAGCTTAATTTTAATTCTCTCTGTGTTAATTATAGTGTGTAGTAAAATGGAATTTTAGCTCATTTTTACAATACAACTGTGTGATGTGAAAATTGCTATAGTCACAGAAACGACTATGGAAATGTAGCTTCTCTCTCTCTGTGTCAGTGTCTATAGTAAAGTGGTATTCTAGTCCATTTTACAATACAATTGTTTGATGTGAGAATTGGTTCAGTCACAGAAAGGACTGTATTGAAATGTAGCTCCGATCTCTCTGTGTCAGTGTCTAGTACAAAGGCATTCTAGTTCATTTTACAATACAATTGTTTAATGTAAAAATTGCCACAATCAAAAAATGTAGCTTCTCTCTGTGTCATGCAGTGTCTAGTAAAATGGCTTTTTTCGTTCCTTTTCCAATACAATTGTTTGATGTGAAACTTGCCAGAGTCACAGGAATGACTATAGAAATGTGTCTAGTAAAATGGCATTCTAGTTCATTTTTAACCCTTCCAAAGCTAAGATTACTTTCATCCAAAGCAGAAGAATGCAAAGAATTCTAAAAACCATCTTAACCCTGTCATGTTGGTATTTATTTGATAGCTTTCACTGAGTACTTTCAGATACCCATGTGCCAGGGTTTCAGTCATTTTACAGCTTCTTTACATCGTGGCAGTACATTGTGGGCGCGAAGAACTCACAGCAGTGCCAAAATGGTTGCCAATTTAGGTGATGTATGCGACAGACCGAGATTGCATAATTGTTTATTTTGAATTTTTTCTTCAGATATAGGGGCGTGAAAATGTAACCAAGGCCTTTTTGCAGATGACTAGGTAGTTTTTTCATACAGGGTCATCAGAATTATTTTCAAATTTCTTTTTCTAGAAATTCTGGAATTTGAATTTTTTTTTATTTGCCCAAAAATCTGTCGAACATTCCGTAATACCAAAAATCGAACCGGACTGGCCTAGTGATAAATATCTATGAAAACATGCTCCCTAGATAAACGAAAAATAACAGATAATCCTACTATGCAAGTAAAGCTCATTACAAATACCACTGAGAATAAGAATTGGGTCATTTGCTGATGATTGTTAATATAAATAATTCAAAATGGCACATATTTCCTAGCCATCGGGTTCTTTCTTTGTACTGCCAGTGCCAACACTGAAGCTTTTTGGTATATGGTTTATCAGGAAAACACTGCAGTGTCATTGTTGCTTAACACCTGTGTGCTTTGGATGCAAATAGTAGGACAAAAAGTCACACCTACAGCCAAAGGTCATGATGATGATGAGGATGATGATTATAGTAATGATGGGGATGATGATGATGATTATCTTATGATGATGATCATCATGATCATCACATCATTATCATCATCATCATCAATATGTTGATGATAATGATGATGGCAGTGGTAGAGATGTCATTGACACCCAGCCAATGATCCTTTAACGCCTAGAAAACGTGGTTGTTTCCTGTATTGGTCAAAAAAAAAATGTGTATTTTGTGAACGTTTTATGTTGATTGGAGTTGGAAGGGCAGAAAAATTTGAGGGTAGGGATTGAGTAAAAACTTACAGGAAACAAACAACTTTGTTTAGGCCTTATCATGATGACCTCAGACCTACTTTTCTCCATCACCTGTATCGGTGGCGGAGGTTTGCGAGGAGCCTGCCGTGCAGGTAGAGTGGATGTGAGTCTGATGGAGAGCCACAGCCACACAGAGAGGGAAGTCAACATCTCCACACTAGAAGGAAGTGACATGGGGAGTGGCAAGATGAATTGGAGCAGGATTGCAGCGACAGTTCCAGAGTGATGTATTCCACACCCAGGGAAGCCCCGACCCACACACTGCTGAAAAATAGCCTTCTTGAGTAGACCTGTAATTAAGTCATCTGTAGGATTTCTATGTCACTCCTAAGTGCTTTGTGGTATGTCCCTTTACTCCTTTACTGGTTCTTTAGGCCCAAATAAAGATTTGTTTTGTTTCCTGTAACAATCCGAAAAAAATAGGGTAGGTAGGTCTGTAAAAAAGTTTTTTTGATTATTTTTTTGTTAAAAAATGTGTGTTTTATGCATGTTTTATGTTGCTTTGGAGTTGGAAGGGCAGAAAAAACTTTAGGGTAAGGACTTCTTTGAGTAAAAACTTGTTACGGTAGGGTTACAGGAAACAACTTTGTTTAGGCCTTATTGGTGTTCATTGAGTTGACCCTTTCATGCAGAGGATTTCATTTCTAGTAGTTGGATACAACTGTAAATATTTTGTGAATCTTTATAATTGGCATATGAGTTCTAAATAGTCTGAAAGTTCTACTATTCTCTAGAATCCACAGGATACGCAACCGGCAAGTCTCCCTGAATAACCTGGCTGCGGCAAACACGACAAAAGTTGTGCATGTTGGTACGCAACTTTTATCTGTAATGTAAACAGTACAAGAGCCCTCATTGGTCTTTGTCTCCTAGTGACGTCACACTGAGACAAGGTTCGGAGAGCGAAGTCTTCACTATGGCACATATGGTAATTGGGTCTTGTGCTATACCTATCCATTGTTTTATTCATCTAAGATGCCAGTAGTGTGTGGAGCAGTGTGGGTGTGCAGGCATGCAGGCAGTGCTAGCAGCAGCAGCTGTTTACCGTGCTCAGTCATTAGATACAGACAGGACTCACAAAAGGCAAGTCTGATCTGAGGCTAGCTGCAGAGAGCACACGGAACAAGGACTCAAGGGTTGATCAGGATCTGAGCACAGATGAAAGTGGGGAAACATCTGGACAAGGCAGATGGAAATCAAGCAGATTCCTCTAAAGGGAGAACATGCCCTGTGGTATATCAGTACACAAAGCAGTACCTCATTACTCATGTTATATTTAAGCCTTAGAAGGATTAAAAATGAATGTTTGGTCCTTTCAAGGTGACCCAGATTACATCCAAATACCAGCAAAAACAAAAGGTTGGTAGGATCATAATAGACACACACATATGAATGTATACATGTACATATATATATATATATATATATATATATACATATATATATATATATATATATATATATATATATATATATATATATATATATATATATATATATATATATATATATATATATATATATATATATGTCAGATAACATTTTTTTCTGTGTCAAAACAATTTACATCTTTAAGTTACCAACTTCGTTTTAGTACTGTGTAAAGCAAAAGGGTTCCATATCTAAGACTGGGCTGCTATGTTACAGTATACTCATTCTGTGCAACGTGCAAGCTCTAATATAGCTATTAGCCTACTTCCGTTCTCACACCTCCCAATAGTTTTACGAGTCACACAGTGTTTCTGTGATCAGCAGGCAGTCACATGGGGATTATAACAGAGAATAACCCTGTTTATCGAGTAAATTACCTGGCCTAATCCCCCATCCCAGAAGCTCTCATGTTCCTTAATCCTCTCTGAGCCTATGGCTTTCAGCCCTACGTGGCCTAGACCATACAAAACCAGGTCCTCTGCATAGATTCTTCGCCACACTCAATGCATGTGCCATGTGCACCTTGATCATACACATACACATCCTCTAAAAGGTTTTCCAATGTATGCGCCAACTGCACCCAGTTTGAACAAGAATATATTTTTTACATAGATTCTCCACCAAGTTTATTGCATGTGACATCTTCACAAAATCATACACATCCTCTACAAGGTTTTCCACGACAAAATTAATATTCTAATCAGCTCTTACCAACTTGCCACTAACATTCTATAAAAAGGCTCTTCAGGTTAATGAACTATAGGATGATATATCTAGAATGTTGTTCAACTTCAGCATCTGTCTGATCAAAGTGCTACCTCTGGTTACATATTAAGGACTGTAATAAGAGTCAACTCTCTCATCTCTGTTTTGATGTCTGACCTACATTTAGAAATGACGAAAACAAACCCAGATCTGTCCTGTTAATGGCTACACTTTTGCCAGTACAAACAAGACAATCTGAACTAGAGTTTTTGATCATCATCACCTTTTTGCCATATTTAAGCTAATTGGTAATTAGCTAGTTAGTAATTAGCTTAATTAGGAAATCAGAGTATCCCATGAAAATTACCGCCTAACCCCAAGTCACATGCCCCGGCTAGTATTTGACCTAGGCAGTGGTGAGAGACTGCGAGGCAGTCAGTGGCAACGCCTTGCAAGAAGCCTTTTCTTTGCATGCATGAATTGGTTATTTCATACCATTGGCTTATTTAAAGCGCACAGGTTGGCAACTTTAAGGCAAATGGTAATAAGTCAATGCCTCTTTGCAGGACCCTTTGCTGTCCATGATACTCAAATATTAACAGGACTTGATGGCACAAAACAAGATATATGATTGTATAAAGAATATCTAAGGCTCATATCCATCAATAAGAAATAACACGATTGAGTTGGCAAGAAACCTCTAGAAATCTGCATAAACATCTATGTACGTTCACAGAGAGTTACATTTTTCATTTTTACTTATTTGAAATCAGTTTAAATGAAAAATGGCATTTCAGTCAAATATTTGCAGGTTTGCAGATGACCTTTCCGACCTTGGGCTTTCATTAGGCATGATAGCAGCAGTCGCCAGGACGGTAACTCTTATGCTGCTGGTGGTTAATTTGGCCAATATGAAAGGATGCAAAAAACCTTAAAAATTGCCGAAACCCTGGCATATAGGCACTCATCTGAGAGTACTCAGCGAGAGCTATCCAATGAATACCAACATGACATGGTTTAGATGTTTTTCAAAAATCTTTGCGTCTTTGTGCCTTGGAGGAAAGTAGCCTCAACATTAAGAGGGTTAAAGGCAGGGTATAGAAGCAGTCGACAGGACGTTAACAATGGTAGACATAGAGATGAGATTGAGAATGCGGCTCTTCCCCATTCTCCTCACACCTTCTACCCCCGACCTTCGCTGCGAACGCCCGATGACGCCCGGCGAGGCCCGTCCAATCTATTCCTACACTGGAAAGGAGGACGTTAATGAGCCCGACATTCTCCGGGTTCCATCGCGAGCGGAACATCCACGTCAAACACCAATCAGACATGACCGCTGCCGAGAGAAGTGTGCGCCTCTTAAGTTGTACATCATTCTAACACTGTAATTACACTTGAATTAGACAACAGGCAAGGCCACTTCACAAACTGCTTCCAGGCTACAGGTGAACGGCCAGAATACCACAGTGATGAGAAAGTCAGGAAAATGATTTATGGGAGGTGGAGAATCCCATGGCTGTGGTATTCATCTGTATTCTCATCTTTGGCAAAGTCTTATCCAGGATTTTTAAAATGTCAGTCTAAAACAGCAATTCCAAAATTTCTGCCCGTCCAGATTTAGCTACCCAGTTACTTCAAATCCTTATAACAACTAATCTAATACCCTTTTGTGTCAAAAAGGGCAATTTACACTTAAACCATGTCAGACAAGATGGTTTTTTAGAAAAA
>OZ012684.1:80975270-81002770 GCA_963942565.1 Maea johnstoni | reverse complement strand
AGCAAATGGCCTTGATGCCTCGCAAACATGCGAAGATCCATTTAAGGTCAAATTTCCGACAAAATCTTAAAACGTCTGCCGCTGGGTATGAATTAATAAACTGGCTGTAACTCCTCGGCAGCACACTGGCAGCCATTAGGATATTAGGCGCACCCATAAAAACCACAACAAAATGGCCGATCATCGAACCCCATCACCACAAATATCACATTACATTCCTAGGAAGCTTCATATTTCCGCTATCATTTTGCCAATGAATTTTCTATTGGCTGGCGTGAGATAGCAAATGGAATCCCCTTCTCACATTCCAATTGGACAGCTCTGCATAGATGATTTGGTATCGTCAGTCATGTTTAAATTTGCCGCAACTCTTGGCTGACTGACTAACTCTTAATGATAGGAAAATGCTAGGACATCCTGATATGTCTCAGATATATTTTGTAGAGGTAGTGATTGAATAAATGTAAGCTCTAGGAGGGAGGAGGATGGGGAGTAGGGTTGGATACTGTTAAGTCGTAATGGTACATATCAAAAAATCTTGTCAACAACGATAAGTTAAAGCATGACTCAGTTCACAACCTACCTCTACCATTTGTGATAAGCTGAAGTTATTGCACCTATAATGTCGGATAATAAGCTTGTACTAAGCTTACCACCAAAAATAGGGAAAAGGTGCACATTGATTGATCAGTTTACAGGTATATATTGAACATTTTCATGCTCAGACTAGCATTAGGGTGTTCGTCCCAATATTTAACCCTTATGCTGCTGGACGCTAATTTGGCCAAAACAAAACGATGCAAAAAACCTAAAAAATGACTAAAACCCTGGCACATGGGTTCTCATCTTAGAGTACTCAGTGAGAGCTATCCAGTGAATACCAATTTGACAGTGTTTAGATGTTTTTCAAAAATCTTATATGAAGGAAGATTTATGGTAGTTTCAATGGTGAAATGGGATCCACTGCCTTCTCTAATGACATGAAGTTGCCACTGTCCTATGAGACCAGTAATGCAGGCCCCAGTGGTCCCACTTAACAACTCCAATCTCCCGCTACCATCAGGGGCGGGTCTCGGCACCACCAGCAATCTGACCACCGTAATCTCACAGTTAAATATTTAAAGCTGTTTAATTGGATGTTCCCTGAATTCTGGGGAAGTTGGTAATTTCTCTCACTCTCGAGTAGGACGGCAGTGATGTCAATATATTGCTCAGATGTCAATGTCCGTTTAAGAAGTTCATTCATCCAGTGGGCGTAATTACAAAGAGCTTACTACCATCGTGCCTAATTGCTTAAATATCTTATTCAGTGGTGCAGCATAGGCTTCATTGCAAACTATTTGTTGTGAGCTGGTTTGAATATCTTATTCAGAGGTACTGGGCTTCATTTGGAACTATTTGTAAATTTTGAGCTGGTTTAATTGGGTAAGGTGATAGCAAATCTTCTTCACACACAAACCCTTTCAAATGAATAAATACTCCACTTTCTGTTTATGTATGTGGCCTGAAAACAAAACCGTTTTTACAACAACCATCCTGCAGTGAATTAACACTTTAATCTCTTAACTCATTCACATATAGTTTCCATTGGAATAAAGTATTATCTAATCACCTGACAATTTTGGTGATATCTTAAAGGAGAACGTGTAATTGGGAGAGTATTTGAAGGAGTAATTACGATCTTGGCACTACAAAGTACACTCTCCCTCAAATAGTTTATAAACTATTCTTGATTTTCAAGTTATGGTTCAATACAGAAAGTTAATAGACAAATATTTTGTAAAATATTTATAAGAGAGGGGTGTTTTTTCATTCCAAGTAGTAACCCCTAAAGTGGTTACTTTATGACAAAACATTGGTTTTGTGTATGCTTAAGTATTATTTATTTCACACACTCCTTACGATGACTCATGAAGGCTTTAAATTTAATATATTATGATTAATAAAATATTCATAAACTTGTGAAATAGATGTCTAAATGTAACTGCATACAGCATAGAGGTATGGAATTTGAAATGAATTTATGATAATTATGGATGGACTGAATGACCTTTAAATTGATAAATTGATGGCCACATAACTCAATATAAATTTGCATAACAAATGATATACTTATGCATATAATAAATTAGAAATAAGGATACAGTGACAGTGTTGTTAAGGTACAATAGTTAAAGTAGAGCATAATTTCTCTTTACCTGTCATAGATAGGTCAAAATACTTCATATATAACACATTTATGAGAATGATATCACATACTGGGCCAGTCAGAAGAGTGTGCTTCAAGTTACCAAAACCAGATTATTATAAACACGATCCATTTTGAGATGTCATTTATCTAAATTCATTTGATTAAAAAAATTACAGTAAAACTTCTGAAAAATTCTTAGATGGAAAAGAACATGCTCTTTGGAAGCTAAGGTGGTCTAGATTAGAAAGAGGGGGTGCACTTTATTGGGTTGTAATTTTGGGACCGGTCTTTAGTCATCAGTCTCAGAATGATGTTTGACTGCATCTAAGATGAATAAAATAATGGATATGTAGCAAGAGACCAATTACTATATGCACTATAATGAAGGTCTGGCTGTGCCAGAGGTCTCGAATCTGGCCTAAGTGTGACATCACTAGGAGACAAAGACTGACGAGGGCTCTTGTATAGTTTACATTGCAGATCGCAACTTTTTTGGCTATTCACCGCAGCCAGGCTGTTCAGGTGGACAGGCTGGTTTCATATCCACTTGTTTTTTTCCATCTGATTGTAGTCTCAGGATGAGGTTTGACTGTATGTTGACCCCCATCAGTTCTGTGGCCTACCCCAGTGCTATAGATAGACAGGAGGAGATCATCACTGAACCATTTACCTGATTCAAGGTGATTGGTGATTCTGGCAAGCTACGGTATGATATCTCTACGCCATTCTTCACTATGTAAGCCATTAGCCATACTGCAGCCTGCTGCTACTCCACCCCACCCCTACGTTTAACAAAACCTTGGTGAATACAGTTACCTTGCATCAATAGAGCAGGTTTGTACCATGGGAGAATTATCAGAAACTGATTTAAATATGGCTCTGATAGAGAGATGACCATATAAACATGTTAATGCTTATAGTGGCCAAGCAGCCTGGCAAATCTGATGCAATCTTTTTACCCTAATGCTGCTGGTGGCTAATTTGGCCAATACAAAATAATACATAAAAACTGAAAAATGACTGAAAACTCATCAGAGAGTCCTTTGTAAGAGCTTAATCCAATGAATACCTACACAACAGATGGTTTTCAAAAATCTTTGCATCCATGAAGTTGTGCCTTGGACGAAAGCAGCATCGGAAGGGTAAACAATTAAAGCCTTGATATATGCAGTTAGCCTGCATGAATAGATAAGAAAAATATGACAGGAGTAGGCTTTAAAAATTGGCTGTGATAGAGAGCTCGTGACCATATTAAAAAGGGTGTGCTTTATGTGAAATATGAGACTGGTATGCATGAAAATAATGCTATGATAGAGATTGAACTGGCCAGAAGTGGCAACATCAGAATATTACAAATGGTGTGATGTATGATAAATATATGACTTAGACTGTAACAATGGTGACAATGTCAGGATGATGGAGGTAATATATGGTAAATTTAAGAGAATGGACGGCAGGAAATATGGTTATAATAGAGAGGTAGTAATATCAAAAAGGGTGCACCAGATGATTACACTAATATGAGAGTCTGGCCTAAAAAAGCAGGGATAGTCAGATGCATCCTTATAAGAAAAGGTGCACAATAAGATGAATAGCAGACAGATGGAAAGTGAATGACTGCTTTCAAATTTCCACTTAATCTTTTATTCATGCACATGGATATATAGTATGATTGTTAGCCACCGCTACAGTGGTGGAACAATATAAGAGTATGCATTGTGCATAGCCCATGGCCCGCTCCAGTACCATTTCCCGGCCGCTCCGTGTCCTAATCTAGATATATTGCACAGCTAATCAGATAAGCTGATCATCGGCATATCTTGTAGACCTGTGAGTCTATTTGTGTTGCGTCTGGATCCTCCACCCACACCCCATGCGCTAGTAAGTTTCCCTGACAACTGCTTGCTCCAAGCAACTTCCAGATGTCTTCCACTGTGAGCTTTGATCATAACCTGAGTTTTAGCTTATGTTGGTGGTATCTATAGATCACTCTATTGTTCAGCCATTATGGCACAAATAGATTGAGGTAAATTGTTTTTACACTGAATATAAAACCATTCATTCCTGTAAAACCTAAAGCTTAAAAAACATTTTCCTCAGAAAACATATATATAGTAAAATGTTAAGAGGGTGAATTGTTTTTACAATGAATATAAAATCATTCATGCCTGTAATATCTATATGGAAAAAGCATTACCTTCATAGAAGATACAAAGCAAAATGTTAAAAATCCTATTATCCAGACAATAGATCAAAGGATTAAGTGAAGAAAATATGTGTGTCCTCCAATCCCTGTTAGTAAAAGACCTTCATTGTGCTCATACCTAACTTTCATACCTAAAGTTCTATCTAAAGGAATTATTGCATTCTCAAATCCCTCAAACTTCTCCATATCTGCACCTGTAACTCATTAGAACATGTAGGCTGCTTTACCATTGCTCTTAAGTTGCAGTAAAAATCACAGGTGTTGCTCGCCTTCCATTTATGCTGAGGTTACTTTAGTCAGAAGCCAATTATGATGCAAAGATTTCCAATAAATAACCAAACCCTGTCATGTCGGTACTCATTAGAAAGCTCTCACTGAGTTATTACTTTCAGATGAGTACCCATATGCCAGGGTTTCAGCCATATTTCAGCTTTTTTGCATCATTTTATATTGGCCAAATTAGCCACCAGCAGCGTACAGGTACTTAAGTTACCGTAGAAATCACAGGTGTTCCTTGCCCGTGCTTTCTAATGCGCCCACCAGGTGCAGGTTTCAATCAGCCAAGTAATGTACTCCAGGTAGTTTATGAGCAATGTATGTAATAGCCAGGCATTGACCTTAACATTTTCAGACAGGAACAGATCTCAGGCTCTTAGGATTTAAAATTTAGGAGCATATAATTCCCTGTGCATGTAGCGCACCTGTAACAGTGTGCTAAATCCATCTGAGATGCATTTTGCGGCACTATTAGCTAAAAGAAGGGGAGGTAAAAAAACATTCTCAAAGTGCTCCAGTTGATAATTCAGATATATCCATTTGCAAGCTTGGCTCATATGATTTAACATCTGGTCACAACATGATATGCTTCAGGGGCAACATAAAAGTTGTATATTCTAGCATCACTGCTTGAAAATACATGTGCTAAAATCACTAGCTGTAAATGCAAGCATCACTTTTTGTATATATACTATCATCACTAGCTGTAAATGCAAGCATCACTACATACTTGCATCACTAGCTCTACAAGCTTGCATCACTATAGCTGTAAATGCAAGCACCACGTTTTGTGTATTATAACAGGCATCAATAACTAGCTGTACATACTAGCATCACTTGTGGGTCTACATACTTGCATCATTAGCTCTATATGCTAGCATCACTGGTACTACATACTTGCATCACTATGCAGGCATCAATAGCTGTACGGTATACCTACATACTTTTATGTACTACTATTGCATCCATATACAGGCATCAGTAGCTACTTACATGCTAGCATCACTCTACATACTTGCATCACTATGCAGGCATCAATAGCTGTACGGTATACCTACATACTTTTATGTACTACTATTGCATCCATATACAGGCATCACTAGCTGTACATGCTAGCTTCACTCTACATACTTGCATCACTAGCTGTACATGCTAGCTTCACTCTACATACTTGCATCACTAGCTGTACATGCTAGCATCACTCTACATATTTGCATCACTAGCTGTACATACTAGCATCACTCTACATACTTGCAGCACTAGCTGTACATACTAGCATCACTCTACATACTTGCATCACTAGCTGTACATGCTAGCATCACTCTACATACTTGCATCACTAGCTGTACATGCTAGCATCTCTCTACATACTTGCAGCACTAGCTGTACATGCTAGCATCTCTCTACATACTTGCATCACTAGCTGTACATACTAGCATCACTCTACATACTTGCATCACTAGCTGTACATGCTAGCATCTCTCTACATACTTGCAGCACTAGCTGTACATGCTAGCATCTCTCTACATACTTGCAGCACTAGCTGTACATACTAGCATCACTCTACATACTTGCATCACTAGCTGTACATGCTAGCATCACTCTACATACTTGCATCACTAGCTGTACATGCTAGCATCACTCTACATACTTGCATCACTAGCTGTACATGCTAGCATCACTCTACATACTTGCAGCACTAGCTGTACATGCTAGCATCTCTCTACATACTTGCATCACTAGCTGTACATGCTAGCATCACTCTACATACTTGCATCACTAGCTGTACATGCTAGCATCACTCTACATACTTGCATCACTAGCTGTACATACTAGCATCACTCTACATACTTGCAGCACTAGCTGTACATACTAGCATCACTCTACATATTTGCATCACTAGCTGTACATACTAGCATCACTCTACATACTTGCAGCACTAGCTGTACATACTAGCATCACTCTACATACTTGCATCACTAGCTGTACATGCTAGCATCACTCTACATACTTGCATCACTAGCTGTACATGCTAGCATCTCTCTACATACTTGCAGCACTAGCTGTACATGCTAGCATCTCTCTACATACTTGCATCACTAGCTGTACATACTAGCATCACTCTACATACTTGCATCACTAGCTGTACATGCTAGCATCTCTCTACATACTTGCAGCACTAGCTGTACATGCTAGCATCTCTCTACATACTTGCAGCACTAGCTGTACATACTAGCATCACTCTACATACTTGCATCACTAGCTGTACATGCTAGCATCACTCTACATACTTGCATCACTAGCTGTACATGCTAGCATCACTCTACATACTTGCATCACTAGCTGTACATGCTAGCATCACTCTACATACTTGCAGCACTAGCTGTACATGCTAGCATCTCTCTACATACTTGCATCACTAGCTGTACATGCTAGCATCACTCTACATACTTGCATCACTAGCTGTACATGCTAGCATCACTCTACATACTTGCATCACTAGCTGTACATGCTAGCATCTCTCTACATACTTGCATCACTAGCTGTACATGCTAGCATCACTCTACATACTTGCAGCACTAGCTGTACATACTAGCATCACTCTACATACTTGCAGCACTAGCTGTACATGCTAGCATCACTCTACATACTTGCAGCACTAGCTGTACATACTAGCATCACTCGACATACTTGCATCACTAGCTGTACATGCTAGCATCACTCTACATACTTGCAGCACTAGCTGTACATACTAGCATCACTCTACATACTTGCATCACTAGCTGTACATGCTAGCATCACTCTACATACTTGCAGCACTAGCTGTACATACTAGCATCACTCTACATACTTGCAGCACTAGCTGTACATGCTAGCATCACTCTACATACTTGCAGCACTAGCTGTACATACTAGCATCACTCTACATACTTGCATCACTAGCTGTACATACTAGCATCACTCTACATACTTGCATCACTAGCTGTACATGCTAGCATCTCTCTACATACTTGCATCACTAGCTGTACATGCTAGCATCACTCTACATACTTGCAGCACTAGCTGTACATGCTAGCATCACTCTACATACTTGCAGCACTAGCTGTACATACTAGCATCACTCTACATACTTGCATCACTAGCTGTACATGCTAGCATCTCTCTACATACTTGCAGCACTAGCTGTACATGCTAGCATCACTCTACATACTTGCATCACTAGCTGTACATGCTAGCATCACTCTACATACTTGCAGCACTAGCTGTACATGCTAGCATCTCTCTACATACTTGCAGCACTAGCTGTACATACTAGCATCACTCTACATACTTGCAGCACTAGCTGTACATACTAGCATCACTCTACATACTTGCATCACTAGCTGTACATGCTAGCATCACTCTACATACTTGCATCACTAGCTGTACATGCTAGCATCACTCTACATACTTGCATCACTAGCTGTACATACTAGCATCACTCTACATACTTGCATCACTAGCTGTACATACTAGCATCACTCTACATACTTGCATCACTAGCTGTACATGCTAGCATCACTCTACATACTTGCATCACTAGCTGTACATACTAGCATCACTCTACATACTTGCATCACTAGCTGTACATACTAGCATCACTCTACATACTTGCATCACTAGCTGTACATGCTAGCATCACTCTACATACTTGCATCACTAGCTGTACGGTACCTACATACTTTTATGTACTACTATTGCATCCATATACTTGCATCAGTAGCTGTACATGCTAGCTTCAATGGATCTACAATCTACATACTTGCAGCACTAGCTGTACATGCTAGCATCAATTGATCTACAATCTACATACTTGCAGCACTAGCTGTACATGCTAGCATCAATGGATCTACAATCTACATACTTGCAGCACTAGCTGTACATGCTAGCATCAATGGATCTACAATCTACATACTTGCAGCACTAGCTGTACATGCTAGCATCAATGGATCTACAATCTACATACTTGCAGCACTAGCTGTACATACTAGCATCAATGGATCTACAATCTACATACTTGCATCGCTAGCTCTACATGCTACTGTGATGCTAGTATCACTGGTCATACATACTTGCAGCACTAGCTGTACATACTAGCATCACTGGATTACATACCAGGGGTCCAGCTAGACACTAGCCTGATAGCCAATGGCTACAGAAAATTGTGTTGGGCTATAACAATATTTGCCTTTGTAGCCCGCCTGGCTACAAAGGCAATGATATATGTTGATATCATCAACATATACCCCATTATATCTCTTAAATATCATGTACAATATTCCCTTCAGAAGCTGAACCAATGAATGAAACATATTTAAGATAAAGTTTATTGGAGAATACAACAACAACTCTTTTATTCATTATTTTAATAGTCAGGCTATAAGGTTTTCAGTCGGGCTATGAGGATTTGAGTACCTATAGCCCGGCGGTCCTCCACAGTTTCCAGCCCAAGCTTGACCCCTGTATACTAGTAACATTTCTGGCAAGATGTTCGGTCAGGTGATTAACTCCTATCTTTTTTGCGCAATGATTGTCGTCAGTTGATCCCCAGATGGTGCTGCACTCCTACGTAACCATTCCCCCCTAATGCCTAAGAGCTTTCCTCCCCAATCTAACACAATTATCCTAAAACACCTGTGCTATTTTCATGCGAGCCGACTGCTAAATAAAGAATGGGAACGACATTATTCCTTTCCCCTAGGAAAAGGCTAGTGACATTTGCCACGTAATGGCAGTCTTTCTGCTAAAAATAAACGCCGACAAGCTTTTTATTGTAAAACCTCTGAGAGGGGGAGTATCACGTCTACTCTTCTTTAATTAATAGAGAATGTGTGTATATATATATATATATATATATATATATATATATATATATATATATATATATATATATATATATATATATATATATATATATATATATATATATATATATATATATAAATATATATATAAATATAACTTGGCCATCGGAGAGGTAATTATCAGAGGTTTCTGAGGCACACAGCTTTATAATATCTCAATCAACAGTCAATCATCAACACATTTGGCTTTTCCCTTGCTATTGACCTGGCTAGGAGAGAATTAATTATTAATCAGCACTGCTTTATAATTGGACAACTACTAACAAGGACAATGTTGTGATGAAGAAGAAATGAATAAGTGTGTTATGTATACATAGCATGTGCTATAAGGATGTCTTAATCAATTGTATATTCTATACACCTGTACCTCTTCCCACAGGTATAATTATACATCCATAGTACCATTATTTACAAACTCATTCAAGAGAGAAAAGCAATTGGCCAAGAAAATATGCCTACATACATGCACTCTTTTACAGCCATTGTAAGATAGTACACTATCTTACACCATGCAGTTATTGCCAGTGACTTAGGGTAAAGGCGTTGTTTTTTTGCTGGGTGCTCCTGTTTCTTCCACCAGTTACAATTGTCTAGTCACGACTCATCCACAATATGGCAGAAAAAGTGACGAAAAACAAGATTCTAAATACACAAGTTATTACAAAAATTGCTCCTCTACTCTAGTTGAAAAAAACCTGCCTGCCCACCCAAATACACAGATGCATAATAAAACAGAAAGACAGGCATACACATACTCAAAAATATGCCAATTCTATCTACCATTTTAGAGCACCTTAACCTTTATGCTACTGGTGGCTAATTTGACCATTACAAATTGATGCAAAGAAACCTAGAAAAAATTACTGAAACCCTGGCAAATGGGTACTCATCTGAAAGTACTCAACAAGAGCTATCTAATGAATACCAACATGACAAGGTTAAGATGGTTTTCAAAAATCTTTGCATCCTTGTGCTTTGGACGAAAGAAGCCTCAGCATTTAAGAAGGGTTAAAATGAAAAAGCCTACCCGCCCACACTCACATACATTTGCCACAAAACAAAGAAAGACAGACACACACATACTCAAAAATACACAAATTCTGTCCACCAAGAGCACCTTAAACGCAAGTTCATGTCATCTTGTACTGTACACTCAAAACCAAGTCACCAACAAGGCACTAGGCTGGCTAAGCATTGGGATTTATCACATATTCCTCCTCCGTCGCAGGGAGTCTAGCAGAAAGACTGGAGCCAGGAGGGACATTGCGTGTGCTCTCAAGTGGGTAAAACTATGTAATTTACCTGCGTGTTTACAGCGCAGCAAGCCAGCGTGAGATGAAATAAGTGTAGGTACTTGGGTGTGTGCGTACCAACATTAACTCATTACCTATCCGCTGTACTGCTGGTAATACTACCCTATCATACTGGTTTAACTGATCCATTATACATCAATCCATTCATGATTTGGAATTTTGTTATTTGTCACTTTTTCTGCCATTTTCCGACTAAGTTAAACTAGAAAGTTGTAAGTAGTGGAGGAAACCAGACTACCAAGTGAAAACCACCGCCTAACCCCAAGTCACTGGCAACTTTCTCACTTGCCCTGGCCAGAATTCAAACCCGGGCAGTGGTGAGATGCAACTAGTAGTCTGTGGCAACACCTTAGACAAAGCGACCACCAGGGTAGGCCCTTCATTCAAGATTATAACACTGAATAACCCAATAATTTTCATTACATCTTAATGATCATAGCATTTTTAATACTTCTTATAATGGATGTTAAACCAAAACCGTTTTTCAAATATTTTTGTGAATTCATGCCCAATGCAAAGGTTATTTTCATTTATGGATCCAATGATATCAAAGAAGAGCTTTTGGCATGAAAAGGTTGTTTAATGGAGAAGTCTCACCAATTTGGAGCAGAAAGATATATTTCCATAATAATGCAAATATATTATGTAATATTTAAATATATTTCCATAGTTAATTTAAGAGGATTACACTTTGAAATGTACATTAGAAGTAGTACCTGCATGGAGAGAGAGGGGTTTAGTCATTACATCTTGAAATGGTGTATGTGTCACACAATAATTCCCAAGGGTTAAGACTATATAGGGGGATATCCCTGGCGAATATAAGGGTCCTAGCCAGGATTCAGAAACGACCCAAAGATTTGTATCAAATTGTAGAATTATTGGGCATCAGCCACTATATATTCAGACTAAAACCATAAACATGTATTTATTCACTGAAAAAAATGATATTCATGTGCACTGTCGTGTTATTAGACTGAGGGAAAAATATTCAATAATTTGCTTGAAATTGAGTTTTAGAAATTCCTCACAAAAAATGGATGAATTGTCATAATAGAAGGTTTGGGTGTCAAAATGATGCCCAATCAGCTTGCTATTAACCCTTCCAATGATGAGGCTACTTTTGTCCAAAGCACAATTAGGACACAAAGATTTTTGAAAACCATCTAACCCTGTCATGTTGGCATTCAATGGAATGCTCTCACTGAGTACTCTGAGATGTGAACCAATGGGCTAGGCTGTCAGTCATTTTTGCATAGGGTTTAAGACCATGCCTGGCAACATAGCATCTATTGGCTAATAAAATATACATACATGCATATCAGATCTAACAATTGTCACAGGATAAGCTTTACTGTGCAGCTACTGTGCCTGCTTCCACAATCAATAGATAATAACTGGTTGACACATGGTGGCATTTCAACAGCAAGGATAGGATTAATTAATAATTGCTCTTGTTCTGTTACAATGCACAATGATTAGCAGGGACATCTATAGCCAGGCTAATTAATAAACAATGAGTTAACTGATCATTTCCTGCTAGAGTTTAATACGTACCCTGCGACACTTTTTATGGGATGTACTGAACATGGTTTTGTTAAAAACAATAAATATTAAGCCCATCCATATATGTATGTGTGTATACTAGTATATATACATATATATATATATATATATATATATATATATATATATATATATATATATATATATATATATATATATATATATATATATATATATACATATAAATATATATATAAATATATATATATATATATATATATATATATATATATATATATATATATATATAGATAGATAGATAGATAGATAGATAGATAGATAGATAGATAGATAAAGATAGATATAGATATATAAAGATAGATATAGATATATAAAGATATATACACAATTTAATTTGTTTGAACCTGTTTCCTAAATAGAGTATACCTTGTGATATAGATCGTGACATTTGAGTTTATGATACAACCATCTAAATCTGGGTTCGCGGTGTTATCTATCAAAACTATGGATGGCACTCACAACCTATTTCCTAGGATGCATCTGTATAGTGTATGCTTTTGTAACACATTCTTAAAGAATCATTCGCTGCAGAGATAAATGAGTAGGGCAGTAAGATTGATGAGATCCCCCTCTGGGTAAGGGAGACATTTTGCATGACAGCATTTCTTCACTCAGATCTCTCACTCCATGTATTTATATACTCAGGTGGGTGGATTAAATAACAGTGAAGGGTACTATCTATTACAGCTTGTTGTGATATAACAGGAATCACACTGTAGTGTAGTTGAAGGTAGAGGTATCATGGACACCCTCCACAGTGAACAGATCTCTCTCCTTATGGCCTAAAAAAATTGCTTGTTTCCTGTAACGGTCTGAAAAAACTAGTTTTGTTCAAAAATGTGTGTTTTATACATGTTTTATGTTGATTCGGAGTTGGGAGGGCAGAAAAAACTTTGGGGTGGTAGGGATTTTTCCTCTGAGTAAAAACAACTGTTTTTAGGCCTAAACAATACTGCCTGCTTTCACCTGTCAGAAGTAACATGTATCATTACATCGAAATATCAAAAATATATATATTTATATTAGAGACCTATCTGAGTGGCAGTTAACAATGAATCTTTTTCAAAGAAGTTCTGAATAGTGTCATACCTCACTTTTCTTGTCTCATTACAATAAGGAAGAAAAATGTGACACAACACGCGTATGATACAATGCAAAAACATGATCAATGTTTCATAATTCTTTATGTCCTGGCATAGAGAGCGTTTTATTGAATATCTTAAAGCATAGTATTTAAAATAATTATATTCAAATACATGCATTATCAACATATTAAACCTAAAAAAGATTATACAAGGACATCCCAAGAGAGGGGCGGCTGAAGTTCATATCCTGTCATTTATATATGCTCACTGAATAGCATAGTGGGTTTTCTCAAAAGCAGTCAATGAGACGCATAAGGTATCTGTTTTAGGGTGAGATTCTAGCTTGTTCCAGAAACATATAAATGAATATAATTTCAATTAGGACAAAGATAAACGTAAACCCACTCTAAGGCAAATCGAGACTTGGGGGATGAAGTGGTTAACCCTTTCAATGCTGAGGCTATACTTTCATACAAAGCACAAGGATGCAAAGACTTTTGAAAACCATCCAAACCCTGTCATGTTAGTATTTATTGGAAAGCTCTTGTTGGGTACTCTCAGATGAGTACACATGTGCCAGGGTTTCAGTCATTTGTCAGGTCTTTTCAATTTTGCATCGTTTTGTATTGGTCAAATTGGCCACCAGCAGCATATTAAGGTTTAAATATTCCCCCTAACGGTGAGGTTAGGAACTATGAAAAGGGCACTTCAGTGGGGGATGAAGTGGTTAAAACTTCCCCCTATTGGTGAGTTGAGGAACTATGTAGAGTTAAAGCCGTCTTTATCTCCCACCTGCTCCGTGAGGCGGCAGACATGTTTATGCTGGAGCTGTGAACAATGGATCCAATCCAGAGAGTTTAATTCCATTAGTGAAGTTATGCATATTAATAACGAGATGATTGCAGCATTCATTTGCAGCAGTCGGGTTAATTAATGGATGCTGGGGAGTGTTTAATAATGGAAGGATGAAAGGGCATTTATCAGTATCAGGCCTATACAATATTAAAGAGTAGCAGGAATAGATAGTCGGCGGGATGAGATTCTGGCACTAGCTGACTGCAGATGTCTTCTCTCCTCCACCTCAGCAGCATTAACCCTTCCAATGCTCAGGTTACTTCTCTCCAAAGCACAAGGACGCAAAGATTTTTGAAATCCATCTAAACCCTGTCATGTTGGTATTCATTGGATAGCTCTCGCTGTGTATTCTCAGATGAGTACCCATTTGCCAGGGTTTCAATAACTTTTCAAGTTTTTTGCATCATTTTGTAATGGCGGAATTAGCCAGCAGCAGCATAAGAGTTTTAAGAAGAACACCTACACACTCCTCTACTCTGTACCAGCTGACTCCTCATGTGATGATGATGGATTGCACCAGTTATACGAGCCGACTTTCACATAAGAGAAAAGTCCCTTTCAAGTTATCTTAGCTGCCTATAACACTGACACAGAAATGCTTGTAACCTGGATCTACTAAACAGAATATACATATGATCAAAAGTGTGTGTGTGTGTATATAACCCTGTGTGTCAGGATGCGGATCGTTATTCGATACATCAATAATATCGATTGTCCATAAGGGAAAGTAGCGATTCATTTCAAATTATCTTAAACAATATGCTTTTCAAGAACCGTATGATTTATTCATTTCTTTTCCTTGGTTCAAAATTATGATTTACCTCATTAACACCAGTTTAACTAAGAAACATATCTACCAAAGTAACGTTTGTACTGATCAAATGTATAAAACAAAACAGACAATTGATCAATTGTCAATATCCATCACTTTAAACAAAGCAGCAATAACAAGAGGTTCTCAGCCAATTCTTATTGGATGCTAGCAATTGTTATGCAGAACTGTGTTATGGGCAAGGCAGTGATTGCAACACCTTTCCAACTCCATTGTATTCACAGGGAATTGTTCAAGGCGAGAGGGTGAGGTGAATGAACCTTTTGAGGGAGAGGAAAAGAAGAAGCCTTAGAGCACTGTCAAGTCCCTGGAGAGATGTATGTGTAGTGAATGCTAAGTGTGTTTTACATCTACCTTCAGCACTTTCTACTCAGCTAGTCAGCCCTTTCCATGCTGAGGCTATCTTCGACCATGGGAGAAAAATGCAAAATGTTTTTGAAAACATCTAAACCCTGTCATGTTGGTATTCATTCGAAAGCTCTCTCAGATGAGTACCCATATGCCATGGTTTAAGCCGTTTTTTAAGCTTTTTTGCATCATTTTGCATTGAGCAAGTCAGCCACCAGCAGCTAAAGGGCTAAACCCTACTAGCAGGAACGCGTGAGAGGGACACTCACTGTATGTAATAAAAGTATCTTACAGTAGCTACTCTTTCCCACCTCTTAACCCTTCCATTCCGAAGGCTACTTTCGTCCAAAGCACACGGATGCAAAGATTTTTGAAAACCATTTAAACTCTGTGATGTTGGTATTTATCAGATTCACTGAGTACTCTCAGATAAGTACCCATTTGCCAGAGTTTCAGTCATTTTTCAGCTGTTTGCATCATTCTGTATTGGCAAAATTAGCCACCAACACTCCAACAGAATAAATGTTAATCTACCTGTCATGTTATCTCTCTTCTGTCTCTTTTGTTACTATATGTTACTAGGAAAGTAATCTATGATTGGCAATATAACCCACTTGTCAAAGACTTAGCCGCAATATGGCAGAAAAAGAGACGAAAAAGGAAATTCAAAATCTAACCTACTAGCAATAAAGAGAAAGGAAAGAAGTTCCTCTCTTGACTACCATAAAGAGGAATAACTCCTCGCTGCTGCGCCCTCATTTTCCTCTTGTTTTATAGACTTGTTTTGGATTGTGGGAGGTCTAGCCTTGGCATGGCGTCTTTCACGTCATATTCAGGCTGGTCTATGGTCTACATATCAAAACCCACGCAGCCGAGTTCATCAAAACAACACCCAAAGCCTGGAAATCAATTTGTGGTGAATCTTTCTTGGACTGTTCAGCATTCACAATAAGGCCTAAAAGTATTGTTTTCTGTAACACCACAATAAAAATTAGGCTAGGTAGGTAGGAAAATGTTTTTTATCTAAAAACATTTTTTTTAGTGGTAAATGATAGGCTCATAGTTGAGATATTCTTGTTTTTCATTTGGAATACAGTGATTTTGATTAAAAATTGTCATAAAAAGATTTAGGGTAGGGCCGGAAATATAGGATAGGTAGGGTTACAGGAAACAAACAATTATTATTTAGGTCTATGTGGTTGCCCACTAACCAAAAAGCACCTCACTTTGGCATTGGATACAAACCTTCTCCCTTCATAGAATAAGGGTCAAACAGTTTCTTCCAAAAAACATTCTCAGATGTACAATAAACGGAAAACAGGAGATCCATGATGTAATCAAAATTTTGATGAGAGCTGAAATAAACTTACACTATTCTTCAATCTTTAGTAAAAAGGAATGCCATGTTTCTCATTAATGGTTAATCTGACTTGAGGCACACGGAAAGTTGCCACTGAATTGGAGTTAGGGAGTAATTTTTACTGATTAATCCAGCTAACAACTGGCTAGTCATGATTCAGCTGGAATATGGCAGAAAAAGTGACAAAAACAAAATTCTAAATTCAACTGCATTGCAAATCAAATATGAGGGACTCTAATCAAGTATCTGCAAGTAAAGGGGGAAAGTTACCACCTATCTTAACACATGAGCAAGATAGTTGTGCTGATTTAAGTGTTGGTCTGGTTTTATGCCCACTGTACTCAATGCTCAAAATGAAAAAAACAAAAACAAGAAAAACATGTATCTAGTGAGAACCTCACCCTTTTTTTGTCATACTGGGAGGTTGAAATTATGACAATAATGACCCTTAAATGTAAGCAGGGAAAAGTGACAGTTGGTTGACCAAAGTTATTAGTAGCCTCAAGGTTAGGATGAAAATGGCAAACAATTGTTGCAAACAATTACAAAGACAATCACAACCTAAATTTGCCAATTTTTTCAATTCAATATATTTTGTATATCATGATGTGCAACTTGATGGTGCCTGCTGCATGCCTCTTATAACCAAATAAAGAAGGTAATTATTCATTGTGAAAATTTTATCTCTATGACTCTGCTAATTCAGCTAATTTGACACCTTTCACTTTCTAGAAACCCCCTATTATAAATGTGTTCCAAATACGTCTACATGAAATCAAAAAATTAACATTTTGGAAACTCAATCCCACTTTTCTGGATAAACACAGTTTAATACCTCCACTGATTGTAGCTATTAAACAAAATGTTAATCATCAATCCCCTGATAGTTGCAATAGCAATTGGTAAAGGTATAAACTTGGTGTCAATTATTTTTATCCTCAGACAGGTACAACAGATTCTACAATTGCATTCCTAAAAGGCAAGGATTTAAAACAATTCTAACCTTCTTTTCCTTAAACGTTACCTATATTACAATTAGTCAAAAGTAACAATGCCTTTTTCACTTCCAGTTCCACCAGTCCACCTCCTTAATAATTGCAGACTTATATACATTTTTACATTGTCATGGCAAAGACTAATTTACATTTTTGCATTGTTTGTTTCTTCTACACTTTTGCTTTTGTGTAGCTAATTTATACTGGTGACTCCGAATTTCGCATGCATCCACAAAACCTCCTCTTCCAATCTCTCCTCCGCAAATCTCACATAGCGCTACACAGCAGCCCGGCGCGCTGTTTGGGAACCCCCCTCATAGCCCGCCGCCGCAACGCAGCCAAGGCAGATGCTTTACCTACCTCAATTGACAGTATTCACGCTTGTATTATTGTAGACTATTTCCATTCCTCATTGAGTGTTGTGGTAGTATTAGTACATGTAGTAGTAGTTGTTGTTGTAGAAGTGCTTGTATACTAATAGTAGCGCAAGCCAGGACTGACTGATTGTCACGGATAGAGGATGTGTGATAGGAGTTAATCCATAGTAAAGTGATTACATCCAGCCCGACGCTGTCCGAGCACTAGTAGTGTTCAGCATGACTGCGACTGGCAGCGCCTGCAATGACATCACTCGCCAGCTATGACGTCACACGCGCGCGCGCTCACAGCGAGAGGGAGAAAGGGAGGAGGCAGTCAGCTCGTGGTCTTCTGTTCACACGGCAACCGCATCAGCAGCAATAGCAGCAGCGGCGTGGTCTAGTGGCTGCGGCAGTGAGCAAGGATGGGGCTGCCCCTCACAAACGGGGCGTGGAGGGGTTCGATTCCTCTTTAACCCTCATGCTGCTGATGGTTAATTCTGCCAATACAAAATGATGCAATAAAAAGCTGAAAAATGACTGAAACCCTGGCACATGGGTCACCCATAGTGAATAGTACGGTACTCATCAGAGAGAACTCAGTGAGAGCTATCTAACAAATACCAACATGACAATGTTTAGATGGTTATCAAAAATATGTGCATCCTTGTGCTTTGTATCAAAGTAGCCTTAGCATTAGAGGGGTTAAACTGGGGCAACCACTGAAAACCTTCAATTCTTACTCTTTATTGTCTGTCGCCAAATTATAGGGAGAGATTTCTTGATCATTTCATATCATCGTTAATACTATCTGTGACTGTGTTGTCTGCATATACAATAATGCTCTACTTCTTATGTCTGAGCCACGCTTTGACCCTTCCAATGCTAAGGCTATTTTCATCCATAGCACAAGAACGCAACTGTTTATGAAAAGCATCAAACCCTTTCGTGTTGGTACTCATTGGATGGCGCTCATGGGGTACTCTCTGATGAGTAGCCATGTGCCAGGTTTTAAGTAGTTCTTAAGGTTTGTTGCATCATTTTGTTTAGGGCCAAATTAGCCACCAGCAGCATGAGGGTTAAAAAAGGGGGAGGCGAAACCTTTATAAAAAATTTAAAAAGAGAAGAGGCAGCCAAATGTACTGTTCTTCTGCTCATACGGCAACCGCATGAGCACTAGCAGGAGTTGAGTAGTGGTTGCAGTGAGCAGGCTACTAGGATGGGGCTGCCCCGCCGCCCGCCGCCTCACAACACGTTGCTCACTGGTGTGAATAAATTGACTTGCTGTTCCCCGCCATTAATCTTTCGCCACTTGCCGGGAAGTGGAGGCAACCAAGCGAGCGCGCCCATCAGATATTGATGACTGCAAACTGTTGAGAAGATGGTGACCGCTCCTCGCTCCTCCTCGGCGCAGCTCTCAATCAAAGCACTCATAAACAAACCCCTGCACTTCTTAGCGGAAGCACAGGAGATCTTCTAATGGCCAGTTCCATCCTGCTACTAAACCTATCACATCTTTAACCCTTATGTTGCTGATGGCTAATGTGGCCAATACAAAAATGATGCAAAAAAAAGAACAACCGCAAAATGATATAACTCCTGGCACATATGGGTACTCATCAGATCTGATAGTATCAAATGAATACCACCATGACAGGGTTCAGATGGTTTTAGGAAATCGTTGCGTCCTTGAGCTTTGGATGAAAGTAGCCTCAGCATTGGAAGGGTTAACACTCTCGATCAAACACTGATACATGTATAGCTTTATAACAACGAAATATTTTGAGAAGGATTTGACTGGAAGTTTTCTCTTATTGGGTTTTTACAATCCATCTTCAAATATATTCAGTAATTACTCTTAAGTTGATGAGATATGAAGTTGTCCGAGTACGTGGGAATTTAGTTGTAAACATGTTAAAGAAGCCCCGACAATCCCCTCTCTATGACTTCTCAGGAAGATGGCCTTTGAAAGAAATGATTTGTCAATTCAAAGTAATCACAGAAATGGACCTGGTGATTACAGTGCCAACATTTGATTCCTGCACTAAATACGTCGGTAGCTCGAGCATAATACACGACCACACCACACAGTTTTCTAGCCATGGATGCTTGGATGACCTTAGCATTGGCCTTGTCTCCTAGTGACGTCACATTTAGGACAGATTCGAGACCCCTGACATAGCCAGGCCTTCAGTATAGCACATTTAGTAAGTGGTCTCTCGCTACAGTACAGACATTTAATTCCTGCACTAGCCGACCGAACGTCTGCCAGTGCCTAGTTGTACACACGTCCATTGATAACATGTCAAAGAAATAAGACAAGCACATCAATGAACCATGTAGCTTGCAAATCAAAACTACATTCAGTTGTAAGGTCATCCATGCCCAGGAAACTGGGTGGCAATTGGGCGTGCGGAGGTGTATTATGCCCAGGCTGCCCACGCACTTAGTGCAGGAATTAAATATTTGCACTGTACATATCCAGTCTTTTATTCGTTTAAGATACAATACAGATTTCGCGTGAACTGTTGTAGTAGGATGATCACACCTAGGCAATCTAATAAACGGAGGAGGGTCCGGACTCCCCGGGAACAATATAAGTGGCAGTCGGATGAGTTCTCTGGCAACTAATTACGGCATGATCTCAAAATAAGGTTTGCCACAGTGCACTCGGCGGGGAAAAGCACAATTTAATTAGATATTGTCATTTTCCGCGGGATCTCAGTGTAAGTTTAATCGCCCCCTGCTGGGAGTAATAGGAACTACTGCCGGATCTCATTCTGCGCTCACCAAAGAGGATGTAATCACTAAATGTAGCACTCCTCGGAGATCGACAACATATTGGTTGAGTTTGTCCCTAGCCCAGGATAACCATGTTAGAACACGGAGAGCGACAGTGTAATTACAGAAATTAATAAAGGAATAAAACTAGCAGAAGAAAATGATTCAATTTGCCCACTCGCCCACTGGGAGCAAAATGAATGAGTTTCCGCTGATCGTAAATCAAACAAATCCTCATTATTTTGCCTTCCTGACAGCTTATTGAGGCTCTAAGTTGAAGACTCTGCCATCATAGAGTAATTAAAAGAAAATTCCGGGCTCAAATAACCAGGTTGTCCACGGAAATAAACCCCAGGCTAATTATATTTAAATGCTTTCATAGGAAGAGAGATTTTGAGCTACTAGTCCACAGTAGACGGGACTGATTGGGTTTAAATACTTTAATTAGCTACCGATCCTTTGTTTCTTAATTGTACTTCAGGGTTTTTTCGGTCATTAAAATGGTAATGATAAATCATTATTTTATCATGATAAACAGTTTTAAGGCGTGCACTTTTCAAATTAAATGGTGAAATGCGGTGATGCGACTGGAAGATGGATCAAAAAGTTTTGCTTTCACGCAAAAATTGATGAGCATTGTTTTCTTTAAACTTTGAACATACTAATTCTTATTAAAGTTGTATTAATGTGAGGCATTTTATATAGATCTGTCATTTTGTTGGTTTCTTAGCTGAAGGACTACAATGAATACAATTTGTTCACCAAACACTTATTCTGAGGCTATTGTCAATTGGACAGTGCCTGCCTTGATAGGCGAGTTCTTCTCGCTGTCTCTCACCACTGCCAAGTTTTGAATCCCAGCCGTTGCATGTAAGGAAGTTGCCAGTGACTTGGGGTTAGGTGGTGATGTTCGTCAGGTACACCGGTGTCCTTCACTCTTTCAACTGGATAGTCACCACAGCTCAAATTCCCATACGAAAAGTTTCACGCATAAAAAACACATGGCATGATATTTTCATGCCTCAAAATGTCATTTTCATGCATGAAAACTTTGATTTCCATACATGGAAATTTCCTGAAATGGAAATTTCGCTTCAGAATTTATTTTTATTTGGGGGGGGGGGGGCAAACTTTTCGTACTAGACAGCTCAGGTTCGCTAGTGTGCTTACAACTGTACCTGGGGACCGCATGAGAGTGTTGGAAGCAGCCAAGTAGATCATGCGTGAGAGGGTTAATCATCATACGACCAAATATGGCATAACTGCGGTGTCTGTCAAATCCCCGGTGCAATATCGACATAAGTCTAGTTCCTGCCTGTACACGTTACATCACTTATGCATTTAATGTATGAATAATGTACATCTTGCACTGTAATGGGCACCCCCTTGGGACCTGGCTGTTACTAATTGGCTAAGTCATGGATATCACTCTGGGTAACGTAATTGTCAGTAACATTGTCTCACATGGTATTGTCATGCTGCACAAGTGCTTGCCAGGTGCCTTGATTCTTTTTTCAAAAACAGCAGTTGCGAAGTTTTAGATAAAACTATACTAACCTTGACGGCAAGAGGTATTACAAAAAAGTTTCTGCATGAGAAAATATTTGGAGGTATTGCAAATAATCAGGTTATTAAATATTATTATCTTGAGTGTAAAAGATGTAATCTATCAAAAAAGGAAAGTAGGGAAAGAGATGACCCTGTCAGATGTAAAAAAATGCCTACTGAAAAACCTATCTATATTAAAATCGAAAGAAATTGTGTCAATTGAAAATGATGCTTTTGCAAATAGATGGAACCCTTTCATACAAGACTTAAAGGAAGATATACACACCAGAAACAGCTGGTATTCCATATGAGTTATGACCTTGTATATCTATCCATCTACCTGATATTTTTCATACAGAAATAAATGATACATTTGTTACACTGTGATTCCATGTTATGGAGAATAAAAACCCTGTTACACATGTGTGTAATTTGAAATTGTAAAAAAACTATACTAACCTTGACGGCAAGAGGTATTACAAAAGAGTTTCTGCAAACTTTCTCACAACTCGTCCTTTCCCTCCAAAACTGTATTGTCTACCCACTGACATGATAATCTATCACTAGTCACTGATAAACTCATTGCTCGTACCAATCTACACTGTTATACAATTACACGGGCAGATTACTGCTAGCCATCACTACAATAGGATATTACTCTAATTGAGTTACGGGAGTGGTAGTAATATGGCCATTTGCAGAAGTACTGGGTGACTTGTCTGTCATTAATAGTTACGGAAATATCTACATTCTAATCTGGTTTGAGGGGTTCAATGAACCCCTCGTCTGTTTTGCATTTTAATTGCATTGTATTGTATTGTATTTTAAGTGCATTGTATTGTATTGTATTTTAATTGCATTGTATTGTATTGTTAGGGTCTGTGGAGATGAGGGGAACAGATGATTGATCCTACAGCACGGAGGCACAGTAATATACATACTAGATAACAACTATAGTATAATGCAGTACATCTCACGTTTCACAACAGCAGGTATTATACTCCATTAAATAAGACCTCAAATGTCATTTACTTGTGTCATTAGGGGGAGGACGAGATGTAATCTTAAATATGGGGGCACTAAGTCGAGAGAGAGAGAGAGAGAGAGAGAGAGAGAGAGAGAGAGAGAGAGAGAGAGAGAGAGAGAGAATGAGAGAGAGAGAGAGAGAGAACCTACCTAAGCTGAAAATCTCAAGTAGTATATTGAAGATGAGGGCAGAGGTATATTATAAAACCGGGGTATGGAGTAGCTTGCCGCAGAGTAGGTTTATCACAGAGACTTCCAAGAGCTCATTTGTATAACAATAGTGTCTGACTGATGTATGGGCTGTGTCATATCTCTGTAAGTCTATATGTCTCTGGTTTGTCACCAAGACCGATTGTTCACAGTGAGTGGTAGATTTCAAGTGTGATTTTCTACCGCCAGGCGGAGACATGTTCTAAGGAGATGAGCTCATTGCTTGAGCGAGTTTGTATTAGAGAAGAAGCTAACGGAGAGGGATCTTAATTAACCCTTCCAATGCTGAAGCTACTGTCTTCCAAAGCACAATCACGCTTATTTTTCGAAAACCATCCAAACCCTGTCATGTTGGTACTCATTTGAAAGCTCTTGCTGAGTACTCTCAGATGAGTATCCATTTGCCAGGGTTTCAGTCATTTTTCAGGGGTTTTTTTTTTTTGGGGGGGGGGGGGTGATTTTATATTGGGGAAACTAGCCACCAGCAGCACAAGGGTTAAAGCAGCTTATAAGGAGTCTCTTATCAGTGGGACACACGTGTATACTATGGGGGAGGATATCCAGCGTGCTCACAGTAGAGTGACTAAACGAGACTGGCATGTGTCATGTTTTGCGCATAACAAGAAGCAGAGCGGATCTTTATCAAATAGGACATCATTCACTTCATGAACAGCTTTAGGGATTTTGCGGCCTATAAAGAACCCGAATCGCTCGAAGATCACGAACATTAAAATAAACATTCTTATTGAAGTGGTAAACAAGTGAAGCCATTACACTCAGTTTCCTTGTAAAAAACATTCACACGTTTAGACATTTATGTATTTACGAAGAAGTTTAGCATTAAAGCGTGTCGTACTTTATTTAGAAAATTGAAGACATACTCTTGCTTAAATTCATGCAAAAACGATTAGCACTATATTCAACTGTCAATTGCCGTGTCTCCATCAACTGTGTTTAACCCTTATGCTGTTGGTGGCTAATTTGGCCAATACAAAACGATGCAAAACCCTGAGAAATGACTGAAACCCTGACAAAAGGGTACTCATCTGAGAATACACGCGAGAGCTATCCAATAAATACCAACATGGCAGGGTTAAGATGGTTCTCAAAAATATTTGCGACCTTGTGCTTTGGACGAAAGTAGCCTCAGCATTGGGAGGGTTAAGGACATACCTTTGCAAGTCAGGTCTGCTCCCATTAGCCATTCATTCTATGGAAAGAAAGGCCTTCATTTCGCCATGATACGTCTCACTTGCTAGATTGATCACTTCCCTTGCTAGCTGTGTGCGAAAGCACTTTTGAGACTAAGCCATTTGTTTTCTCTGGCAAGAAGGAAATGTAAAAAACAAGCTCCATTTCCTTGAGAAAAATACAGTCAATCTGTCAAACTCACTATCAAAGATCATGGACGGGTATTTGGGATTTCGTTTTCCGTCACCTTTTCTGCCATATTGTGGTTAAGTCTTGAATTGTGAGTTGTAACTGGTTGAGGTGACCGGCGTACCCGGCGAAACCACCGCCTAACACCAAGTCACTTCAATTCTAACTTGCCTCGGATGGGATTCGAATGCAGACGGTGATGAGAGACAGCTAGGAGTCAATGTCAACGCCTTAGACCACACGGCCATGGACGGGATTACTCAAAAGTCGTCACAGTTCGAAAGTACTAGAAACGAGTGCATTTATCTTATAGAGGGTATTTTAGAACCTAATAACATATCTTTATTTCAGAGGTGCCCTCTTGAGCAAACTCGACTGTTTATAGGGGTAATGGTCACACTAAAGGGGATTAGGGCCTATATGCTGACACTATGTATTTATCCGACCAAATATTCAGGAACTGAGTAACTATTCCGTTGAAACCTTGTATCTAGCACTGCGTATATTCTTTAACTGCATCTTTCCCTGTACTTGTACGAAGGGTCCGTACTATCCCTATACTATGCAAATGAATGAACGAATGAATGGTTGCTTAAAGGCGCATTGGCACACACAGGCTATTTAGTGAAATTACATCTGTGTAAACTAATGGTCCTATGTTATTGTCGAAAACAGCAATAAAGCAATTAATACATAGACATATTAAGTATAAGTTGTGCATGTATGGTTGTTTCAAAAGAAATTAAATTCGTAAAATGTTTTACAAACGGTAAAACAGTCTAGCTATCCCTATGCATTCCGGTATATATCTTGCAACGTTGTATCTACCACTGCATACATTCCAAAAGTGTATCCCTGTATATTCTGAGAAACTCTGTATCTACAGTAATGACATTTAATTCCTGCACTAGTTGACCGAACGTATGCCAGTGCTTGTTTTTACAAATACCCACGGATAACACACATATATATATATATATATATATATATATATATATATATATATATATATATATATATATATATATATATATATATATATATATATATATATATATATATATATATATATATATATATATATATATATATATATATATATATATATATATATATATATATGTATATATATATATATATATATATATATATATATATATATATATATATATATATATATATATATATATATATATATTCTGAGAAACTCTTTATTCATCCCTGCATAACTCTGAAACTCTGTCCATATTTGCTTATGCATGTATCATAAAGCTCTATCTTTACCTCTGCACATCCCGCAACTTTCAATATACCATTGTATATCTTGAAACTTTAACACATTCCAATGCTGAGGCTACGTTCATCCAAAGAACAGGGACGCAACGATTTTTGAAAAACATTTAAATCCTGTCATGCTAGTATTCATTTAATAGCTATCGCTGAGTACTATCAGAGAAGTACCAACAAGGGTTTCAGTCATTTTCTTTACTTTTTTTGCATCATTTTGTATTGGCCAAATAAGTCACCAGCAGTATAAGGGTTAAAGTTTAATCCTGCTTAGTCTGAAACTCAGTATCTATCTCTCTATGTATCCTGAAACTCTACCTATCGTGTAATTGAGTAGTCCTCTACAATGAGCTCTAAAATGAAGAAGTAACTCAGGAAGAGTTGCCTGTCTTTAGTGAGAACCTAAATGTAAGAACACTACTCTACTATGGTATTATCTTTTGTCATTATGTTTTCTTTTACATTTATGTTTGATTTATACCATATACGATTTTGTAATTGAATTATTACAGCAAATAAACGTATTATTATTATTATTATTATTATTATTATTATTATTATTATTATTATTACTACCTATCCCTACGTACATGTATATCCCCGTGTAGAGCCCTAAGACGATAAGGTACTCAGGCTAATCACGAGTGGGACTGGCTAAAAAGTGCTGTGGCTTCGTAATGTAAGCATAAAAAAGGAGGCGTAAAAGATAGGTGAGGCACAGTGGTAATTATGAGCATATGCAAGGATTGAGTTAGCCGGCGAGAGAAATTAGCTGTCATTTTGCGTCAGGGAATGGGCGCATCACTTGCACACTGACCATATTAGAGGTAGGAATGTCATATGGGAATGAGGAGAAATTGGACATTGTCATTGAGGCAGGTGATACCCCTCATGTAGACGAGATAAATAGACTTCCTAATGAATCATATTATATCTTGTGGTGATTAACCATACCATCAC
>OZ012684.1:80923898-80975070 GCA_963942565.1 Maea johnstoni | reverse complement strand
CATCCAATGCGCAAGAATACAAATAATTATGCAAAATCACCCAAACCTAGTCGTGTTGGTATTCATACGAAAGCTCTCTTTGAGTACTATCAGATGAGTACCCATGTGCCTAAGTTTCAGTCATTTCCTAGCTTTTTGTCATCATTTCCTTTGGCCCAAGTTAGCCACCAGCAGTGAAAGGGTTAATGGTGAAGGAAGCCAGAGGACCCAGGGGAAACAGTTCCTTGCCCCGGGTGACTGACAACTCACTAACACGCTAGAGCGGTACTTAAGGCCTCAAACCCTATGTCCTTGTGAGTAATTACGAGCAGTGTGTGACTCACCACACCGCTGAGGTATGGGATCAGGCCCTCGTGGGTGGTGTGTATGGACAGGTTATACGAGCAATATCTATATGTGTCACTATTCTAAACAGTTTTATGGCAAGCACAGGTACTATCCGAGCTTCCCATACAGCGCCGACATTTAATTCTTGCACTGAACGCGTGGGCAGGCTGGGCGTAATACACGACTGCACACCCGATTGCCACCCTTTCTGGGCAAAGATGCATGGATGACCTCACACCTGAAAGTAGCTTTGATTTCCAAAATATGTGGGACATTAATGTGCTTGGCTTAGTTATTGTAAATAATATTTGAGATATTTGAGTCAATGATATAACTGTCATAAAACTTCATCATATATAATGTATCAAACACATACTACCATGCATAACGGAACAAAATGTTTTTGATTTTTTTAGTTTAAAATACTGGTAATATTGTTTGAATACCTTTTGTAAAAGTGTGAAAAAACTCTCATCCGAAGGATAATTTGGTAATATTGTGTGAAATCTTTTTTTTTTATAAAAGTGTGAAAATAGTCAAAATACTCTTATCCGAAGGTATGATTTGGTATTATTTTGTAAAAGTTTTGTAAGTGTGATATTGGTAAAGCATCTGCGCTTACAATGTGAACCTGAACTACTCTGATCTATAATGCTGATGATACAACTAACCTGTACGATGATAATAATAGTAGGGGCACCTGGCGACCCCTATCTTTTACTTTGTCTTACAATCAGAAATTCATTGAAAAATGCTATACTTGATATCGCACTAGCTTTAAATTCCGAATATAGTTTACTAGTCTAATCAGCCAAGTAGGGTATTATCTTCTATTACTTGCCCTTCCTGCCAGCCGCCATTATTTACATGCCCTGAGCAGCAAGAACAGACGGGTAATGTCAGAAGCTTCCGCACCCTGGCTCAGAAAGCAGGAATTTTATTCACGGTGGGGACGTGGTGCAAAATGATTAACTACCGCCACTGCAACCTCCCAATTATTTCAAAGAAATATTTTTCTCATAACTGATTCTGGGCATGGCATTTTGGCAATTCATCACACTGCTTTATCCCAGGGACCGGTCATTTGCCGACGGCTTGCTTAACCCACACCCTGCCCGACCATAAAGCAGCTGCTTTTCAACAGCAAAATCATAAAATAACAATTTTCATCAGAAGGACTAAATTCATTTTGTTGCCATGGCAATGGTAATGAGAAAATTGGTTATTACGCTGACTTTCTTCTTAACGCTTCCTCGAACAATATTCTAGTGTCTGATACGAGTCGCGGGTCCTCCTCACAAAGGTAGGATTCCAATAGCTCATCTTCCCTGCACCGTGAGCTCTTATTCTAGGCTTAGAAATAAAGACAAGTGCTTCTCAAACCAGCCAGTCAATCTGAACAGGCTGGCTGCGTCGAATAACTCAAAAGTCGTGTTCTGCGCATGTTGGTGCGCAAGTTTCTCTGTAATGTAAACGATAAGAGAGCCCTCGTTGGTCTTTGTCTCCTAGTGACGTCACAATTACACCAGATTCGAGATAGCTGGGATAGGCAGGCCTTAATTGGTCTCTCGCCACATGACCTTTTTTTTATTCATCGAAATACTAAGGATGGGGTGTACCACAGGTATTTGTATCCGTATAATGTTCCGAAAATTGGTAAAAAAAAATACTATAAAAAATCAAATGATTATGGGGACGTAGGCCACCCTCTTATGAAGCCTGATACGAACTTTCAGGTTTATCCGAGCAATGCGAGAAAAAATACTATAAAAAGTATATTGCCAGGACTTGTCTAATATATTTAACACAAGGTGGACAACGAGATCATGTCAAAACGTAAACAAACCACCTAAAATTACTCGCGGCTCAGGACTGTCAGGGAAACACACACACTTTTTGTATCATGTGTGTTCCTTGGCCTATTTAGAAGAAACACTTAGGTGGAAATTTCGCTATTCCACATATTTAGCCAAATTGATCATTATCCGTGAGTGACATTGTCCATGTAACCACTCGTAACGGAAGTCGAAATAGCAGATTTTGATTGGCCCTTGCTTTAATATATCTGCTATTTCGACTTCCGTTACATGGACGATGTCACTCACGGATAATGATTCGGACCATTATACGGATACAAATACCTGTGGGTGTACGAGGTGTTGTGTGTTCAAGGTCAGGTCTCCTGTTGCAGGGGTGCGCAAAATTCAAGCTGAATACATGTATATGTAAGTGAATTATTGGATATAATGCACCGTGAGCTCTTATAAGACTAGCGGATGGGACGTACAAGGTGTCGTGTGTCAATGTCGGGTCTCCTGTTGCAGGGGTGCGCAAAATTCAAGCTGAATACATGTATATGTAAGTGAATTATTGGTTATAATGCACCGTGAGCTCTTATAAGACTAGCGGATGGGACGTACAAGGTGTTGTGGGGCAAGTCCGGGTCTCCTGTTGCAGGGGTGCGCAAAATTCAAGCTGAATACATGTATATGTAAGTGAATTATTGGTTATAATGCACCGTGAGCTCTTATAAGACTAGCGGATGGGACGTACAAGGTGTTGTGTGGCAAGGCCAGGTCTCCTGTTGCAGTGGTGGGCAAAATCCAAGCTGAATACATGTATATCTAAGTGAATTATTGGTTATAATGCGCCCCGAGGCTCAGGTGATAGGACTTTCAGTGAGACGCATGCTGTAGTAATGAAACGAAGTGTGGCGTCTTTGTGCGTGCACAATGGAGTAATTACTGGCTATCAACTCGCGGCCAGCAGTGTTTACATGCAGGGAAGTGCCCAGTGTAATCAGGAGATTATGAGCTGTTTTATTTCATTGTTGTGCGCAGAGGATGCAGGTTGATCAAATCGAATCGCTAATGCATTGAGGGAGAGCATACATGTAGGTAATGGGTACTACGGTGTTCGCATGAAACACACATGATTGGAGGCAGAATTACTACATGAGACGCTATAGCACTGTTTCCCATTATCAAAAAATATATCTTCATCCTGTGAAATTGATATCTTACCTACAATGACATATACTGATGATACTGATAAAAATGATAAGAATAGAATTAGTAAAATTATAACAATGGTGATAATGATGATGATAATGACAATAACGATGATATATATATATATATATATATATATATATATATATATATATATATATATATATATATATATATATATATATATATTTATATATATGATTATATATGTATATAAACATATATATATATATATACATATATATATATATATATATATATATATATATATATATATATATATATATATATACATATACATATTCATATATATATATATATATATATATATATATATATATATATATATATATATATATATATATATATATATATATATATATATATATATATATATGTGTGTGTGTGTGTGTGTATATATACATTGGTGTGCTCGCAGGATGACCAGGTTAAAACAGGTTAATCATAAAATAAAACAATGTTGACTGGGAACGCCTGTCATGATAAGTTTCACCCGGAGTGTATCTTCCATCACCTCAGCAGTAGGTCGGGGCAACAGCAGCCCCTAAACCTATTTGTCACCAGGAAAAGCGCCATCTATTTTCATTAAGGTAAGTCAACAGGTGCACTGTCTGCATGATTCCAAGCTAAATATTCCCACGTTGTAATAACTACTCGCTAAAATACATTACCAAGGTTGCACGCATCATACGTTAGTAGGTATGAGAAAGATGTACTAGTTTTTGGGTCTTTTAAACACGTTGAAAACCTTGCCAAAATAGCATACATTAGAATATTTTAGATTTTGATAATCTTGACCTTTAATGGCTATTTATATCACCATTCAATATCTTTCAACTTTCGTGAATTTGCATTCATGATAAATACCTATTTGAGGAATATTTTCACAAAATCAAGTCACATACTCATGCCTGCAAGTTGAAAACTAAACAGTCTATATGAACTGGAAGTTGATTCTTATTATTCTATTATCTTGCAAAGTAATCAATTTTACAAAAATCCAAAATAAATGTGTTTAAAAGAACTGTATACTAGTAATATAAATCACACTTGAATGTTATAAGCAAGAAAATTCACTTATTTCTGGTGATATTTCTAAAAGAAACTTAAAAGATTACCTATATATAACAAATCGAGAAGAAGAGTAATTATCTACTAGTATTACATTACAGGATGAAGATGGAATACGGATCTCTGGGAATAACTTACATACTACTCTCCATAAACTGTTTAATGACAACTTCCCTAATCTAGTAGTAACAATAACTCCTGAGGAAAATCACTTAATTGCTAGTTCTAAAATTAAAGAGATATATGTGAGTGTAACATGTGAGATTGAACTCTATTAATTACTGACACATGTGCTGCCATCTATTAACAGAGTCGACTTTATCAAACCAGTTACTCAAGTTATTTCTGTACTGTAAGTCATGTGATTAAACCTATGTGGTCACTCCCACACTATATCTCAAGATGGCCAGTTGTTTGTCTATGATTGTTACAGTGTGTGTGTGTGTGTGGAGAAAAATGGTTTGGCACGTAACAAGTAAAAAGCATTCCTTTCAGTGCAGTTTCGAATTATTTTCGTGGAGATCACAGGTTGAGTAATAAAGTCATGGGAAGACGTGTGGGCTCGGTCAGGCGGGTTTCCCAGAAGGTTAAACAATGCTGCAGATGATCATTCATGAAACGTCACTTCCCGCTGTTATTAAAATAAATGGGTGGCTGTGGAGATGGCTGCCTTCTACATGTACCGTCAACCCCTACTAAAGGCACCGTGGTTTTATGGTCAAAACAACACTACCCAGCATTTGACAATAGCAAATCACTACTAGCAAGGACATTCAACCAGAGGTCAATGCGTACATCAATGGATGTTAGTAATATTTGAAATAGATGATTTTTTCTTTTCACTTTAAAAATCAAAAGGTTGGAAGTGACCCATTTAACGTGCGTGGATAAATTCATCCTTTTGTTTTTTGGATTGCATGGTTTATACGAGAATAATTGATGCATTGATTGACTGTGTGTTGTTTATTTGCACTTATACTTCCTCACTCCCTGTACGAAAACGCAAGGAGAATGTCCCGCAATTCAAGGCTGATATATATATATATATATATATATATATATATATATATATATATATATATATATATATATAAAATATATATATATATATATATATATATATATATATATATATATATATATAGAGAGAGAGAGAGAGAGAGAGAGATATGTGTGTGTGTGTGAGAGAGAGAGAGCAGCCTTACGGACATTATAGACAATTCATCGATATCGCATCATACTCCTTGGGCGAGTGATCTGTTATCTGTGGTGCGTATGCAGGATGTGGTGAGTATCTAGGAATAGCTGCTGTGGTTTGATTCCCTCAACTCTTTTCCTTGGAATACTTTTTTCTAAATAGGTTTTCGTTAAAAATTATCCGCAGAAGTACTAAAACTGTACACTTGTATAAGTGGATGTTATTGCTCCTCTGACATGAATAAGATCAGTTTTGCAATGGCATAATCGTTGCATATACTATGTATACAATGTCATTTGGTATGCAGTGCAAAAACTATACTCAATATTCAAACGTATATACATGTACAGCCTTGAACATAAACAACACCTATCTGACTCATCAAAATGAAGTTTTGTACTCACCATTTTCTGCCTTTGATGACCATGGTACCTGGAATTACAATAATTTGGTGAGTATTTCGTTATAGAAATATCAATTACAATAATGTATATTTCTATACCAATTTCAGGGATGCAGAACTTCCAACATTCAACCAATTACGACTGACACACATTTACAAAAATATTATCACGCTTTTAATCAGCTTAGTCAGATAAAATAATGGACTATTTCTTAATTTTGATTTGTTCATTTATATGAAAAAATATGCGTGCCAGACATATACCTATAAAATAAATATATATTACTTTATACAACGATATAAAGCGTGTTGTGTCACAAGTTAGGTCACATTGTGATATGTGTGTGGCACCATTATTCTTGCTAGGTACCACCATGCACATAAAACTACCAGATTATAATCACGCATGCCAGTTAGTATTGGCATATAGGTAGTGGACCAACCAAATGCAAGTACCACCACAGATCAGCCATAGGTCTATCACTGACCAATGGTCAAAATGTCCAGCTGCAACTCCCAGCAGGAGTTTAGGGTAGTAGTTAAAAAATGGGTAGGCGAAGAAGAATCTTCATTGTTTCTTGCATCAGACCTTCGAGTAGCTAACCGTTCTCTTGCTAGTACATATCATCTTTAATTCTTTGTAAATTATCAAGTTTCAAAATATGATTCAAATGCACACATTCAATTACATTCCCATAATACAAGGTATAGACAACAATATTAAAATTGCCCATTAAACATATGATGTTGATTAATTTGTTTAGGTTTATTTTTCATCTTACCAACGATTCACATTTCTGTTTCATTTAAGCCATGTATAGCATTCTAGTGCATCATTGAGTAGTAGCGCATGGGTGCTACAATACGTAGACAATTAATTTGCTAATGTAGCATGACCTGGAAGATGTTTGAAGAAGAGTTGTAGGTTGAATTCTGACCACACCATTTCCTATACAAATTCAAATGATGCTCTTTGAGGAACGATATCAACATATATGGTGTAGCGGTAGGTGCTGCCATATACTGTGGTATATTGACTGAATACATCTAAGGCATGGTATGTCATAGAATTCTGAGTGTTTTATTTTGTATTTTTGTTTTCTGTACTTTGACATCTGTAACTGCTTATATCAATGCAAAGGATGTGTCTGATGGGAATTTCAGTATTAAGTATATAAGCAACAAATGGACCTACCGCCAACTAGTACTGGCGTTTCTGAGTGTGTAACAGGTGCTGTAGGAGGCGCCACTGGGCGAACTAGCTCCAGTACACAGGTTGAAGAACCACCACCGAAAAATTTATTAGAATTCAGCATTGTACTCAGTTTAAGGAACATGAATTGCATGAGACAAACCCCCTTACCTAATTAGAACACCCTATCTGTAAGTTACTTTTGGTAGAGAAGAGTGAGTTGTAAGACATGCCTTGGACATGCAGTTGGCATTTGATTAGATAATCAAATGGTAGCATATTTGTGATGGTAACGTATAATTGAATGTTATTTGTATATGAATGCGTATAGAGTTAGAGAACTATACTTGCTTGCATTGAAATTTGAGTTCTGTCTTTGACAATGACTTGCGGATATTGCGAAATGCATCTATATTGCGATTACACATATCTTGAGTTTGCGTGTAGTTTTCTTTTGTATTTTCATTAATGCGAATTGTTGCGAAATATTGTTTATTGCGAATATATTGCGTATATGTATCTTTAAAGCTCTCTTGAGGGGCCATGCGAATTGTTGCGAAATATTGTTTATTGCGAATGTATTGCGTATATGGATATGTATTTAAAGCTCTAACGAGGGGCCATGCGAAGTTGCAAAGTTGCAAACTGCGTTATTGCAAATGCGAATAAACTGAGATTAAATTTGCGAAGTTGCGAACTGTATTACTGCGAATGCGAACTATTGCGAATGATTTCCGAATGAGTTAATATTTGATAACATGTTTAAAATGAGAGTCATTTTGAGGGGCCATGTAGTGGTAGGTGCTGCCATCTGGGGTGACTAGCATCTTGCTCAGGTTCGCTCAAGAGAGACCTTAGCTAGCAGTGTCTATTCTTACCCTGCACAGTGGTTCCCTTGGGATCTACACAGAGCCTCACTATAAAAAGCAGGTGCAAGAGTGACCACTTGACAGACACCTATGCAGGCACCTATGTGCACAGTACTCTGTACAGTGCTGAGCAGAATTCCTTTGACTTTGACATGGGGTGTGGCCAGGCAGTGGTTTGAACATGCAGCTAAGAGACACTAAGAAGGTAACTATGTTTCTATTTCACTAGTCTGTTGTTTCTATGGTATGTTGACAGTTTTGCTTGCTTGTAAGTATTTGTCAGAGTATTGCAGCTATTTGTAATAAGGTTTCTAAGGTTTATTCCGGTACTTTGTGTAAGGTAACAAATTGTCAGTAATTTACCTAGCTAACCTGCTGCTCTAGGTAATTCAGTATAGTATTTTTTGTATATGGATAACAAGTATGAGTATACTTTCAGAGGGTTTAGAGTATAGTATTTCTTGTATATGGATAACAAGTATGTGTATACTTTCAGAGGGTTTAGAGTTTTAATATGTAGTAAACATATTTCAGGCCTAGCTTCTAGGCTATGTATTTGTACTTGAGCTATCAAGCAATGTGCTATTTCTCGTTTATACTGTTTTAGTTTTCACAGAGAATTACGAAATAAAACTGCGACTCCAGTCGAGACTTCTTGTCGTCATTGCTGCCATTATATATGGTAACACCGTTTTAGGCGCTACAGGCATGAATGGGTCAGTCTACAAAGCATAAGGCTGATGTACTGTGCTATCTGACAGAATATATCATTCAAGTATAAGATTACTTGGGAGCATGCATCTTTAGTGTGGCATTTATAACTAATCGTTATTGTGATAATTGCGCTTTTGTGCTAATGCCACGAGTGCATTTTGCAGTAACCTATCCCTGATAAAAGCCTATCCATTTCATAACTCATACCTGCATGGCATCACTGATATAACCCCAGATGCTTCCATCAATTCCACAGATGACCCGAGAACTGACAGAGAAAGGGGTGAGGTCATTGGCAGCAAAAAAATCCAAGCGCCGCTAACAACTTAGATAAACAAAAACAAGTGGATATGAAACCAGCCGGCCAACCTGAACAGGCTGACCTCAACCACAGTCAAGTAATAGCCCAAAATTCGTGCACTGCGCATGCTAAGGTTGATGCTGGCAATCAGGCTTCTCTGTAATGTAAATGATACGAGAGCCCTTATTGGTCCTTGTTCCCATGTGACCTCACGCTGATGCCAGATCAGTCACCCCTGGCATGAGTCCAGCCCTTCACTATAGCACATATAGCCGGTCTCTCGCTACATGTCCATTCTTTTCTTCATCTAAGCTAACACTAACAGATAGTATAATTACAAAAGCTATGATGTACGCCGCCAACCCTGAAAAAGTCGACCCCCTCCACTAAGTTCAGCAAGTCAGCAAATTGCAGCCCTCCTCAAGGAAAACTGGGATGACAGGTGATCCGTTTTGTGTGAGACGTGGAAGAATAGCCTTGCACGGCAGGTAGCAGGCTTTAAGTGTTGTTTGACCCGCGGAGTGCCCGTGGGTCGATAAGGAGGTGATGAAGTTGCTGCGCTCCCGACAGTTATTGAATCTGAAGGCCCCCGGTTCACGGGTTCAGCATCAGGGGCGCGACGGCGGAATGACATAAATGATACTCCTCATCTAGATGCTGCTGCTGCTGCTGCAGGAGTTATCTAGATGCATGCAGGGGAGGAGGTTACGATACAGCTATCTTCTGATAGGGCTACACTTATTAGCAGTAGTCCAGTTGTCACATCCACCTATACAAACGTTTTCAAATGTATACTCTGATACATGCATAGTCGTAGCCAATAGGGCGCATGTGTGTCACTTGGACATCCAAACCCTAACAAACCATCTTCCGTGACACCCGATCTCTGTTGTAAGTCATCTCTTAAAATGTCATTTTCAAGCTTATAATTGATTTTTTTCACTTCATAATTACATCCATGCCATCGTATAAAGATATAATGCCTTATTTCATCAAGTAAATACGAATTTGTGGTTGTAATATGAAGTTATTGTGGTCTCCTTTGAAAAATAGGACACCCATGTATGTATGTATGTGCATTTATATATATATATATATATATATATATATATATATATATATATATATATATATATATATATATATATATATATATATATATATATATGTGTATTTATGTATATATATATACATATATATATATATATATATATATATATATATATATATATATATATATGTATATATATATATACATATATATATATATATATATACATATATATATATATATATATATATATATATATATATATATATATATATATATATATATATATATATATATATACATACATATATATATATATATATATATATATATATATATATATATATATATATATATATATATATATATATATATATATATATATATATATATATACAAAAGTAACTTTGATAAGGAGCACATCCCTGGCATCGTATTGAGAGGGAGCCCCCGCCTGCCCATCTGAATTATGGCACTCACTCACTACAATTTCTGGCAACCGACTCAGCCTGAAAATGCCATAAATTGCTTGTGACTCCGACAGCAACCTGATCTGCCTGATGATCATACATCAAGATAGATCCCTGACAGTGCCAGTAACCCTCTGGCATACTCTGTTCTGCAGTACAATCACCTATTCAGGCCAAACATTCATTCATTCTATGTATATGGGCGTAACCCTTTTAGACTTGTAATAAATTAATCGTATATATATATATATATATATATATATATATATATATATATATATATATATATATATATATATATATATATATATATATACATTTCACATTTTCTCAACATCCACTGCATGCAAGCAGTTCTCTAAGCAGATTCCATTTGCATGGAAGAGTCAAGATGCATTTGGCCAAACCTGTGCTATCTGGGTGTTTCAAATGACTATTCAACAATATCCTCACTGCGATAATTGACAACCGTTTAACCATTTGCATCTGGAACACACCTTATCATACCACAAGGTCATGTTCGAAACATATTTGTTCAAACCAACAGGAACAACATATTTCAGTTAAATATTTTTAAATGAATTAGCTTTATGAATTAGCTGTGGAATTACGACAGAGATCTATGACCTTATTTCAATGAAATAAGCCTCTCCGATTTAGGTCTATCAATCCCATTTTAGAAATGTTTCATTCTGGCGATATAAATCAGGAAATGTTGTCACTCCAGATGCAATTGGGTTAACGTAACCTTCCAGCGACGATTGACTAAGTTGAAGTCTTGAGCTTTGTTAGATCAAACCCTTTTACTTCTCCTAGTACAATTCCTCTTCAGAGAAAAAAGGCCCTTGGATCTGAACCACGTTAGGTTAAATTATCATAACCACATACGGCAGCTGTGAGACTTGAAATTTCTAATCCCGGGTCTACACCATTCATGGAGAAAAGAATTATCTGATGATTTTTTTATTTGCGAATTCTACCCTTTCATGCTGTTAATTCAGAGTGTCTTGAAAACGGCTAAAAGCATCCGCATGTTGCGTTAGATCTTTGTAGGACGCTTTTCTGCAAACATCTGAATTATCCTATCGCTTATTCATTGCTGTATTATGTATAATATTATCAGATGATTGAGTCAATAAGTATATAATACTATACAATTGGCCGAAAAGCATTCATTCTATGTTTTAGATGACCAACTGACAAGAAAGACCACTTCCCTACACAGAGTGGTCATTTAAGATTTCCCTGAATGAAAAAAGCATAGTTGTTCCTGCAGCCAAATATCACTTGTCATTTGTGATCGCTACTGAGTCACCCCAATGGTCTTAAAGCAGTGTTAATAGTATACGCAAACATATGTACATGTATTCCCAAATGTTGATATTCCTTTATTTATTTTACTCTACGAAGGAACCTTTTACCAATACAGTGCTAAGAAGGGCTTGATGTTCGTAGATTTTCTACGAAGACTGGTCGTTGTATACCTTTAATGAAAAGCATAATATCACCTATTGGCAACGACCATATGCCTTTTAAGACCACTGTTGAGTCATCACCCAGCGGTCCCTTTAAGCAGGGTCATAGTTTATGAAGATATATGCATTTGTACAAAGACTGGTCATTGCATTCCCTTAATGAAAAGCATAATATCACCTGCTGGCAACGATCACATGCCCTTCAAGACCACAGTTGAGTCATCACCCAGTAGTCCCTTTAAGCAGGGTCATAGTTTATGATGACATATGCATTCCCAAATGTCATTAAACCTTTATCCACCTCAATGAATGGCCGTTTTACAATACAGTGGGCTGGGTATTTTTATCATTTTTCATGGCACTCTCTCTCGTATGAGCGTGAGTCATGAACAGGGTTCAAGGCGCAATCTTTCCATTCCTTTTAATGCCTTTAATAGTTAATGGCTGTACGCGGGAGCCGCCGCGAAACGCTATTGTTTTTGCCAATTTCGGGCTTGGGTTGTTCGCGGTAACTGATTCAATGAAGGCATTCAACCTGAATTATTCATCAGAGTTTATTTCTCATCTCCCTTACTCCGCCCGCAAGCTTTCGTGTAACAACATATATTGCACGCAGCACAGATCAACCGTGGGGGTAAAAAACGTGGCCCCTTGTGAACTCGGCAACGATGGCGGTTCTTGGTTACACCGGGTCGCCATAAAGCTCTATACTGCTTTAAATAATTACTAGAGTATTCCAATGAGAGCCGTTGCGGCTTTGTTAATGGCAAAGATGGACCTCCATTACACTGGGGTCACATCGCAGGTACAAAACATGTTATCAGGGCACGCCGAGACCTCTCTGAAGAGAGACCGTGGCATGTGCGGAGGACATTGTCTAGTGCGCATGCGCCAAAAACACACTTTCTCAAAAATAATTCTATGTAATCGCAATGCACATTTTTTTATTGCCTCTCAACATCAACTTATCAAAAGTTTCAATAATACAATTCAGAAAGATGATCAATGATAATCAGGAGGACATTAGGGGGATATCGTCTAGTGCGCATGCGCCAAAAAGCACACCCCTTTTTAAAAAAAATTCTGCAAAGCATGTTTTTTTATTGCCTCTCAAGATCAATTTATTGCAAAAGTTTCAATAATAAAATTCAGAAAGATAATCGATAATAATTAGGAGAACATTAGGGAGGACATTGTCCAGTGTGCATGCGCCAAAAACACGTTTTTTATAATTCTCTGCCAAGTAGATGTTTTTATTGCCTCTCAAGTCTCAACATCAATTATTTCAAAAGGCTCAATAATACAATTCAGAAAGATAATCAATAATAATCAGGAGGACATTAGGGAGGACATTGCCTAGTGTGCATGCGCCAAAACACACCTTTTTATAATTCTCTGCGAAACAGATTTTTTTATTGCCTTTCAACATCATCTTATTTCAAAAGTTTCAAAAATACAATTCAGAAAGATGATAAATAATAATCAGGAGCCCATTAGGGAGGACATTGCCTAGTGCACATGCGCCAAAACACACCTTTTTATAATTCTCTGTAAAGCAGATGTTTTTATTGGCTCTCAACATCAACTTATGTCAAAAGTTTCAATAATACAATTCAGAAAGATAATCGTTTTTCAGGTTTTTGGCATCATTTTATATTGGCAAAATTAGCCACCACCACCATAAGGATTAAGCCATGTGGTTTATGCATTGCCATCAATAGTAAAAAAAGACGTACATCGAACGTGTTCCTTTCATCAAAAAAGCTTGAACAATGTGAATAATCTCCATTGACAGATTTGACCAACCTTTTGGCCAACCATTCTCCTTAAAGATCTTGCCATAAGTACAATTGGTAAGAAAACGATAAATAATAAAATGACTTTCAACAAAAAGCTTGAACCATGTAAATCGTCTGAGACGAATGTGAGCGCTAAAGCTATGTCCATTGGCAGATTTGGCATACCTTCTAACCAACCTTTTGGCAAACCATTCTCCCTAGAGATCTTGCAATAAAAACCATTGGTGAGAAAACGATGAATCATAAAATGACTTTCAACAAAAGGCGTGAACCATGTAAATAATCTCATGCGAATCTGAGCGCTAAAGTCATGATCATTGATCAAATTGACATAATTTCTAACCAACCTTTCGCCCAACCATTCTCCCTAGAGTGCTTGCCATAAATACCATTGGTGAGAAAACAATAAATAATAAAATGACTTTCAACAAAAGGCTGGCAATAAATGGTTTCCGCTTTAGTCAGGCAATCTTTAGTGCTTGTGGCATCCAAATCCTTTTATTAATATGATGCATATTTATTCGTCTCCCTATGCATAACTGTCATCCACACCTAGTGGTTTATTAGTGCTGAGTTTGTGTTGTAAATACCAAGATTCATGAGGGGTAAGAGTTCCTTTCCTGGGCGCGACCATAACCTCTATCCCACCCTCATCCAATACACTCAAGCTGCAACATTAATGTCACCTTGACAACCGCATCACTTCTTTAGTGATGGGGCGCGCGACAAATACATCCCCGTGAAGAATGTCTTTGCCTCCTTACCAGAAATCCTCGATCATTCCCGATGCCTCGTTTATAACAGTGCTTAGCACTCACCCCTTCCTATGAAAGATGCTTTACGAGTGCCCGGCTTAACGTAAATTGTACATAAATCAATGCAAATAGTAACCTATGTGTGTGGTACGGGTTTATATTACCACACCTTTTTGGCACGATATAAATGGAGTATGGGATATGACAATACAGATACAGCTATTGTCACATGCAGGTGTGACACCTTAACACCTAACCATCATTAAAATATTTTCAAAACTTCTTAAATTATACTTTTGATTTGCAATTCGTTAATCGTTCTTGCAATAATTGTTTTTGGATACAATTATCGATTGCATAGTAGGATATAAATACACCTTATTCACGTGTTCTTCTTTATCAAATAGTTTGTCAACACATCAAAGCACATGATGGCCATAAGCAGCTTAACAGTTTCAATAAAATCCTTCAGAAAAAAGCAGTTGGAAATAGCTTTGAAGGAGAGATGTTCAGCACAACACTACCAACAACCCTTTTTCACATTTGAAAGGCATATGGTGGTATTGCAGCCTCCTCAATGTAAGGCATTATAAGAAAACAAGCAGTAGCTGATCTTTGAAATTCGAATTAAATATCTAAGTTGGACTTACGTAATGGGATACCGAAATGTGTATACATGTGCATATTGTCTAATCCCTCATATATACTTTGCATAAAAGCTGCACAATGACGCTAACTCAGAACTGCGTTCGAATGCTTCAAATGTGTCCATACAGTGCCGACATTTAATTCCTGCACTAAATACCTGGGCAGTCCGGCCAGCCATGTTCCCTGGACATGGATGCGTGGTTGCCCTCGCAACTGAACGTAGCTTTGATTTCTATATATTGTTTATATGTGTTTGTACAACCAGACACTGGCAGGCGTCCGGTCGACTGGTGCAGGAATTAAATGTCTGTACTGTATTAAGGAATGGAGTTACTATTGATATAAACATTCTTACCTTGGTACAATATAGGTAAACAAGTAAACTCCTAATTAGATTTAAGGATTGGAATATGAGACACTTTGCTCTATAGGTTAAATTGTGAAGTGATAAAGTAGCCAGTAACTTATAACCCTTATGCTGCTCTGGCTAATTTGGCCTATACAAAATTATGCAAAAACATTTTAAAAGTTTACTGAAACCCTCGCAAACGGATACTCATCTGAGAGTACTTAGCGAGAGCTATCGAATGAATACCAACATGCCAAGGGTTAGACCTTCCCGTTCTTTGGACATAAGTAGCCTCAGCATTGGAAGGGTTAAGGTTAGGCGATGGGTCTGCGAAGTAACTACCTCTACTATTTGGAATGGCTAGTAACGATTCGCCTTGATATGGCAAACAGTTGTATTTTCTTTCTGTTTGACCTTTATGGGACGCTTATACTATTTCATATATCGTATGACGTTATATCCATGTGCAGTCAATACACATACACTAAAATACAATACAACTGAAAATAACCAAAATTCCGAATTCCGAATCCAATCAATATGATACATAGAATAAACTACTCGTCCACTATCCCTATCCGCGCGTAGTACGCGTATCTTGTAGATGGAGACGTGTTCGATTTCTTCTCGCGACAGCATCACTGGCGGAGAACAAATCCCCTCAACACTCATTCGCTCTTCAGCCATTCCATTAAGTGGCCCAAGGAAGTTCATCAGGATAATGCTGCACATAGAGCACTACGTAAAAACCACAGCTTGTGCTTCACTGAGAAAGGCAATCACCAAAACATTGCCAGTCTTCATTGAACAAATACATGGCTCCGGGCCATGTGGATATTACTGCGGTTTAGTAAGATAATTAATGTATATCGTGAATTTTCCTCATCCATGGCTCAAAGGTGTACAGGTATTAAAGCGCTGGTTGGGATATCTATTTAAGGCTCTCGCGGGTCTGGTCATAACTTAGCCATTTTGCACGCACGTTGGCTGCTGTATCTGCCGTGCACAGTCGTGATAGGTGGCTGACCATTGGCACTGGTCACTCATCAGTAAACGCCATCAGGAAAGAAATGTGTCGCTAAGCCCGAGGCACTGACGGCGAAGGCTGAGCAGGGATCGCATAATACTAATTTGTATCCCATTTGGGTATTTAGTGATAAATGACTGGCATTCTAACAGACCTCGAAAGGGAAGTGCACAGAATGAGAGAGAGAGAGAGAGAGAGAGAGAGAGAGAGAGAGAGAGAGAGAGAGAGAGAGAGAGCGCGCGCGCGCGAGAGAGAGAGAGAGAGAGAGAGAGAGAGAGAGAGAGAGAGAGATCAAACAGTCAATACATCTGAAGTGTTCACAAAGCCTAACCATATATTTAAAGTAGTGTGCCCTCTAAACTGACAAAGGAATTTTACAAAAAAACGAAACTGAGAGAGAGAGAGAGAGAGAGAGAGAGAGAGAGAGAGAGAGAGAATATTTTCGTAAAGATTAGGTAATGACGTTTTTTGATACTTTGTCTTTCCTATCGTCAAATCAAATTCCTTTGCTTATGGTAAAGAATCCCCATCCACCCGCATACAAACACCTAAAGAGGTTTAGTCTGTGTATTTTCTTAAAGGTCAAGTTATGACGTATGTTGGTACTTTCTGTCTTTCCTATCGTCAAATAAACATTCCCTGCTTATAGAGTAGAATCCACACCCAACCCCATATAAAACACCTATAAGGATTTAGATTCCGTGCGCTAACACAGTTTGTATCATAGGGTTAGTCCAGGTAACCGGAAACGTGGACATTATTTTCGGGTAAACTCTAAATCCGCGCAGTCCTCATGAATCGACGCCATGGAAACTTGTGAATTTAGTTAAGAATACCCTACCTAGGTTTAGGGTTAGGAATCAAGAATTAGGGTTACCTAAACCTAACCTAAGCCCTCACCCTTAAGGTATTCTGTTTAAAGTGTATCCACCGAGATGTTCACACGACCTTCCTCCCCAAGCAGGCCTGAACACACGGAAACCATTTTAATCCCCCGGGCGATATTCCAGAGTAGCTGGCAGCATATAGCGCACAGACTCTAAGCAATGCCTTATTAATGCTAGGTACCCATTTTGCAGTTGGGTAGACTGAGGCAATAAGGAATAAACTGTCTTGCCCAAGAACAGACCAGTCTGACACGTAACCAACTGAGCTACTTTGTCCCCAACCCTAACCCTAGACCTGATTCCTAAACCTGGGTATGATATTCCAAGATCACAAGTTTTCATGGCATCGATTCCTGAGGTCTGCGGGGATTTAGAGTCAACCTTGTTTTCGCCTGGAGAGATGCACCTGCAGTGTGCATCAGACACCTCAGCCTCGTTCCAGTGCCCTCAGCCCCGCACCTGTCGCCTCGCATTCGCCGCCTCCACTCATTGGCTGATCACAAGGTCAGAGGTGCACTGTGATTGGCCCATGTGATCTGATAGGAGAGAACATGGCTGCCGCTTAGCATTTAGCACTGACGACGGTGGCACTGTACTCTTGACGCTAATGTCTCGATTAACGGCACCGGGCATGTGCGCCTAGCAGCTAATTACCACAATAAGTCACCGAGAAGGCCATATTTACATGAATCAGGAAGAGCTTTCTTCCACCTCTTGGCCTTATTAGCATTCATTGTATGTGATAATTGGGGAAATAAAAATACTGGCGCAAAACTCCTGATTTTAATTTGCACAATGGTCACGGTAACCTAACATGGAGATAGATAAATGTTGTGCATTTGTGTACCAAATACAGAGGTGGTCTAATCTACCAAAAACAAAAACAAACTTATGATTTCCACTGTACTATCGTCCAATTTTCTTCATCTTTGGTACAAACACGCCCCTCCCCGCTGCACAATCTCTTTTGAAAAATGAGCACCAGAAAGCACATGGTATTCGTTAAATCTTTTTTAATGATGTATAAAATGAATACTAAAATATTAGCAAAAACATATTTCATTTTATGGTTATTTCCTTTGCTTTCAAAATACCCCTCCCCATCATCATTGATTTTGTTTTGTATGAAGTTTGTATTTGCTTTAAAGCTTCATTGGGCTAACTAACCAATAGACATTTAACATTTAACACTTATCTTGGAAATAGATAGATGACATTCTAAAAACATATAGCATAGCTTGAATATCGAAATCTCTACAATTACCAAGACAAAGAATTCCTAATCAACTTGGAGGGAGTTTAACCCTTATGCTGCCGGTGGCTAATTTGGCCAATATGGAATGATGAAAAAAAACGAGAAATGGCTAAAACCCTGACAAACTCAGTGAGAGCTATCCAATGAATACCAACATGACAGAGTTAAGATATTTTTCAAAAATCGTTGCATCCTTGTGTTTTGGACGAAGGTAGCCATAGCAATGGAGGTGGTAAAGGATGAGGTTGCCGGCTGATAGTCAGGCAACATTCAGGTAGTATCAATTCGCCATAAATTGTATCCGTGTTTTTAGCAGTTTATACATCATTCATAAACTAATTCGACATGTGGATGTACAGTAAGAGCAAATTATCCATCAACGGGACGATACGTTCGAAAGATAACATAGGTACATGTAGTAATTAATCATGGATTCTCTGTCACCTTGAAAATATGTTGTAGAAGTAAGGAATGGGGTTTTACTTCACTTTCAACAGGTTAAGTCATATCACAACGAGAACGAAAACAAGAACTGGGAAGAAATTCCCTTCTCTGCACGAAAAATTCCAAAGGGTCTTTCAGTTCCAGAAGGGCCATAGACAGCCCTACACAACGCCACACATCTATAAAGCGACCGGGCAAACTCGCTTGAGGATCCTTAAAATATATTCAAATATTTTTTAGGCACTAAAGGCATCAAAGGTATGATTAACGATGTTTGTTTTGGTATTTTCAATTTTATCTTCACCATAATAATCAAGAGCTGAAGGAAATTACAACAGGTGTTCACTAACTTTTTAAAAATCTTTCAATTAAGATGATTAATTAGTTGTCGCGGCTTGGATTATGGCCATTTATTGCAAATTGTGCCATAGATAAGCTGAAATCCTTCAGATTTATGATATGCTAAGATGAGTCTATGACAGAAGGTGATTAAGTATAACACAAGTAGGATATAAAGCTTCCGCTCTTTCTGCTGTTGGATTCATGACTTAGATTAGTGATAATTTTGACAAAGGCAACAACCAGCGATGACACCCCCGGGCATGTAAGAAAGTTGCCAGTGACTTGGGGTTGGGCGGTGGTTTTCGCCGGGTACTCCAGTTTCCTCCATCAGTTTCGACTTTCTAGTCACGACTTAGCCACAATATGGAAGAAAGAGTGACGAAAAACTAAATTCTAAATGCAGGCATGACACCTGAGATACATGTAGTTTGGGTATCAAATAACCCTTCCTTACAGACGAATCCAAGACCCTAGTTCCAAATTTAACATTCAAGATTTATCGCCTGAAGACCTTTACATTTTTAGAAAATAGGGGCTGTTAAACCCAGAATGGCTTTCCGAAGTGCAATTATTTCAATCAAAATAAGTAAGAGCCTTTCATCCAAGTTCGCTATTCAAAAGCCATTTCAAAGTAACCTTGTAAGATTAATTGACAAAACTGAAGGACAATGTATCTAACCATTTTTCATGCTATTAGCACAATCCATGACCATTTTAGGATTAATCTACAAGAGGCAGCCTAGGATAATGGTATTAGCTATGTGTAGTACATATAGATACCAGGTGTGTAATTATGATGGATGTATACAGGCGACAGCTCTTCTTAATGTCTAGAAATAATATTAATTCCGCTGTTACAGTAAAAGTAGAGCTAGAAGCACATAGCATTTACTATCGCTAGAAATCACCTACATGTATTAGCCCATAAGTGGGTTGTCCTGGTCGCTATGTAAATGAGCAGCGTTGTGGAGGGCCATCCTGCAATTTAACGAACACTCTATTCTATTCGCGAAGAGAAGGAAATTTCTTCACGTTTCCGGGTGTCTACCTCGTCGCGATATAACCTAAGATGTTGGCGTAAAAACCCATTCCTTCATTCCTTTACATGTATTAGCCCTACATACATTATTGTGTAACAGAGCTAAATTTTGAATGTTCTTACATGACACTGTGAATGCCCTTATTCGCATATATATGCATAAAAATGAAAGTTTTATCCAAAATTCCTCATGGGCGAGAATTCCATGCATGAAATTGTGTACAGCTCGGGGGCAAAAAAAATCATCCCAGGGGCATAAATTTCCTTTTCATGCATGGAAATATCATTTTCATGCAAGAGAAATTCATGGCTCTGATTTACTTTAATTAGAACTCTAAAAAAATAACCAAGAGAAAAAGTATAATTCTAATGTTATTTTATATATCCTATACAGCTCATAGATAGGAGGATACTATCCTAAGAAGAAGGATGAAAATATGAAATTTCCATGAATAAATCTTTCATGTCACGAAATTTCATGCAACTTTTCCTCACATCCAATACTGAATAATAGTTCATTAGGGATACATTTATTTTATGGATCTCGATTTGGAATTGAACCTGGTCAATGGTTAGAGGTAGTAATTTTAAGAACATTCGACTATCAGTGTATTCCTTAATCCCTTCTGTTATGATACAAACCATAAGCAGACAATTCCCTTTCCATCTAACCCTTCCAATACTGAGGCTATATGTACTTTCGTCCAAATTTCTTTTGGAAATCATCATAACCCTGTCATGTTGGTATTCATTGAATAGCTCTCGCCGAGTACTCTCAGAGGAGTAGCCAATGCGCTAGGGTTTTAATCATTTTCCAGATTTTTTTTCATTAAAAAGCACCATCTGTATAAAAAATTGACAAATAGTTAAGTTAATACATTTTGACCAAAAAGTATTTATCAAGGACAGGTTTATTGGAGAAAATATTAGACTAACATATGATATGATAAATTACTGTGCTAAAAATAAACTTAAGGGGTTAGTTGTGTTGGTAGACTTTGACAAAGCATTCCACTCAATAAATTGGGAATAAATCTCTAAGATATTGAAAATGTTTAACTTCGGTCATAAAGTATTTATAGATTTAATCATTGACAAAATTCATTTTCATATATCGGGTAAAGTGGGCATATTTCAAAAAAAGTTCTCCTCCACAGGGGGTGTAGGCAGGGGGATCCGGTCTCACCATATGTCTTTGTATTGGCAGCAGAAATAATGGCAGCCGCTATAAGGGAAAATACAAATGTAGAAGGTATTAAAGTGCATGGTAAGGAGCAAAATATCTCCTTAAAAGCAGATGATACAACTCTCTATCTCGCAGTGAATGACACAAATCGGAGATTTGGATTTGGAATTTTGCTTTTCGTCACATTTATGCCAAATGTGGCTAATTTGTGACTAGCCAGTTTTATGTGGTGGAGGAAACCGGAGTACCTGGCGAAAACCACATTAAACATTAATATATTGATAAATCTCTGTACCAATATTACACTTTAGACAATCTTGTGTCCCTGTCGGTTAGAACATATTCAGGTAATGATAGACAGCGAGTCAGGTAAATATACGGTGTGCCTCCCATGTATCTAGGGAGTTCTTTCATTGGACTGTCAGCAGAAATATGAAAATTGAATAAATAGTGTTATGTACTTATACTACCGTTGGTTACCAACTTGGTTACCAACAGGTATAAAGCAAGAGGCACATTCTTGTAGATATAATTCGATTTCTTTATAATTATATAAAATAAATGTAACCAAAATGCGTTAGAATCTTCATTACTCTTTACAACAATAAATCATACATAAAAGTGCGAAAATAAGACAAACTTTAAAAGTTGACATATTATGTATCTCATAATTGATAGAAATGATCTTCAGTAGAGGCATTTATTTCCTGCTCCAGTCGACCGGACCAGTGCCTGGTTGAAAAAACAACCATGGATAACATGTTTAAATATAATAAGTCAAGCACATCAATGACCCACGTATTTTGCAATCCATAGCTGCTTTCAGTTGTAAGGTCATCCACGCATCCTTGCCCAGGAAACTGGGTGACAATCGGACTTGCGGTCGTGTAATATGCCTGGGCTGCCACCGCATTTAGCACAAGAATTAGATGTCGGCACCGTAAGATATGAGTAAGCTGGAGGAATTCAAACGACTGATAACGAATTTTTGCAAGTAAGCAAATCACCTCCCATGCCATTTTATCACTGCTCACTGTGTTGCTTCATACTAAGTACTAGTACCTAGATTAGACAGAATGTCCTCTTGACCTGCGGGGTGTCTCCTTTAATATGTTGGATATGTACCAAAATGGCCAATAACAAAAAATGGTTTCCTCGAGAACTATGGAAGGAAGGGGCAACATTACCTGTTAATACCTAAATGGCCTGACATGAACGGATAAAACTTTCTCTATGGAATGGATTTTACTACCCAAGATATAAATCAAAATGGATGTACCTTTCTTGTGTGATATGGAATTTACTACATGTATGGAATGTATACCTAAATGGCCTCTTGGCCGGATACAACCTCCTCTAAATCTGTGGGATGGAGTTCACTACCCAGGGTAAAAACCTAAACGGATGTTACCCTCTTGTGTGATATGGAATTTACTATCTAGAATATATACCTAAATGGCCTCATGGCCAGATACAACCATCTCAAAATCTGTGAAATGGATTTTACTACCCAGGATATGAATCTAAATGAATGTAACTTTCTCATGTGAGATGGGATTTGCTAGCTGGAATGTATACCTTAATGGCCTCACGACAAGATATATGCTCTTCCAAGAGTGTGGGTGGGACATCATCCTGACACGTAAAGTGTGGTTGATTGCACAATTCTACACATGGCCCTTGGGTATTACTCATGCACCTGAAAATATATAGTTTAGCAGCTATCTCTCTCTCTCTCTCTCTCTCTCTCTCTCTCTCTCTCTCTCTCTCTCTCTCTATATATATATATATATATATATATATATATATATATATATATATATATATATATATATATATATATATATATATATATATATATATATATATATATATATAGGTACTGTATAGGCATTTTAAATTCCTGCTCCATTCGACCGGACGTCTGGCCGTGCCTGGTTGTACAATCACCCATGAAATCTTGTTTGCCAATCAAAGCTACGGTCATTTGTGAGGTCAGGGAACTGTCGTCGCATACATGGCACTCAAGCACGCGTTTTGTGTATCATGCCTGTGCTGCTTGTGCATTTAGTGCTAGAATCAAATGTCGGCACTGTAGTTAATAGGTATATGTGTCCTTAACCCAGGATCAGAGCCTCCCGGTGGCCTGATATATAACTACTCACAGAGCCTCCTGGCGACCTGATATATAACTACCTACAGAGCCTCCTGGTGGACTGATATTTAACCAACTTCCTATATATTGCACAGCTTTCCGTGTAACCAATTCTAAACCTTCCTCATTGAATATTATATGGGTATATTACGGCATGCATGAACACATCCTTTGTTCTATTACGCCATATGTTTGCACATCTGATATCAATCATACTCGATCTAGTATTCATATATGTTAGATGTGCACGCTATCATCAATCTTTCAAAGTCTGCATTAAGTGATACTCCTTAGAGTGGTCAGTGGACGTAAATGTTGCATAAACCCAGAGGAGTTTAGTTAAAATGTCATCTTTGCTACATATGGGGGTCAATGCCCTTCACATTTCTCTTGGGTGCAATTACGTAATCACGACCCATTGTTAGGCACTAATGCGTAGCAAAATTCACATTTTGCTTAATCTATACACTGAGTACTACGATGATCACTCAGGAAAACACAAGAAAACACTAATAATCTACAGATAAGGGAAAGTTTTGTTAATGTTTCAGGGTCGTTTTTCATATAACTGTACACCTGTAGAAGGACAAACTTAATTCCTCATATACTTGTAATAAAAGTCTATTTTGGATAATAATGAAGAAGAAATATTGATCAGAGCCTAAAAAATAGATACATTTTAGAATTATAGTTTATTCTTAAGAATTGTTCTCTACGATCTCATAGATCAGAACGACTTTTTTAACGAAAACCTTACGCAAGAAAGGATTAAACATCTTTCAACACTTCCAATGCTAATGTTACTTTTGTGAAAAGCACAAGAACCCACAGAGTTTTGAAAACCATCGAAATCCTGTGATGTTGGTATTATTTGGAAAGCTCTCGCTGAGTACCCTTAGATGAGTACCCATGTTCCAGGATTTCAGTTATTTTTCAGGTTCTTTGTAGCATTTGTTAGTGGCCAGGTTAGCCACCAGTAGCATAAGGGTTAATGCCTCTCCACATAACCTTGTTATATTACGGGTTAAGCATGGTACCCTGAGGTGAATCTTGATTTCCATTCTGTACCCCATAACTTATCACACAGCATTGCACTAATTGACATGTTTTCCATTTCATGCTTTCCTCCTATCATTGCCAACCCTTCTTTCCTCCCTTCATCTACCATTCTGTTTGGTGCTTCATTATTTGCCCTGATAAATGCACCCTGCGACCTTTCATCCGAAGAGGGGCACTAGATTTACTAAAGAAGTACAAAGCTGAGGCTGCTTTTAAGACAAGGAAATGGTGGTCCGAGCAAGAACATGAAGTGAGGAAGGAAAATCAAATGGAATCGGTGATGTTTTATATTATTTCTACTAAGGGCATACTTTAAGTGCAGGTTCTTAAACAAAACATCGCTCTCAATCATATAATATGCAACTTCAGACGCTACTAATAATTAAGGATTTGGAATTCGGGTTTTCGTCACTTTCTCTGCCATACAGCGGCACTAAGTGAACGGTTGCTTTTAATTACTGTATCCATCGCATAATACTTATCAAAACAACTGAAATGTACGTATGGGCTCAGGTAAGAATATATATATATATATATATATATATATATATATATATATATATATATATATATATATATATATATATATATATATATATATATGTATATATATATATATATATATATATATATATATATATATATATATATATATATATATATATATATATATATATATATATATATATATATATATATATATATATATATATATATATATATATATATATATATATATATATATATATATATATATGTGCGTGTGTGTGTTTGTGAGCACAGACAAATTTCCCTAAACAGTCCCTTCTGACTCCAAACTTCAGTCTGATTGAGCGCACACAGGCATAGGAAACGTACATGAGAAACCGGCGAAACCACCGCCTAACTCGAATGTATAGAGTAGAGTCAACACTTCCAATGCTGAGGCTTCTTCCGTCCGAAGCATACGTATGCAAATACTTTTGAAAACTAACTAAACCCCGTCATGTTGGTAATCATTAGATAGCTCTCGCCGAGTACTATCTAATGAGTACCCATTTATCAGGTTTTTTCATCACCACCAGCAGCATGAGGGTTAAGAGCATGTTTTTGACTTACCTTTTGCCTAATATTCTCAAGTAATGCATCCTTGCTCCCTACTAATTCGTGTCGTGGTAAATATACAGCTTACTTAACAAGTACTTAACACATAAACCCACAAGTGAAAGAGTACACAGTTATATATGATTACAGCTTCCACTAAGCATTAATTTAGTAACAACTGAACACTGTCACCGGCAAGTAGCATTATCCAATACTAGCGGCAGTGGAACATTAACTGGTAGGTTATGAACTTGTCATAAGCTCAATATTCATTAATACTAGCAGGCCCCCGTGCACAGCACGGGTTTGGATTCTAAGCCATATTCAGTGAAGCTCAAAAAAACTGCCTTAACCACTCAAAAAAATAGAACCCTTACAGAACCATAGACGTTGCTCTTGTTTGTTTTTTAACTCATGTATAGATTCCCCAACCCCTGCACCAACTAATCAAGATACTGAAACACCACCTAAATGATAATAATAAGAGAGAGAGAGAGAGGGTGCGACAACTTTTTTTAAAAGAAAGGGAGAGAAGATCCCCATAGGGGACAGGGCTCAACAGTACCCTGCCAACCCAAGTAGTCCGGCAGGGCAAGTTGGACATGGGCCACCCATGATCAGAAAGTCCTGCCAGGCGTTCAGTTTGCCAAGCCAATTTGATAGAACTCATGTTTAAATTCCCCAAACCCCTGCCCCCACTAATCAAGATATTGTGACACCCAGGATCTGACACTTAGATTTTAGGCTTGGGGCCCGAAAAGCTATTTTAATCAATTTAGTGGTCAAAAACAGCATTTCTGTATTATTATACTATACATACTATTTTGGGCCCCTAGTCTAAATAATCTAGGGGCCCACAGCAAAAGCTAGGGGCATATGCCCCTGGGAAAGACGAACCCTGGACATCACATACATAATGAGAGAGGGAGAGAGAGAGAGAGAGAGAGAGAGAGAGAGTGACAGGGGGCAGTTAATAAAGGGGCAGTAGAGTGACAGGGGGCAGTTAATAAAGGGGCAGTAGAGTGACAGGGGGCAGTTAATAAAGGGGCAGTAGAGTGACAGGGGGCAGTTAATAAAGGGGCAGTAGAGTGACAGGGGGCAGTTTATAAAGGGGCAGTAGAGTGACAGGGGGCAGTTAATAAAGGGGCAGTAGAGTGACACGGGGCAGTTAATAAAGGGGCAGTAGGGTGACAGGGGGCAGTTAATAAAGGGGCAGTAGGGTGACAGGGGGCAGTTAATAAAGGGGCAGTAGGGTGACAGGGGGCAGTTAATAAAGGGGCAGTAGAGTGACAGGGGGCAGTTAATAAAGGGGCAGTAGAGTGACAGGGGGCAGTTAATAAAGGGGCAGTAGAGTGACAGGGGGCAGTTAATAAACAGGGGGCAGTTAATAAAGGGGCAGTAGAGTGACAGGGGGCAGTTAATAAAGGGGCAGTAGAGTGACAGGGAGCAGTTAATAAAGGGGCAGTAGAGTGACAGGGGGCAGTTAATAAAGGGGCAGTAGGGTGACAGGGGGCAGTTAATAAAGGGGCAGTAGGGTGACAGGGGGCAGTTAATAAAGGGGCAGTAGGGTGACAGGGGGCAGTTAATAAAGGGGCAGTAGAGTGACAGGGGGCAGTTAATAAAGGGGCAGTAGAGTGACAGGGGGCAGTTAGTAAAGGGGCAGTAGAGTGACAGGGGGCAGTTAATAAAGGGGCAGTAGAATGACAGGGGGCAGTTAATAAAGGGGCAGTAGAGTGACAGGGGGCAGTTAGTAAAGGGGCAGTAGAGTGACAGGGGGCAGTTAATAAAGGGACAGTAGAGTGACAGGGGGCAGTTAGTAAAGGGGCAGTAGAGTGACAGGGGGCAGTTAATAAAGGGGCAGTAGAGTGACAGGGGGCAGTTAATATAGGGACAGTAGAGTGACAGGGGGCAGTTAATAAAGGGGCAGTAGAGTGACAGGGGGCAGTTAGTAAAGGGGCAGTAGGGTGACAGGGGGCAGTTAATAAAGGGGCAGTAGAGTGACAGGGGGCAGTTAGTAAAGGGGCAGTAGAGTGACAGGGGGCAGTTAGTAAAGGGGCAGTAGAGTGACAGGGGGCAGTTAATAAAGGGGCAGTAGAGTGACAGGGGGCAGTTAGTAAAGGGGCAGTAGAGTGACAGGGGGCAGTTAATAAAGGGGCAGTAGAGTGACAGGGGGCAGTTAGTAAAGGGGCAGTAGAGTGACAGGGGGCAGTTAATAAAGGGACAGTAGAGTGACAGGGGGCAGTTAGTAAAGGGGCAGTAGAGTGACAGGGGGCAGTTAATAAAGGGGCAGTAGAGTGACAGGGGGCAGTTAATATAGGGACAGTAGAGTGACAGGGGGCAGTTAATAAAGGGGCAGTAGAGTGACAGGGGGCAGTTAGTAAAGGGGCAGTAGAGTGACAGGGGGCAGTTAATAAAGGGGCAGTAGAGTGACAGGGGGCAGTTAGTAAAGGGGCAGTAGAGTGACAGGGGGCAGTTAGTAAAGGGGCAGTAGAGTGACAGGGGGCAGTTAGTAAAGGGGCAGTAGAGTGACAGGGGGCAGTTAGTAAAGGGGCAGTAGAGTGACAGGGGGCAGCTAATAAAGGGGCAGTAGAGTGACAGGGGGCATTTAATAAAGGGACAGTAGAGTGACAGGGGGCAGTCAATAAAGGGACAGTAGAGTGACAGGGGGGCAGTCAATGAGGGAGTTAATTTCAACACCACAGCCCTGAGTACACATGCACTAATTCTCCCTATCAACCTATAGTGCTGTATGATGTAGAGTTTTTTGCAACATTGTATACTTTTATAGACAGAGTTGAAAGAGGGGGAGAGCAACATTGTATAATTTCATAGATACAGTTGTACAACATTGTATGAAATACATTGTATCATATCGGGTGGCTGCAGACATATGTCATTGATGTGACCTGGACTGGCTGCAGACACTTTTTCATTGCCATTGGCAACCGGCTATTTTTCAAGATAATAAGTTAAGTAAACACAATTTCGAAAAAACAAAAGTGAATGCATTAATCGGAAACAACTACCAATTGATCCATGGCAGCAGTGTAGCCCGGCAGGGCATATCCCACGAGAAAACCCCCAACAACGAACCTGCCAAGTGAGTATTAAAATATAGATATGCAGACTGCTACCTTTTAATTATGCTATATTGACATCTCTTTATCGTCATCAGTCACATGTGATGCCATTGGACTCTGGGCAGACTGGGACCACTATGGAAATAAGTTTCTAACTTTTAGTGTATATATCCTGTGTCTGGTTAGAATTCTATTGCATAGCAGTTAATGACTCTCCATCTAGTCACCGTTATATATGATTTTTTGTGTGCCAAATGCTATGTAATACACATCTTACTAGAGCGAATAAAATCAAATCAAATCATCTATACGAAGGTAAGACCATAGGGCAAGAGAAGAATGCTGGTGTCCACCGTGATGGAATGGTACTGTAGTGTGCACATGTACAATAGGTAGCTTTTACATAATTGCATTAAACAGGGATTTCCATATTTTGCATATGATTCTGAAATGTCTCCCTTGTGTGTGTGTGTGTGTGTGTGTGTGTGTGTGTGTGTGTGCGTTTGTGTGTGTTAAATGGGTGTCTAAGTGTGCGAATAGATAGATATATTATGTAACCCTTTGCCGCAAATAAAATGTCAAAATGTTAGTAGGAGTTGTCGATCCCACCTATGTGTATGTACGGGGCCTGCCATGATGGCTGTTTTAAGTCTGACGGCTAGCTGTCTCTCATCGCTGTCCGGGTTGGAATCCCATCCGGGGCATGTAAGAAAGTTGCCAGTAACTTTACGGGTTAGGCGATGGTTTTGACCGTGTTCTTCGGTTTCCTCCACAAGTTACAACTGGCTAGTCCATAGCCGCAATTTGACAGACACGTTGACGAAAAACGAAATTCCAAATTCTCACCGGTATGTATGATGGTGTCATGACTAGTCACAAAAAAATGACGAAAAACGAAATTCCAAATTCCCACCTGTATTTATCAGAGAGTGTCGATAGCACGGGTGACAAAACCAGTCACACATCCATGCTGGCAAGCTTTATTCCGGACACGGGGCTGACATTTAGCTTAACCCCACACCTGATGAATAACTAATGCAACGCGTCAGCTCACTACTTAAGGAAAAGGCCATCTTTTGTCCAAGTAGTGAACTTTAGGAACGGCTATTGACCAATACCGCGTGGTTGTCAAATGCATAACAATACCTCTCAACTGCGCACTGTCACTAAGCTCAGAAAAGTGTTGATCGAGATTCCATCTTGTTTTACCAACTGCAACCGTATTCAAAGGAAATATCAATTTGGAATGATACCTCATTTTGAGAAAATGCAATGAAAATATGTTGCGTTTATATCATTGGATAAGCAATTTTAGTTATGATATCGCATTTAGTCCCACTTTGTGTAGATTATCCAACTACAATCATATTCAATTAAGCAGTTCATTTTGGATACCTCTTTTTGAGAAAATGTGATGGAAATATGTTTTGTGTTATCATCGGAAAATCAATTATGGTTGTCATATCGCATTTTAGTTCCATTTTTAAAGATTATTACACTACAGCAGTACGTACGCAACGTATCCCGATGTATACTATTTGAATGTTCTGCAATCAATCTTTCACCAAATACTTATGCATAAACAATGCATATGAAGCTGCCAAACTAAGAGGAAACTAAACATTTCCTTGCTTTCATCCGGTATATGGCCTGAACCAGATGGTATTTGTACAACTGGTTGGATTCAAACACGTTTATGGCATAGACGCGGATCAACATATTTCACGTCATAAACACCACAATACAGTATGCACAGGAAGGAGTCTTCGTTAGAGTAAAGTGACAGTTAGCCACATGATTAGCCGGCATGAGTTGATTGCTTAGGAAGTTTGCATGAAGAGACACTTTAATCCGTATCTGGCAGCGTTTCTTTAGTATGAAGAAATGCTATGATCCAAGCAACAAGCTATTTCAATGCTGAAAAGCCTGCGTCATTCCTTCAATGAAACGGTTCGACATCCACAACTGCATCGTACGACCGTGAACTACTGTATCATAGCAGCTAAATGAATTGCACCTGCTACATGTACATACGATGGTGCAGGTATGAATGGCAGAAAAGAAATCAATATTTTGCGCTTTCTGGAAAACGGTGGAGATAATGAATTTAAATTCATTTTCCCACTGTTTTTCCAAAATCAGCAGAAAAAAATTGAATTTCTTTTCCATCGTTTTTCTAAAAACAGCAGATTTTTTCCCCAGAAATACAGCAGTTCACACCTGCACCATCGTAGAAACATGATCACTTTGTACCTAAAAGAGGATTGTGGGACCCATCATAACAGCCACCATTACGTTCTATTTGGCAGCGGCCTCAGCTGCTGAAAGCGATAGAATACACAAGCGGGCAGGGCCACAAACTTCCCCCAGCTCATGACTGGATGTTAGAGCATAAAGCACCATATTTGGTGATATTCCTCCCATCAGAGGCCTCGAAAACAGTGGTTTATTTGCCATAAACTCCACTTACTCCGCACCTCATGCTTGAGGTCACAATATAACCTGAAAATAGGCGCAATTATCTAGTGTATGACACAAACAGCAGATGACAGCCAGTTACTCAGGGACATGAGTTAGGTCATGGTTAATGTAAAATGTCACCCCAGATACCGTGAACATACCTTAACCCTTCCAATGTTGAGGCTACTTTCGTCCTAAGCAAAGAACGCAAAGTTTTTTGATTTTTGAAAAGCAGTGTAACCCAGTCGTGTTGGTATTCATTAGTTACTCGCGCTGAGTACTCTTAGATGAGTACACACGTGCCAGGGTTTCAGTCGCTTTCTTTCTGAAGTTTTTTTGCATCATTTTGTATTGGCCAAAGCAGCCAGCATCAGCATACGGGTTTAAACGGGGAAAGTTACAAGAAATATTCCATATCCAATTTCATATATGCTTTTAAATAGATCTCTATCATGCATGTGTAATATAATGTCACGTATTGCTTGATACTGGTATTCATTATGTCAAAGATCGTTTTTCATTCCTATGTATGTGTGTATGTATAGATAGAAAGATAAATGTATGTATATATATATATATATATATATATATATATATATATATATATATATATATATATATATATATATGTATATATATATATATATATATATATATATATATATATATATATATATATATATATATATATATATATATATATATATATATATATATATATTTGACAAAGTAAAACACAGTGGGCGACAGCCATCCCGGTAGCTCTCTATGTGAAGGTGCCACCCCAACCGCACAGAAATACCAGCATAATCAGACTATTTTGCTGTACCAATAATTGATGAACCAACCTCGCCACGACTCTGTCACGTGGCAATATTTTCAGCTAAGGATTACCCTAGTGGGTCAATATGTCACTAGGTTGACGTAAATAACACACAAGTCTCTCCCATAAGCAAAACACAGCACGAATGCCTTTTATCTATAATTGAAGTCTGAACTTTTGACATTGACATTCCTTGACACTATCTTCTATTGATCAAACTAGCATTGCCTACCGCTACAAATACATTATGTGCAGGTATGAAGAATGAGCAGTTCCTATCATTTTCTCTGTCGTCCTAGGTGAACCAAACAAGGAAGGTCAGTAAATTCGGTTATGGAGAACTAAATCCTTGTTAACCATTCATTCAAAATTCATCCAAAGCTTTAATATAAAGAGTATGTTATTTATAACGCATTGATATAAATAGCAACTCTCTCTCTCTCTCTCTCTCTCTCTCTCTCTCTCTCTCTCTCTCTCTCTCTCTCTCTCTCTCATTTTTTTACCTGCTGCACAAGGCATGCACTATTCTATACTTAAACAAAACAGCCTTGTTTTATATATTTTTCATTTTAGATTTAAGCAGCGAGACGATTGTTATGTCTAAGATATGCAGTCTGGATGTCTGGCTTTCTTGATAGGTTATTAGTATGACGTTGGATTAGGAAGGCGCTTTACTCGTCCCGTATAAAGTAATTATCGGCCCTGTTGACAAATACAATTATTATGGCGTTACTTTTATATCGTTAATGCTTTCATGAAAATGAAGTGTTAACTAGATTACCAATTTGACCAGGATTTCACATTTCCCTTCGGCCACATGAAACTGATTGTATGTTTACCAAGGCTGGAAGTATAAGGATATGACCTCGAAGTTGGGCATCTGCTGAAAGGTACGTTATACGTCAATATCATGTGCAAAATAGCAATAAATAACGCCCTTGTAACAAGCAAAACTGCACTACTTTTTGTCCCAAGAATAAAATACAAATTTTACATGTTGTTATCTAGGTTAGCACTAAGTTCCCCTTGACACATATCGCCTAGTCCTAGACGCCTACATACGTATGAAAATACAACATCGGTTTACATGATTGTGATGGACAGCTATTGAATGATTTCAAAGTATATATTGCTAATCTTTGTTGCCATCTGTCTAATGTTTCTACTTGAAATATCTATTGAAGCAGTATTTTAGTGGCCTGTGAAAAGTAAAGTTCGGGATGACAGGGGTAGAGGTACATGTATGCCAAGATATGGATATGATGATGGCTTAGTAACCAAAGAAAGGTAGGACTGGGGAGGACACAGCAGGTGGGATATGAAGAAAAGCATTTCTTCTTCCGTTAGCCTACAATAACCCATTGAGAATAAGCCATTCGCCTCGGCTTTTTCCCGTGCCCGAGAATGATAATACACCTCATGTCAGAAAGTTCCTTCCAGAAGCTAGCTCGTCAGAAAACCTCTGCAGTACAGAAATATAATTCCTGCACCAGTTGACCAGACGTCTGTCAGTGCTTAGCTGTACAAACACCCAAGGATAACGTGTAAAAAAATAAGCCAAACACACCTATGCCCCACGTATCTTGCGAATCAAAACTATGTTCATTTATGCGGCCATACATGTAACCATGCCAAGGAAACTGAACCGGGTGGCCATCAGGCATACGGTCGTGTAGACCTCTCACGCATTTAGTGCAGGAGTCAAATGTGTATATGGGTAAAATAACCATATATGGTGCAAATATTGCCAGAAAGTTCGTTCTAGAAACTCGCTCGTCAGAGAAGCTCTATATGTCTATAGTGTCGTTATCGTATGCACCATCATCTATAGTACCGGTTAAAATCAGGATCCTACCGACTGGTAGCTCCACTGATTCACCGATCTCACTGTGAACGAGGCCATTTCAGTCAGAGGCCATTCACACATTCAAAACACAAGGCCCCACATTCAAATAGATATAAATCCTGAAATAGCCCCTTATCAAATCAACCCTTCATCACCCCCAGATGGCCATTAAAAATCATGAAAGGGTGATTTTTTCTCTGGTACGGTCTACAAATGCGGGTAAGTCAGGAAGTGTGGTCCATTTGTTTGAGTAATGTGGCTTGGATTGCCAACTGCCTTCATCTTGCCTCCATTAGATGGGCCCAGGCCTTCGTTATGGCGCTGCGGTGGCCCCCATTGCATTAGCACGCAGCAGACCTCCATTAACAGGCCACCCCGAGCCCAGGATAAATCAGCAAAATTAGGTTACAGGTATAGGCGAATCTTAAGTAGTAGTTTGAAGAAGAGGAAAAAGCCAGGTAATAATTCAAAGGCAAATTAAAGTGACGCACGCAAATTAACAGCAACAACCGATGTATATTACCACTTTTAAACTCGAATCAGTGCCAGCATTAGATCAGTGTGTCCCTACTAGTATAGAATGGCATCACATGGGATGAAAGTGCAGATGTGTGTTGATTTGAGCTTTTCTACTCTAGGGATGTCTCTATTCACAACTCTGCTATTATGCTACCCCGAGATTATTTTTACAACCAGCCATATGGCATTGTATTTCCAGACTAATACATGTTTTGCACATGCCGGAATATATTCGTATTTTGTGTCTCGTTCCACTTTGCGTAATAAGCATGTGGATAAGTGCTACCTCCTTGGGTAATTGTGGGTTCAGCCACTACTTAAAAATCAATTATACCTTACATGTAACTCTATTGACTGTATACTTAAATGATAACATATACATTACACATACGTTTGGCAAATAACAGGAGGTACCTAGGACTCAACATGTAACACCAAGAAAAGAAAGGGATGAATAAAAAGCATGTAAAGGAGAAAGACTTAGAAGTGGGTATGGTACATTTTGCGATCTCTCTTTCTTGAAAGCTAGTAATCCTCTAATCTTATTTCATTCCAAACATATGTGACCATGTAATCAGAGTATTGCAAGATGGGCTTCTTGCTTTTCTTCGAATCAATCAGCACATGTATCGAGTAAACGCTTTCGAGGTATGCCCCTATACAAACACAACCACTTTGATATCTTAAAACTATTTTCCTCTTCCAGGCGTCCTTAAGTAATATACCGAGTAACAAACAATAGTAGGCAGAAGGGGAAATGCAATGTTTGAAATTGATCCCGTTCTGAGGTGTTCCTTGATTTTCGTCTTACTAGTCTGATACAGTACAGGCAGTTTATTCTGGCACAAGTCGACCTGATGTCTACCAGTGCCTGGTTGTACAAACATCAATGGATTATATAAAATACAACACTATAACATATATTAAAATATATGATTATTTTGTATATTAAATATATAAAATAGCTAAGCCAAGAAATGACCTGCGTAGCTTGCGAATCATCGTGCATCCATACCCAGGAAACTGGTTGGCATTCGTACGTGCGGTAGTGTATAACGCCCGAACTGACCACGCATGTAGTGAAGGAATTAAATGTCGGCACTGTACGTTACTGACTCCCAATAGCTGATCACTAAGGTTTATCAAAACACTCCATTACATACATTTACATACGACCAAAAAATAGTGCGTGTTAAGTCGCCTGTACAATATAGATGAGCTTCCATTAATTTTTCATCTCAGTTTCAATGGCTTTTTGGTTAGAGTGCTTCTTGAAGTCTCCTGCCCATTAACGCAGGTTTGTGTATTAGCAGCGTGAGTGATGAGAATGGTGCAAGTAAGACTACCGCAGCCATTAGGAGCCGCATGTAAACAAAGCAATGTTTTATTAAGCTAATGACCGAGAAGAGGTACTTTCTGGCGTTCCCCTGTGAGAACTAATAGTGAATCTTAGCCTTGTTAGACCAACCACGCATCCATTTAACGCGCAAAGGGTTCCTATGACGTTTTCAAAAGATAAAAGCAGATTTTTTTGTCGTTCAGCCTTTTGGGATACGGGATTTTTTTGAGCACAGTGATCCACATTTCCCTTTTGAGTAATTACCACTTTCTAATACTTGGTGTCTGAATAAATAAGTACCTTAGACTGTGCCATTTGGAAAAAGCATTTTAGGATGTGGGCCCAATCCTCTTCTATGTGTAACTGAACGCCTATCTACATATGCAATGTGTTTAGGTAAGGTGTCAGAACGTTTCAATTAAGGTTATACTAGCATATCATTTCTTTTTAAAAATGTTTTTCTCCTCACCCCTATCTATAAGGAATCTTGACGTTACCAACTATAGATGATATGTTGGACAAAAATGTTTAAACAAGCGGAGATCCCTATGCTCATTAGTAAAATACATGGGCTTCTAAATCATAAGTAGGTTTAAACGTAGGATTCAGACGAAAACATGATACTTTCATAAACAAAATATATTTCGTATAATAGTACACTTTGGATAAAACTATATAAGTACATTACTATTCCTAAAATTCACTGTGGTGCACTTAAAATCAGATTACCGATGACTTTCTCCTACCTTTATCCTGTTACAGGGTGCTCAAATTAAACGGTCAAATCATCAAGGGCTATTTTTATGTTATAAGTTAGTAACCTTGAGGACTTACTAATTCCAAAATATTCCATAGCGCAATTAAGACGGGCAGGGTTCAAGACTATAGCACATACTCAATGATAGGGTTGTTTTATGTTATCTAATTACTCCATTTGCCACCAGGGGCGCCTAGAATGCGTCAGCGTGCTTCAAAAGCAATACTTAAAGATCTATGAACATTTTCTTCAAAGGTATTATCATACATTGTAATAACAACACAGCAAACTTGATTGTGACAGAGTCAATATTGCTTTGATTATATTTGAATGGCTAAGAGCACAGGCCATGCCAACACACTATCTAGTATCTACGTACACGTGGAAAATGCACATCGAAGCGTTCACTTGGAATGCTCGTTGAAAAAATGGTAATCATAATATTAGTGTGAGATATGAAGATATGATTCTGATTTTGGGCTGATCAAATCTGGCTGTGAAATAATGATAATCATAACATTAGTGTGTGATATGGAGATGTGCTCCTGAGGCTGATCAAGGCTAGCTGTGAAATTAAGGTAATCACAATATTAGTGTGAGATATGGAGATATCATCCAGAGCCCTCGGCTGATCAAAGCGGTAGACTCTAAATCCCCGCAGATGTCAGGAATGACGTCATGGAAACTTGTGATCTTGGAATACCCTACCTAGGTTTACCTATAGACTTATGGTTAGGAATCAGGTCCAGGGTTAGAGTTATTGTTACCTAACCCTAGTGTTATCCTTAACCCTGGACCTGATTCCTAACCCTAACCTCAACTCTAAGTAAGGTATCACAAGATCACAAGTTTCCATGACGTCATTCCTGGCATCTGCGGGGTTTAGAGTCTACCACTTTGATCAGCCCAGGGCTTAGGATAGTATTTCAATATCGCACACTTATATTATGATTACCTTTATTTCATATGACGTCATTCCTGACATCTGCCGGGATTTAGAGTCTGCTGATCAAAGCTTGCCGTGATTGTTGACGGCCATCATGCGTTTCGTGGGTTCTCATGTCGGCGGCGTCGAGGCAGCGAGGCGTGAGATCCTTACAGCCCGCAGCTTAGTGAGGACATCTCGTGGATTCATCATCAAGGCGTGAGTGGAATTAGATGAGTAGCCATCATATCCTCATCCTATTAATGCTCACAGTAGTATCCAAAAGCTGCCTGAGGGGAGAATGTTTCAAGGAGGAATGTTGATTAGGATATTACCAACATCTCTCCTTAATAAACTTATTAAAATCATTCTTAATTCTCAAGTTTTTGTCAAAATAATCGTAGATCCAGAAGACGATTGCTCGCGGAGCATCAATACTATTTTCCTCCTTGAGCCGTCCTTAATGCTCACAGCAGCCAAAAGCAGCCTGAGGATTGTGAAGAAATCTTACGGGTGAAAGCATATTGGGAAGAATATTTCACTGAGAAATGTTGATGAGAACATTAACAACAACTCTCCTTCATATGTTTGTCTAGATATATATCTTAGCGATGATATAATGTGTATCATAAAGTATCAAACACATGTCATTGTTGTATTGGATCGTTTGATTTGCAATAAACAAACACACTTTTCAAACTTAAAAAACTCTCCTTCATAAGTATCATAGATCCAGAAGATAATTGGTTGCGGAACGCAGATGCATCAATGGGGTATAAGACCAGGCTACAGGGTGAAGGGCAGGGATGACAAACAATGGCGAAGTTGTCTTCACGCATACTTCACGCTCCCGCAGCAAGGGCATGCCTCCATGGCCGAGTGGTCTAATTAATTTGGCAATGCGTCTAACAGTAAAGACAGTTGATTCCTGCACCAGTCTACCTGACGTCTTGCAATGCCTGGTTGTCATTGCATTTTGGTCAAAGAAGTTACGCATACTATAATGCTTTTCTCCTTTGAGAAGAGAAAATACTATAACAGACATCACATTTCTTGTCAATAGGAGTCTAGATCACCACAGCACCAACTAAGACACTGGCTGACGTCCGGTCGACTGGTGCAGGATTTAAATGTCTGTACTGTACTTTCCTCCTTTAAAACTGGCAGACGTCCGGTCGACAGGTGCATGAATTAAATGTTTGTACTGTACTTTCTTCATTCGAGAAGAGAAAAAAACATAACTGCCACCAATTCTCTTGTCAATAGGAGTCTAGATCTATTCCAGCACCTACCCAAACACTGGCAGACGTCCGGTCGACTGGTGCAGGAATTAAATATCTGTACTGTACGTTCATATTTGGAGAAGAGAAAACAATATAACAAACATAAATTATCTTGTTAATAGGAGTCTAGATCTACCCAAATACCTACCCAGACGCTGCTAGACTTCCGGTCGACTGGTGCAGTAATTAACTGTCTGTACTTTCCTCCTTTGAAAAGAAAAAAACACACTAGAACAAACATAAATTCTCTTGTCAATAGGAGTCTAGATCTATTCCAGCACCTTCCCAAACTCGGCGTGGTGAGAATCACATTCTCTTCACGTTCCCCATGAGGTATGTAGAAATGAATAATTCTCCCAAAAATGCTAGGTATCCATAGCAACGAACACTTTAGTCAGGAATAATGCATCTAAATTAGTGCAAGCCGATGACCTTTGTTTTAAATGTGACACTTGCCTGAGTTATTACACTACTTGAAAACGACGGGAAATAATTCCAATAATGATCAAAGCCTAGGTAATTGGATAAGATTTGCAGAGTAGAAATTATGGCACTGCTAGTTCATCACAAAGGGAAAAAAGGTCGACTACTATTTCTCCACCGACTGCGTAAAGGACAAGACCATATATCAACTGATAGAGTCATTGCAGTTGTGAGAGCAGTAAGTTATGAATTGTGTTGAGGACAAGAAGATATTAACTTATATAGTCATTGCAGTTGTGAGCGCAGCTATATATGTTTATATATATATATATATATATATATATATATATATATATATATATATATATATATATATATATATATATATATATATATATATATATATACGTTTATATATACATGTATATATATATATATATATATATATATATATATATATATATATTTATATATATATATATATATATATATATATATATATATATATATATATATATATATATATATATATATATATATATATATATATATACTCATTCGGCTGTTGACAAAGATATGAACTGTTTAGAAAAGGGAAGTAGATATCACTTGGTAACTTATAAGTTCTACCCTGCGTTTTTCCATTTACTACATCTCTCGCCGCATAATGAGGAATGAATTGAAAACAACCTGGGCTAGGCCTAGTACGCATTTAATAATCTGTCTATTCATACAGTCGTTGTTTGCCCTCAGATTGCGAGCTGTTGTGTTCCTAATGTGTATACACACACAAAACTATCCTAGGACTGTCATTGGTTTCATATGATTTAGATATTTTCCAGGAGATACCGTCTATACACTATAAGCTTCACGTTTGAGTAGGTGATGGAGAGAACTAATGATCATTATTTTTCTTTTCACCAAAGAGAAAAAATATGCCCAACTTCCTTGTTCTAAATGCAATACTTTTATATCCATTACCTCCTAACGATGCAGGTGTTTCTAGGTGAATCATTGCGGGATGTACTATTCATGACATAAACACTATCATAGATAAGCTATATAAACACACTTTATCATTAGAAAACAATTAAATAAATAAGAGCGTAATTAATCTGCAAGCATTTACTTGGGTAGGAACATATCATTATGGCTATATCAAATCTAATTAAATATTAATCCTTTCCTCAAAATAGAAATACCAATTAACAATTTGATAGAGTATATTTGGAAGGGGTGTCTAGTGCCCAGTGAAAACCAATTACAAACACAAAGCCGCCAGTAAAGTTTGAGTATGCAGAAACGTAAGGTGTAACTTATCGGGCGTGTACGGTACACACACACAAATACATACATACATATATATGTATGTATATATATATATATATATATATATATATATATATATATATATATATATATATATATATATATATATATATATATATATATATACATACATATATATATATGTATATATATATATATATATATATATATACATACATATATATATATATATATATGTATATATATATATTTATATATATTTATATATATATATATATATATATATATACATATATATATATATATAAATATTTTTTATATACATATATATATATATATTTATATATATATATATATATATATATATATATATATATATATATATATATATATATATATATATATATATATATATATATATATATATATATATATATATATATATATATATATGAAAGAAAAGATATTCTTTCAGTAATCATTAATCCAATATCTAAAGGAATATAGGTGTGCCACTATGCCGCATCCTGCTCAGCAGCTCCCATACATGTGTGTGCCGCCATTACCTGCGGCGACAATGGCATCTCATCTCGCAGCAGCAGCGTGTGGCGGCCCGGCGGGCGCGCGTGGCGTGACTCTAGGATGACACCTGGGGATGTAGCGTTAGACACAGGCCGTACGCGGACAGCCTTGCCATATTGTCCTCCTAGCAGCAGTTTTAATCATATTGTTTCTTCAGCCGCGCTACCAGGACGGCTCTACCTGAGAATCACAATGGCGCCAAGCTTTATACACCGCAAACCATACCCTCAGCCCTTCCAATGCTTAGGCAGCTTTCGTCCAAAGCACTATGATGTAAAGATTTGTTTAAACCATATAAACGCTGTCATGTTGGTATTCAATGGAAAGCTCTCGATGAGTACTCTCAGATGAGTACCCATATGCCAGGGTTTCAGTCATTTTCCAGCTTTTTTGCATTATTGTGTATTGGCCAAATTAGCCAGCAGCAGCAGCACAATGGTTAATTATATAATAGCCCCGCCTGTTTCATTGTTAGCTGTATAGTTAGTAAGCCTGCCAGGCCGTGTAACCCGAGATCCTGCTTTATCATCTCAGCAAACTCATGTCATCGTTCAAATACCTCGATGCAATCTTTTACTTCCACATTCGATCTATTCCGTGCCCCCAGTGCATTAAAACAGGGCATGCCTTGCATTTTGTTGCAATGCCTGTACGGTATGATGTATTCAACACTCATATGTATCAAAATACACACACACACACACATAAATATGTATATATATATATATATATATATATATATATATATATATATATATATATATATATATATATATATATATATATATATATATATATATGTGTGTGTGTGTGTGTGTGCGTGTGTGTGTGAGTAGCGTGCGTTTGGATCTTACCAGCATGATATCTGCTTCTGTTTATTCCATGCCTCTACTGCTTGTATTCATAGCGGTACCTGGTGTCCCTGGTGGCTTGTGGAATTCAACACCCACTGCATCCTACAGTGTACTGGGTAAACCTAACCCTTGCTAATCCTTTTGTTACATAACAGCCATTGCAAGCAGACACATTATATGCCACAAGCCTTGCCTGGTTGACCTGGTCTGTTCACAGAATACAGATGCCAATGTATGTATATTTATTGACTATGATTTCCAATAATAAGTGTGTGCTCCGTTGTGTTTCTTATTGCGCGCAGATATATTTACCATTCATAGCAAGTTGTATGTTTTACATCATGTTTATGCACCTAGGTTTTCCATTGCTAACATATATACGTACTACATTGTATCAATATTATTCTATCCAGAGTACATTCATGGTAATTTGTTCCATCACATATCTGCCAGTATATTAGGAACCTGCTTGTATACATTACGACACGATATCTGTACGCGATTCTCAGTGAATAAATATATGATGATACTGAGTGATCCAACAAGAAAATAAAAATTCTTTTTACAAAGAATTGAAAAGATAAGGTTTAAGGATATTGTTTCGTTTACGGCTTTAAGTTATATTGCACTCACCACAAATATAACCACAATATCATCACCACCGACATCAAAACCGCCACCACAACCATCACCGCCACTGTCACCATCAAAATCATTATCATCATCATCATCACTATCATCACAATCGCTATTATCCCCACCACCGCAACCATCATCATCGCCATAATCATCACCATCATCATCATCATCATCATTATAAATCGCACATATTATTTCAAATACTATGAAATAGCACTTTTACAAGCTAATGTAAAGGTTAATCCTAACGGCTATTTTCTCCTTAAGCCTAGGTACAATATAAGCCCTGAACATGCAACAAAAAGACAGAAGAGGTCGCAGACAATATAAAGCTTGTCCTGCGATCGCATCCTTGGATCTCTTGCGAGCAATCATCTATGGTTATAACAGGCCATAGAGCATAATCAGCCAGCGCTTAAGTTACTAGTAAGGGTGTTTTATTATGGAGAAGGCACATGACCTGCGTTTTATTATTCCCTATATCTTGCTATCCATTGGGAAGATGTCAGTTGTCCGTGAAATAGCAAACACCTCTTGAAGTAGTGATAACGTTGATTTGGGATCACTGCCTATTGATTTGTTGTAGTGCTTCATCACCGAGGTGGTACAGTAGCTATGGCCTCCCACTCGTTATACAACAACATGTAGGTAACCTGAGGATCACGTTTGTGACTGAGTACGTACACTTTAGTCACAGTTCAATGTATTGATCTATTGCAAAACACACACACACACATATATATATATATATATATATATATATATATATATATATATATATATATATATATATATATATATATATATATATATATATATATATATATATATATATGTATATATATATATATATATATATATATATATATATATATATATATATATATATATATATATATATATATATATATATATATATATATGTATATATATATATATATATATATATATATATATATATATATACATATATATATATATATATATATATATATATATATACATATATATATATGTATGTATGTATGTGTGTAGGTATGTATGCATTGATTTATGTATGTATGTATGTATGCAGGTATGTATGTATTTTTGAATGTATGTGTGTGTATGTATGTGTGCAAATTGTGAATCCTTTGTTTATTTCAGAATAATCGTTGTCTTTTACCCAACAGTACAATTATGGCACAAATTGTCCTTATTGATACCATCAAATAGTTCAGGGCACTCCATGTAAGGGTGAAGTTTATATAATCCCCTACTGTTTATACAGCGTTGACACCAGCATTTACAGCGACATTAGACAAACGAAAAGGGTCATCAAGATCGTTATATATGCCTTTGCTTGGTGGTATAATGATGGACTTGACAGTGCTAGCCAACACGTTTCAACACACCGTACTATTTGCCTTAGTTTCCTTTTATGTTCACCCTTATAGTCATCTGAGTATGTAAAACCGGCTCGTTTCCTCCAGTTAACGGTCTCTCGGTTCACACCATTCACATGCAGTAGCCATTGATCATATGTCAAATACACTATTTTCATTTCCAGAGCTACAGTGGAACCTGTGTAAATTGAAAACCTTCAGGGCGAAAATAGTGTTCAACTTGAAGAATACGGATATTCAATCTGTCGGAAATCTAATTTATACTTGAATATCAAGAATTCTGGACAAGTAGAGGTATTTAATTAATTCCAGATAATCTAAATATCAAAACATGCAGGTGATGGCACAATTTTAAACTTCAGTCATGGCTGATCCTATACTAAATGCAGGTATATAGGAATAACAAAATATAACTACTATACAGGGAGTTTAACTCGTGTGATGCTGAGTCTACCTTGCTGTCCATGGTACGGTACCACAAACATATCTCACATTACCTAAACCCTGTCAAGTTAGTATCCATTTGAAAGCTCTTCCTGAGCACTATCAGACGAGTACCAATATGCCAGGGTTCAAGCAGTTTTCCAACCGTTTTCAAATTATTTATTTTTTGTCCAAATCAGCTGCCAGCAGCACAAGGGTTAACCAGTCTATTCAACAAGCCACAGTATGGTAAAAAAATCCTATTTCGCACAGAAACGTCGGCATAAGAGAAGGAAGTCACGCTCGCCAACCTTTGCAACCAAAGCTACACCTCTAGGGGTATCAGTCCTGGAATTTGGACATTGCCAACGACGCCAATCTTGCATGATTTAATGAACTGTCATCGTGGACCTGCACCCCTCACACGTGCCATCCTTGGGGGTTCCTCTAAAAGGTAGGACTATGGCCATAAATGAAAAGGCGGCTGATTTTTGAGCGTTTAACCCTTCCAATGCTAACACTCCTTTGGTCAAAAAGCACAAGGATGCAAAGATTTCTGAAAGCCATCTAAACCCTATCATATTGGTACTCATTAGATTGCTCTCATTGAGTACTCTCAGATGAGTACCCATTTTCCAGGGTTTAAGTCATTTTCAGTTTTTTGCATCATTTTGTATAGGAAAACTAGCCACCATGGTGCAGCAGCATAAGGGTTAAGTTGGTCTATGGTCACGTAGGTCTCAGGGGGAATTCGTCGAAGATGAGATAGTGGTGAGAGAGGGTTGAAAGGCTTCGGTTGTGAGTTATTTTGACCCTGCCCATATCTTGTCTATCTTGTCTATCTTGTAGTTGAGGTCAGGCCAGCTTCTGCGACATTTTGTGATGGATGGGAAGACTGTTGCGGGCAATATCAAGCAATATTCTCCTATCAGACTCCCTGATGCCTACGCTGGAATTCAATATATTTTCTCGAGATAGATATTCAGATACCATTGAACTAGTTTTTGATGCCCTCATAGTATATTCCATGACAGTTATTTTAGTGGTATCAATTATATCCCTGGTGTGAAACTAACACGTTAGATATCTACGCATGAGCTATAAAAACCTTATATTTGATATTGCTGGAATAGAATGATAAAGTCAAATGTTGAAGTCGATAACGTGGTAAGTTAGGAGAGCCATTTGAAAATAGACTCGGAGCTACCCCTGGTTGGACCAATTTCTAGGTCGAAATAGGTAGTTTTGATTCAACCCGTTTATTAAAATGATCAAGAAGATGGTTCCCACTCATAATATACATGTATCATATATTGCCAAAATGGCTGCCACGAATTGCATCATGGGAAGATTATCCCACCCTGTTACAATAGAGTTCTCTTCATAATAATGTTTCTCGGCCATATTATGAGAATTATCACATAAACTTCCCATTATGCAATTCGCCAAAATGGCAGCCGCGAATTGCATCATGGGAAGATTACCACACCCTGTTACAAAAGAGTCCTCTTCATAATAATGTTTCTCGGCCATATTGAGAGAATTATAACAGAAACCTCCCATGATGCAATTCGCGGGTGCCATGATGTTTCTCTGCCTTGTCGAGAAAATTATAACAAGAACTAGGTTTATAATTGACCATAATCCAGCCCACGCTTTAATTAAATTCCACTTCTTATACGTACACGTATGAACAAGTATGGAGCGTTGAGTGGCCAAAACACAGAATTTAATGTGCACACCATATGCTAGAAGACAGTGTTAAAGCCCATGAAAAAGTCCATTGTTAGCAGTAGGAGAGGCCGGGCAATGTGTGTGGCATACAGAATCAGCCCGAAGCCGTTATGAGAGGCAGACAGCGTCATTATGCCAGGCTTAATGTAGATTTACTGGCCCCATTCTCCCAGCCTCGCCTCTGAGAACATCCACGTAGAGCCGCAGAATTACCTGCAAGTCTACTCGCACCAATAGCGCAAGGCGCGATGAGTTGGGGGGGAAACTAAGACCCCCCAGTTGCCAGTTAGCGGTGTAATAATGCAGAGTGACCCCCCTCCCATGGGTTATTATACACGGCATAAGTTCGGGTGGGAAGTTACTACCCCTTAAGGCTTGAGGGCTAGTCAGCGGTGTCACAGTGACAGGAGGAGGGGAAACTACTACCCACTTATGGCATGAGTGCTACAGTACAGACATTCAGTTCATGCGCCAGTCGACCGGACATCTGCCAGTACCTGGTTGTACTAACACTCATTGATAACATGTCAAAAAAGGCCAAGCACATCAATGACCCTAGAATCTTGCGAACCAAAGCTACTTTGTGAGATTAGGGACCCATGGTCGCATCTATGTCCTGGAAAGTGGCTGAGAATCAGGCGTGTATTAGTTTATCAAGCTCGGGCATTTTGTGCAGGAATTAGATATTGGCATTGTAGTATTCGCGGTGTGATAGTACCGAGTGACATCTCTTCTCATCCCTCCCCTTACTAGGTGAACCTTAGCTAATAGCCAGACTTCCCTCGCATCAACTTTTGGGACAGTGTCAAGGGGTCAGCTAGGGATGTTACACCGGGTAACCCTTGGCTAATACACAGACTTCCCTCTCGGCAATATTTGTCCCCGGGACATTGCCAAGTTGGGCAGCCGGGGAGCTGTGCCACCGGGCAACCCGTAGGCCGGGCAGCTACTGCCCAGGCTTCCGTCGAGATGACATTATCTTTGCGCGAAAGCCGGCAAGATGAAGTTCATCCCACAGGATCTGTGGCGGTGAATCTCTGGAAATAACATTTGTAATCAGCCTGGCACCGCGCACGTCTATTACCATACATATAGCCAAATAAACACGGTGGAGGATCCGGGCCGAGCAGGATCGACCTATTGACAGAATTCCATGATGTTGCTCGGCAGCCTAGAGAGTCTGCAGCTACACACAGTCAATCTAATTGCAATTTTGCAATCCCGTTCAGGTCAAATTACTGCGAAATTCATTGGTGATCGAATGGACCACTTAGAATCGCAAATGAGAAAGGGAAGTGTGTCTATCCTAAACTGGGTGAGGATATTGTGATTCAACACAACCGTCGATTGAGGTGTAGAAAGCCTACACCACTATGAAAAATGCATCGTTAATAAAGTCATTAAAGAGAAGAAAACTAATTAACCCATCCATACCCAGAGTAATATACCTCTACAAAGGCATTAGGAAATACCTTTCGGATTAAAGTATCAGTTGGAAGGTATTTAAAAGAGAAGTGTTTTTTTTACAAAAACCACTTCCTACACCCTTGTTTTATGTCGTTATGCTTTAATTTGGAATTTCGTTTTTCGTCAATTTTCTGACATATTGGGGCTATGTCGTGACTAGCCAGTTGTAAACTAGTGGAGGAAACCGGAGTACCCGGCCAAAACCATCGCCTTACCTAAAGTCACTGGCAACTTTCTCACATGAAGCGGGTATAAGATCTAGAGGATGCTGTATTAAGAGATTGGAGGAAAGTGTCAGGCTATGTGAAACTGGCCACGCACATGACTATTGTTTTATAACTTACATGCATGAGGATTACTGCTAACTTCAACTTCTCGCAACAGCGACGTTGAAGACATATTCTCAGATAATTGTGGCTCCTCTAACCAAATGATAACCCACAAATATTGTCCAAGATCAGTGCGGGGGTTGCAGTCAGCAGTTAGTTTTTTGATATCCAAACAAAGAGCTGTACGCACAATCAACGCATCTGCAATGTATGTCCGTTGGTTGTTTTCTCCGTGTACTACATTCTCGCCTACCCATACAAACTGGCTAGTCACAACTAGCTTCACCATGACAGAAAACGCGACGATAACAGAAATTACAAATCCAAACCACCCACAAATTTATTCTGCATTTTCGCGCAACACGAGCACAGGTCCATGACCCCACAACTGAACGTAGCTTTGATTTGCAAGCTACGTGGATCTTTGATTTGCATCTATGTGCTTGGCTTATTTTTGACATGTTATCAATGGGTGTTTGTACAACCAGGCAATGGCAGACGTCCGGTCGACTGGTACACGAATTAAATGTCTGTATTGTACTTGAGGAAACCCTGATCTGTGACTTGACGTATTTAGAGATGCCAAAACGCCGTACACCTTAATCAGTGCCATCAGTCAATGTGAAGTAGACATGTAAGACACAAAGTTTGACTTAAATGGCCATAGGCTTGTACTGTCCTTGATCCAAGTACAGGTATGAGTAATTCTATGTCCATGTTTTAAATATATCAAAGCTTAAGAATGCTCTAATTAGTGTCGTCTGGATCTATACCACTTTTAACAAACTTTCGAATTAAGAATGATTTTAGAAAATATTTGAAAGGGAGTTGTTGGTAGGGTTTTAAGTAGCATTTCTCCTTCAAATGATTTCCCAAATATTCGCTGGCAGATCTCATCAAACGTGCAAAACTGCCCTTGGCCGCTGTGAGCATTAATGGATAAAAGCTGCAAAATTAACATCATCAAAACATCGGAATATTAGGAAGATGCTGAAGAGTTGCACCCACCAAAAGTGAACAACCTCATCAAGGCTTGATTACTGTAACGGGTTACTATGTAAGTTACCTGCCGAGCTAATATTTCAACCCAAGAGATTCCATCACCACACAGCACAGGTGGGTTACTGCCACAAAGAAGCATGATCACATGCCACCGGTGCACAGAGACCTGCATAAGCCACCCATTAGGAGAAGGATTCATTTCAAGATCCTGTCCTTGGAGTACACGTGCTTGTTATGGTATTCTCTATGGAAATAGTTTAGAGTACAGACATTTAATTCCTGCACCAGTAGACCGGACGTCTGACAATGCCTGGATGTACAAACACCAATAGAAACGTCAAAAAATAAGCCAAGCACATCAATGGCTCAAGTAGCTTGCAAATCAAAGCTACGTTTACTGTTTAGTAGTTGTGAGGCTATCCATGCACAGGAAACAGGATAGCAACCGGGCATGCGGTCGTGTATCATGTCCGTGCTGCCCATGCATTTAGTGCAGGAATTAAATATCAGCACTGCACCTGAATGATGTAGTGAGGGATTATCTTCCATCCAGAACACATTCCTATTCTACATCAAGGTACTCTATGAAGCAAGAAACCAATATTAAAACCTCATGATAACCTTACTTCCAATGAAAGTGCCCTTAAAACTTAGAATGTAACAGTAGAGCAGCTGGCGTTACTGTCATCTCCAAGAGGCAACTGTAGACTCATCGCTTTGAAAATGAATTGAAATAACTAAATTGAACTGTACCAAGAACCAATATCACAACCTCATGATAACTTCCAGTGACTGTGTCCTTAAGACTTTAAAATGTGACATAAAAGCAGCTAATGGTGGCTAATTTGGCCACTGCAAAATAATGCAAAAAAACTGAAATATGACTGAACCCCTGACATATTGGTGTTCATCTGAGAGTACTCAGCAAGAATTATCCAATGAATGCCAACATGACAGGGTTTAAATGTTTTTCAAAAATCTATGCGTTTGTTTGCTTTGGACAAAAGAAGCCTTACCATTGGAAGGGATACAACTTTAAAATGTGACATTCTAGCAGCTAACGATACTGTCATCCTCAAGAGGCAACTGTCGACTCATCTCTGTGATATATTGGCCACCAACACCTGCTATTCTGCAATAAAATTGCTGTCTTTTCAACATCTTATTTTATAGAGGCACTATCAAATTGCATTATAATCATTGTTATTATTATTATCATTATTTTTATCATTAATATTATTATCATTATTATTATTATTATTATTATTATTATTATTATTATTATTATTATTATTATTAATAATAATAATAATAATAGTAGTAGTAGTAGTAGTAGTAGTAGCAGTATCATTATTATTATTATTAGTAGTAGTAGTAGTAGTAGTAGTAGTAGTAGTAGTAGTAGTAGTAGTAGTAGTATAAATATTATTATTGATAGTAGTAGCAGTAGTAGTAGTAGTAGCATCAGCAGGGTAATATCTTATTTTCGCCACGCAAAGACTGGCGACAAACGGAGCGTGTGATTAGCATTGTGTTTTATATAAGATGCGCCTTTAAGCAATCATTCATTCATTCATTCATTTATATAAGATGCTGTATAGTGTTACCAATAGTACGTTAGGAATAAGACTAGTGTAAACCAAGGTGTTAGCATATAATATATCCCAAAACAATGGGATTCCCAATTAATAACACACACACAATATAGAACTTCCAGTATTAAAGAATCTTCAGAATAATTTACATATGAGAGAGTCATCGTCATCTCTCCGTGACATTAAATTATTGAAATGCACTTCTGAGTTCTACTTACATTACGCTGAAAACTACAGTATTAAAATTTATTACAATGCTCTTACGGTGGCGCAAACATTAAATTAT
>OZ012684.1:80903898-80918898 GCA_963942565.1 Maea johnstoni | reverse complement strand
CATCTGACGAATACTAACATGGCAGATGGTTTTCGAAAATCTTTGCAGCATTTCAATTTGGACGAAAGTTGCCATAGCATTAGAAGGATCAATAACCCTAAGTCATTGGCAACTTTCTCATATGCCATGACTGACCCCTCTCTACATTGCCGAGTCTGACAATCCGTAAAAAGCGAAAAAGCACTCAATAACCCTAAGTCATTGTCAACTTTCTCATATGCCACAAGCCGGATTCGAACCTGACATTGGTAAGAGACAATGCGTATGCAATGGAGGTCCATCAGACTACTCGGCTAACGGGGCTGCTCCCTCATGTTATTACCGAGTCTGACAATCCGTAAAAAAATACTCCTTAGCGGAGGTATACATAAATGCACGCCGGACAATCGAATTTACCGGTCTGCCACTTCATATCGATTCGGGGACTCGCACTTGCTATTTTTGTGCGAACTGAGAGTGTTCATGAGGCTCAATCTCACCAGAAAACTATCAGCCGAAAGGCAAAATAGCTCTATTGTCTATTCGGGAGTAGATTCCTATTATCCGGGAAAAGCCATGTCTAACGCCATGTAAAGCACAGGCAATGTGAGAGGGGTCCATGAGGGAATGTTTTACTGGTTTCTCGCACCTTTGTCATTCCAGAACAATTCGATGGAGTAATTAAACGTAGACCTGCCGGCGTCTGTGGGTACCCCCCGGGAACAGTACCTCCCCCTCCCCCTACAGCGCCTACCGTGGTGATGTCAGTAAGATACCAGAGCAGGTACGAACGTTGGAGGTGCCGTATTATCACTTGAACAAAAATGGCCAGATCTGATTCACATATTAGGGTAATATTGGAAATCTTATCTGATGTTGACGAAATGTAGGGTATGACATTTAAGATTTTTGTCTCATAATCCGTAATCTTCCAATGTTGTACAATTTTGTTAGATGTACCATTATGTGTGTGTGTGTGTGTATGCGCGTGCGTGTGTTGTTAAGAAATATAAGATATGCGTTTTGCAGAAATTAAAAAAAAAAGATACCAGATTAGGTACGAACGTTGGAGGTGCCATATAGCAGTATAGAATAAGATATTTCAACTTAATCGTCAAAGTTACTAGTATGATATATCAAGAACCGTTGCCAGTAATTCAATGAGTGAATGAATAAATGAATACTAGCAGCAACTAAAAAGTCTTTACACCCAAAAGTGGAACAATATATAACAAAAAGGTTTGTTGAACAAAGGTGCCATGGACACAATGGGGGCTCCTTCCGTACGATAGAACTATGATATATTATTCGGTTTGCATAAAAAACACTAGTGGTCCATTTTTGCTTTTGGCATACGAAACGAAATGCCACAGAAAGGGTCATCGACATTGTAAGTGAAGCTATGACTTACCCGGAAAAGTGCATTTTTCTGGATAATCATTATGGCAGAGTATCATCCAAGTGAATAGTTGTTCAATGGCTATTGTGATATGTACATATCTAGGAATAAAAGAATGAGAATTCCCGCAAGGTGATGACACATAGCTGTAGAGTTGCATTTCACCCCAAACGAATCAGGCAATGAAACATCTCTATGGCCAACCATAAATATATATATATATATATATATATATATATATATATATATATATATATATATATATATATATATATATATATATATATATATATATATATATATATAAATATATATATATATAAAGCTCATTTACTCGAAACTAGACCAATAGCAATGGAATGGTATATTTCAAAAAAGGAAAAATGCATCAATTGAACAGCAACACAGCATCACATCATTCCTTGCCTTCATTGATGGTAAAGTCGTGAACACGTTTACCTAACTGCGCCGAAAGATCAACAGAGGCGTCTCAGGGAGAAGATGGGTGGTACCGCAAGCGTATGGAAGGGAAGAAAGAAGCCGGTGGAATATAGGCCAAGCATTGTGCCAGCATGTATTACATGCATGTTAATGGGCAGGAACACTCCCCAGCAAGCGGGGAAGGCGACTATTTATCATTCAGCCCATAGCGCACCTGGAGTCGCTGGCCCACTCTCACTTTCACATCCACTGCCTCCTGCCTTAACACTCTCTTCAACCACAACCACCACTCCATTATGATCATAGAGAAGAACTACCTCTCCAATACTATTTATATATATATATATATATATATATATATATATATATATATATATATATATATATATATATATATATATATATATATATATATATATATATATATATATATATATATATATATATATATATATGGGTGAGATAGAATGTTAGAGAAAAGAAATGAGAGAGAGGACTCAAGTTTCTATAGTTTCCGTGTGTTCTTATACCCAGTCATAATGATTAATGGTTCTCTTCCTTTATAGGAAGCAGCAGGAATCGATTGTATAAGTGTAGAAAACCTATCAATAAATATCATGTAAATCTGGCAGTCAGTAGAGGAGTCTTGTAATTCCTAAGTTTAAATAAGTAATTGATATTTTCACACCTATATGTAATAACGTTCTCTTGCCTTGTATATAGGATGACCTGTACAATTAACAACTGTCTCCTGTCTGTTATCTATTTTTCTATCCATGGCCAGTTATTATGTGTAAACTAATACTTACGTTCCTATTCATGTTTTGTTTGCTCTAGCATGAGCGATTATTAGTGTGTACTGTATGGTTCTGAACATCAGTGCAGTCAATAAACAAACTATTCTATACTATTGCACTGTGTCTAGAAGCAAAGTGAACATTTGAAGCCATTTAATACGGTATATTGAAGGCCCGTCCAGATATAGCAGATCGAATATGTAACCCAGCAAGGAGTCTCCGTATTTTGCTTGACATGCTTACACCATAATCAAATTACACGATGCGTTACGTAATGCTATGATTATCTGGCTGATTGTTTACAAAGAATTTGAGGATTGTCCTCAAAGGAAAAACAATACACGGAGCCCTGCAGAAGAAGTGAATATTCCACATTTTGGTTGACCCTTCCAATGCTGAGTCTACTTTCGTCCAAAACACAAGATCGTTAAGATTATTGAAAAGCATATAAACGCTATCATGTTGGTATTCATTGGATGGCTCTCTCTGAGCACTCGCAGATGAGTACCCATTTGCCGGGGTTTTAGTCATTTTTCAGATTCTTTGCATCCTTTTTATTTTGGCCAAATTAGCCAACAGAAGCATAATGGTTTATAGCCTCTCCAATGATAAAAACTTATAGTAATCATGCCACACTAGAACAGAAGTCGAACCAAAATCCTTTATTTTCTGTTAATCTAACCCGGAAATAAAACAATAGAGATTTTCCTTATACGGGGTGTGATAATTGTTAATGTATACCTGTAGTTTTACCATCCACGTTTACGTATGTTAGCCCATTTTGTTAGGGGAATGAGTGGACAACATACGTCATCAGGTCTACTAGGAACCTTTACACCTATCTGCGAGAAGGCGATATTGAATTAAGCTATAACTGGGACGAGAACACGTGATTATTCCCGTAAAGTACCTCCCAAAACGGATGCTCACAGATTTAGCGGATTACCAAACAGTGATTAGTAATTCTACCTACAAATTAGTAAAATCGATTGCATTACTAAATGCAGGGTACATCAATTCCCACTCTCTATCAGTTTTACGCATCTAATCTATCAAATGCTGTGAATTCATACTATATATTAGATTAAACGAACCATGGCGTAAAACATATAGCCGCTTGCTCCAATAAGATAAGTGATTTACGGATGATCCGTCCAGATGTGGTGTATTACTACCTATGGATTAGTAAGTAATCCTGGTGTAATCTATAGCGTTACGACATGCAAACAGCGCCGGCTGCTGTGTAAAGAATATATGTTGCTATAGCATTCAGCTGTACTACTACAGGAGCCCGGCGCATCTTGCTCCATCACATGGCGGCGGCCGACGCAGGCTCTTCCTTCAGCTGCTGCTATCTGCTTACCTCCAAAAGGAGGCTCCATCGGATCCAGCGAGAATAGTAACAGGTCTGGATTAACCACTAGCAGGATTAGCGAGAGAATTGGCTTACCTGGACGCCGCCGGAGGATTAGCAGGGGTGCTGGGATTTACGCGTGAGGGATTATCGCTAAAGGCATATCCAGGAAGAGCATAGGCATAGCTAAGGCTTAGTAGTAGTAAGTCTAAGTCAATAGGTTCCCCTTTCCGTGCTCGTAGTAGGCGCCGGGCGGAACGCGGAAACAGACTCTGAGAGGGAAATTCTGCTCTCGACTCCTCCTGCCGCACAAGTCCGACACCCATTGATCACGTGACGTCAGCGGCAACGGCATCTGTCTGCAGGGAGAGTGGTGAATGGCCCCAAAACATGTGGCTTGGCGCTACGCAGGTGATAAGACGAATAGAAAGAGGGGGTACTTGTAAGCAGATTTATTTTGAGAAAAAGGGGGACTGGAACTGGTGACCGGCTAAAGACAGGTGTCCTGGTGTTTAGTTGGGGATTCCGGGAAAATCACAGCAATTGGCTACTCGAAATTCAGATTATCGTTCTCGTCCTTTGAACAGCAATTTATTATGCAGCAGGTGGATAATTTGGCCACTAGAAAATAATTTTAAAAACCTAAAAAAAAGACTGAATCCCTGGAACATAGTTAATACTCATCTGAGAGTACATGGAGCAAAACTGAATAAGCGAGGCAAACCACAGACTAATCCCAAGTCACTGGCAACTAAAGTCTCACATGCCGCGAGGCGGATACGGAACCAGGATGTTTGGCAGTGATAAGTGACAGCAAGCAGTCAGTGACCATGCCTCAGACCTCGACGCTGCTGTCAATATTCACACAACTGGCACTCACCCAATTTGCCGGGAAAATATTTTGTTTTTTTGTTTTTTTGTACTTTAATGTGAAGAAGTCAGTGGAAAGGCTAGGTGCTGCCATCTTCCGGCTGCACGATAAACGTTAAATCCATCAATATTGAACGAAAAAATCTTGAATACCTTCATGACATTAAGAGCAATTATTGATGAAAATACACCATTTTATAGAGGCAATGCTGATTCTATATACCTGTTAAGGCATAAACATCACCTATACTGGTATATACTTTGGCAATTGCCGATGTGTGCTGTATTAATGGAATTTGACAATGGAATTAATCACATTACAAGTATCATACAAATACGTTCTTTTTCACAGAAATATTCAGAATAATAAGTTGTTAATGAAACTAACAACATATTTGTCCAGATTAAGTTTAAGTTAATTTGCTACGAAGACTGGGCATATTTCGTACTCCATGATTTCATTTGTTTAATGCGATGAGTGAACATTATTAACATATAGCGTGACAACACACATGGTTGATACACAAGAAGAGTGACTCTTTGCAAGGCACTGCAATGGGTTTTTTGATCGATAATGGTGAGACATATGGCTTTCAGGCTAAGGGGTAAGACCCTTGGCAAGAGAAAGGGCTTCTTTCATGATGTCTGCCTCAAACCACTGTGATTCAAATAAAATACAACTAAACCCAAAAATGTTCTGAAACGTCGTGACATTGTGCACGTAGGGCCCCACATACGCGTACATGTAAGCCGAGTAAAAACATTGTAACAATTACTGTTCATGATGAACATTTCTATCATTATAGTAATCCTCTAAATGATAAAGCGGTCGTGATAACGATGCCTTTATAACATTCTGTAGCTTGATAGAGCCAATGGCAATGAGTCGTCGAGAACTCGGTCAAATTATGCTGACAGGTATAAGAGGTTATTCTTAAAGAAAGGCTATACCTGAATTATGAAAACATCACTTTTCGGAGAAAAAAAGAAGAAAGATGTCAAGCAAAACTGGATCTACGCCATTCCTTAGATCAATTTCACATTGCTTCACTATCATCCTATTTTTATAAGTGTAAGATATATAGACGATACGACTTTAGGGTAGCTCTACACGTAGGCATGAAAGTGTTAAGGCGAAATCTAGCCATAAAAGGTTAACTCATTCAGCCTCTTATTACCAAAAGACAAAAAATCACCAATGGCAATACTCAGCATACCTGTTAAAAGAGGTACTAAAAGCGTTGTCTTTGCTCTGGCTTTTCCTCTTTGCTCTAATTATACTCTCCCCCACTGACACCTGACTTTCACATGTCGTTCACATTTCCAAGGCCATTGTTTTGTGTGACATTTCTCTTTCACCTGTACAGCGAATTGACTTTACGACCCATCCTAGTTCACCTCGTTCGTTTACAATTGCTTTTCTGCCTATTGAACTGCTTAACCTTTCTTAGCGCATTCTTGCGCAATATACTGCCATGAAAACTACGTTTTCTATTTAACATGAGGATCAGACATGTCCAATATAGGTATTAGTAACACATAATGAAGCAAGCTAATATTTCATCAGAGTTTCTATGTTAAAATCATAATGTGCTTCTTGAAACTGTGTTTCCATTTAACTCGTGGATCAGGTATGTCCAATCAAGGTATTAGTGCCACATAATAAAACAGGCTAATATTTCATCAGTTTTCATTTAAAATCATAATGTATCTCTTAAATTTCTCAAAATATTTCCCATCATTTACAAAGTCACTGTGGGCTATTTTTCTACGATTTTCTGTAATAAACATCGCAAATAAAACCGAAATATCGTATTAAAAAGCCACAATCTTATGTTGTATAGAGATATGCTTTCGGGACATCCACAATCGCAACTGACATTATTTTATATGGCTGTCTGGGCGTTCAAAGAGGTCAAACACTATACCACATTACCTACAGAGTTGTTTTGTCTGAGACCAATAAGTAAGCTGAAAAAAGGGAGCAGATGTTTTAGATGGACGTTTTCTTCGCTGTGTCAATATTATGTTCTCTAGCTGAGCAAATGCAACAGCGGCTACTCTATATACCATAGGTCAGTTTTTCAACATAGTGTGCGTTTGTCTTCATAAATTTGATTCACGCTATAAACATATTTCAACCCAAGTCACTATATGTCAGGGAGGCCGCACTCAACCGGTCGTCCGAGCGTCCGAGTCGTAACAACGTAGATTCAAAATACATGTCTTGCAGGTTGTATAGAATGACCTCTTTACTTAAATTCAATGCAGGTGAAATACTTTTTGCTGCATAGCTCAGTCATTGTTACGCCCATTCGTCTTAACGTCCGGTCGTCTACTGTGCACCGGTCTGTTTGGTCTGTATATGAATATCTTGTTCTGTGTTTTCATATGTACACATGGATAGGGTAGGGTTGCAACTTTATAAGCTGCAATATTTGTGTAAGGCAGTCTTTTTATCTATGCTCCCCTGGAAAAGTACAGTATACACACTGACAAAGTGAAGCATGCAAAAGGTGATGAATGGATATGATATATGGATGGAAGATTAGTAAGATTCCCCTACCTCCTCTCTTTCCGCTGGTCCACATCCTAAAACAGAACAAAACAAATATCAGGACATGCACTAAGAATATAAATATCATATAACATTTGAGGTCTATCCTATATTCCAATATATATACATATATATATATATATATATATATATATATATATATATATATATATATATATATATATATATATATATATATATATATATGAAATGGAGAGTGTCTAGAGACATTTCAAGGAGGAGAGAGAGAGAGAGAGAGAGAGAGAGAGAGAGAGAGAGAGAGAGAGAGAGAGAGTATAATTATAAAGGAGCGTTATTATAATACGGTGTATATGCCTATATGGAGGCCTGAGTTCGCCGCCTCATGCTGTACATGATAAACATGTTTCCCATAACACCTGCAACTCGTGCCCGGACGGGCAACTAATTCCAAGCAGGATACTTTTTGGCCTTGTAGATATATTGCATGTCTGACACATATTAGCTTTGGCCATGTTCCTGCTCGTAAGGCCACTCTGCATTATAGTGTCTATTACCGGCTAGATCTTTTTAAGTGACCGTCCTTCCGCAATAGGCCTGTAACACAATTACTGCCAACAGCCTTATGGCTATATTGATTAGGCTCGTGTCGACACTCTTCATAAGGCTCTCTCAAGGTAAAGCAAAAGCTTCTATATTATGTGTGTTTAAGTTCTGCACAGGTTAGCTGTAAATATGTATATGTATGAGAGGGGTGTATCGCTTGGATTATTTGAATTGAAAAAAGATGACATTCCATATCGGGGTTAACTATTCCTCTCGTATATTTCTGAAATAAATGGCATAATTTGCAAAACTGGAGACGATAGAACAGCAGAGGCAGCCCGCACTACTATCACCATTGTCATCATCATTATCATCATCACCATCACCATCAGCATGTGGCACACACACAAACATATATATATATATATATATATATATATATATATATATATATATATATATATATATATATATATATATATATATATATATATATATATATGTATATATATATATATATATATATATATATATATATATATATATATATATATATATATATATATATATATATATGTATAAATATATATATATATATATATATATATATATGTATATATATATATATATATATATTTATATATATATATATATATATATATATATATATATATATATATATATATATATATATATATATATATATACATATATATATATATATATATATATATATATATATATATATATATATATATATATATATATATATATATATATATATATATATATATATATATATATATATATATATATATATATATATATATATCATCGTCATATTAACCTTCATCCCCTTAGCGGACCAGAAAGGCCTGTTTGATGATCTCATCTTCATGAGACTAACTGTTGGAAGTTATTTGTATGTGAATCGCAAGATACCCAACACGCCCCGATTTTTTTGCAGCGATCGTATGTATGTTCTCATGTTGTTTCCGAAACTGACTGGTATAATCTACGATGGACCAAGTGTGAAAGAGGAAATTGCTTGGTATGAATATGTTTTAACCTTTAAAATTACAATGTCGATGTGATTAATCAATTGGGTGTCTTAAATCACGGCCGTTTTGGGGGGAGAGAAAATGAAATACTTTTTATTTGCTCTTTCACACTTAGTCCGTCGTTGGTATCTAGAGGAAAGTTTTCTTGTTTAGCCGTCCCTAAACTGAACCTGTGGCCAGATGTGTTTGCGGTTGCCGGGATAGGAAGTGGGCGAACGATTCTCCTCTGATCTAATTGTCGTGATCACTCTTGCTACGGTAATTACCGGGCCGGGCATGCCGATGGGAACGGAACCACTCGCCACTTCTCTGGCCCTTAATGACCACCAACAGACAGTGTGCGTCACTCCTGGTCCACACCCTGTTCTATGAGATAGTGATATCATGCCTTGCTATGTTATTTTCCATAGTTAACAGTGCCGACATTTAGTATCTGCACTAAATGCGCGGGAAGCCTGAACAAAATACACGACCACACGCCTGATTGCAAAGTTTCCTGGGCATGGATGCTTGAACTGAACATATCTTCGAGGGCCATTGATGTGCTAGGCTTCTTTTTTGATATGTTATTCATTGGTGTTTGTACAACCAGGCACTGGCAGACGTGTTGTCTACTGGTGCAGGAATTAAATGCCTGTACTGTAAATGTGTGGGCATCCCGGGCATAATATACGACCGCACTACCCATTGCCAGACAGTTTCCTGGACATTGATGCATGGATGACCTAAAGACTGAACCTTGACCAGAATATTGTCCCCCGTATATACAAAAGTCATCGTTGCCAGAATTCCAAAGGTTGGAAAAGCGTATATGTGGTGATGAGGATGTCCGGGTGGGTGTAATGATTGCTAGCTGGTTGAGATGTTGGCTTTATAGCGGTAAGGATTGAATAAAATACTTCAGACTTGCTTTAATACTACATTTAATCGACGTTGCACTGGAAAGCGTAAGCTGTAGATATGACATGAAACCAATCATTTCTATATTCGCAATTCCCGATATTAGAAAAATAAAACATGCCTTTTGAGACATATTCCAGATGGGAAGCTACATCTATAGATCTATAGGAAACATTAAACCCGAAGAAGAGTGAGAAGTATGTATGGAGTTGGGGAATTAACATTCCAGTGGGTATAGCAAAAGCCATTTGCTATACAAACTGTCCACATGCCAAACTTTCACTCTCACACACTTCTCCACGGGTTGTAATGCGTCATAAATCAGCCATAATGGGACCCAACATGAGTAGGATAATTCTATTTGCATCTACCAAGGTGCTCGTCTGTTGAGCAAGGCTGCATCTCCTTAAACTAATTGTGATGCGTGACATATATCTTAACGGCTGAAATTGCACGTTTAGTGCTCGTCAATGGAGCTTGTGGAGAGCCGCACACTTTTGGACAGCCTCGGGGACTGGCAGCCTAACATCATACTATCGTCCTGTGGCTTAGACAGGTGCTAAAGACATTAAGTAGATGGCTCGTGTATCACTTGATCGTAGAGGGACTTAATGGCCGCTTGGTCTACAAGTACAACTATATGTAGTGCAAGTATCTGTGGAAACCTCCAGCACTCCTCCCTCACCTGTTCCTGTAGCATAGCCGTCAAATGTTTAACACATAGACTTAGTTGATTACATATGGTTATATTTCTTTATCTGAATGTTCCACTTTTTCCATCTGTAATATACATATTTATTTTCGTGATGTATCGTATTTTCATGTCTCCATGATATGGCAAATAAATATACATATAATGAATATACAACTTACATATCCTTTTCGGAAAAGATTATTTTCCATACAGGTATTTTTACCGCTTAGAGTTCCAATATAAAGTGTATTTGATGTTTTTGGAATTAGATGCATTTGATAAGATAATTTACCTGTTACCTATTTACCTATTAGTCGTTTGTGGAGTTTGAAATTTTGCCTGCGATGGGTACAATGATTTAAGAGAATAGATTTAAATACTGATTTGGAAATCTTGAATCTTGATGTCTTACTTCGACCCATCAATGTTCCCATCGACATTGTAATCTCAAAGGAAGGAACATACATGTTTTTAAACAATGCGGCAGTTGGGATACTTTCGAATGAAGTAATTTGTGTTTTATCTCTCATAAAACGTTCATCCTACACACATTAAAGCATTTCCTTTGATCAGTTCTCCTGACTGGGAGACTGCAACACTGGCGATCTAACAGTAACGTGACCTACAGTGCCCACATTCAATTCCTGCACTAAATGCCTCGGCAGTCCGGGCGTAATACACGACCGCACTCCCGATTGCAACCCAATTACCTGGACATAGATGCAGGGATGACCTTGCAACTGAACGTAGCTTTGGTTCGTTATTAATTATTTATATTGTTATCCATGGGTGTTTGAACCACCAGATACTGTCAGACGTCCGGTCGAATGGTGCAGGAATTAAATGTATGTACTGTAGTGCAGGAATAAAAAAAAACTCTTGCAGCGTACACTTTTGCTTCATTGCCAATACTTTAATACATGTATCAGACCATTAACGTGCAAACATGAGTTTTTATTTTAGGGATCCGAATAATAAATGGGTTTTACAATTCATTACCATATTTGCATTGTACTAGCAGTCGTTTGATGATTATTCGGGGTACAAATAGACAGATACTATGACGCCGATATAAACATTTTGAAGACAATGTAAAGGAAAGAAATTTGGACACACAGTTAAGTGTTGAGATGTTTTCTCTTCAGTGTGTTATTATTAATACAAACACAAACACACACACACACACACACACACACACACACACACACACACCAAGGAGATGTTGGTTGTTGACCTCGGGGGTCAGATTCTAGGCACTAGTGTATCTCTCCTTTGAAAGCTAAACGGTAAGTCATGTCAGACATGTTGTATCCTACTAGAGACCTACATGTAGGACGTGATATGTGTGACCCAGGTACACTTATTCTGATTACACCATCCTCGTAAAGCTGGATACTATATTATCTGCACTCACATATACATGTAACAGCGATATATCGCTACCCTATAGTATATTCTATTAGCACTGAGTAGCTGAAATTTCGTCAAAAGGCTGTGATGGTGAAAAACAGTTACTCACAATGAAGCGAAAGCATTGCAATTATACTTCACAGGGGCTACTTGTCAAATATACTAGTAGTTAATATTAGTTACGACTAGGCCCTATACGGAAATATGGTTTATGTTCTGACCCTAAGGCTATGTAAGGGTTATTTATTTTGCTTGGCTTTTGGATATATGCTGCCAAACCATGATATATCAATACGATACATTTCACGGTAATTTATATTCTAACCATACACAGGTTAAGGATTATGAATGTATATGGAAGACACCATTTGGTTTATACTACTAGTATACGTATCATACGGCGTCAATCTGTTGATATATATGCGGCGTCGACTTAGCATTTCAACTATCGTATCCATACATGTATCGAATTGCATTTCTTTGACCTATTACATACAACTGGAAAACAACTCATACCATAAAATAATAGAAAAGGGCTTATGTGAAAATATATACTCAAGATTCCCTAGCCGAAAAAGCCAAGGAACAAACGTAACAAAAGATACACTACAGAAAGTATTACGTGCATTAGTTTGTTCAGTCGAATAATCTTCCTGCATGAAGTCATATACATGTGTAAAACAACCAGAAAAGATATATATATATATATATATATATATATATATATATATATATATATATATATATATATATATATATATATATATATATATATATAGAGAGAGAGAGAGAGAGAGAGAGAGAGAGAGAGAGAGAGAGAGAGAGAGAGAGAGAGAGAGAGAGAGAGAGAGAGAGAGAGAGAGAGATATAGATATATAGATAGGTAGATGGATGGTTAATCATTACCATACAATGCAATACATCACTACACTATGCAAGCCAGGGAACGTTTCGCCTCAAAGACTGCTAACATGTGCTAATTTTAGTGATAGGAAAAATGTGTGCCTTATCATCAATCTTTCTTTTTATCAAACTTAAAATTTAAAAGGTCCCCTTGTCATCGAATTTGGACCAAAGCAATTTATCTTGTCAGTTGGTGCTGACGCCTTCTTAAACACAGCGGTTGGTGTTCGGATATAATCTGAAGTGGATTGCAGTATCTGTTACAAGAAGATAGTATCATAGATTTTGAAATTGGTAGCATGAAATGGAAATTGAATTTCTTTTATCACCAAAACATCATAACCTGCTTGCAAATCCAATATCGATATCCCATTTTATGCAGTGGCGGGAACTTAGGCCTTTTATTCAATATACCAAACCATTCATTTTCACTGAAGCAGTATGAAAGTGTGTGGAACATTTCTTGTGTTTTTATGATCATACCGAATGAACTATACATGATGAAATACTAGAGGAAAAGTTCATCTACAGGCCGCATTGAAGGAACCTACTACCATAATTTTTTGAAACCAAATGGATAAATGTATATTTCAACCCTTGTGCAGCTGGTGGCTTTTTTGGCCAATAATGAAACCAAGGTAAACGGGTACTCATCTGATGGTACTCAGCGAGAGCTATCCAATGAATACCAATACGACAGGGTTTGAAAGACTTTCAAGATTTTCTGCGTTTTTGCGCCTTTGGCGAAAGTAGCATCAGCATCAAAAGGTATAAAAGGGTGTCAGCCTGGCTGTGGTGAACGCCCTATTAATGGGTGTTTCTACATGAAAGACGTGATGGGAGAGCATGACTTGACACTTGTAGGTGTCTGCAAATTTAAGCAAATGGTCTATCTGCCTAAAATGTCTCCCAATGCTGTTAGCTCATCCATAATCAGGTTGACACACTATGCCATAAAGATCGTCATTGCTGGTTCGCGTTAAAGTGTCTTTCATGTAGAAACACCCATTAATAGGGCGTTCACCACAGCCAGGCCCGACACACTTTTATACCTTTTGATGCTGATTCTACTTTCGCCAAAGGCGCAAAAACGCAGAAAATCTTGAAAGTCTTTCAAACCCTGTCGTATTGGTATTCATTGGATAGCTCTCGCTGAGTACCATCAGATGAGCCTCAGGAAGTCTGTATCCGGAAGTCAGTAAGGAAAACCCTTACATATCATTTTTTATACAGGTGTAATTCACATATATTATCATATGTATAATCTCACGTCATGACGTCTTTAATGCGATTGATATCTTTAGGAATGTATCATAATTTGTATATTCGGTGAAAAGTGTTAGGACGCATGCATTGGTTTTAACAAAGTCTGATGCCCTAGTGGTCCCAGCTGTTACCACTGACTGCTCGCTGTTTCTCACTAATGCTCTGGTTCGAATTCCTCCGGGGCATGTGAGGAAGTTGCTAGTGACTTGGGGCTAGGCGGTGGTTTTCACCATGTACTCCAAGTCTATATGCCGGATATCATGGCAGATAAGTGAAGGTAATCGATAGTTCAGATTCCAAACTTCCTGATGCATATGTTTGATAGTCTAATCCTTCAATCTACTGCGTCACAGACTAAAGGTCTGAGACGAAACTGCCCTTTCATCCAGGCATGTCATGTACCTTCTAAAAGGATGCCAGCCTGGCAGGGTGAACGCCCGTTTAATGGGCGTTCGGACATTAAAGACGTGGCTGGAGCATGACTTCCCACTTCTCCATATGGTTATTGCCTCCCAGGAACCATGGCATACCGGTAAATATACGTGAGTACGTTAAAACAATTGCACCGATCTTCAATACTGTAGCGGCAGCATCAACTGGTATCTATCTATCTATCTATCTATCTATCTATCTATCTATCTATCTAACTATCTATCTATTTATCTATCTATATCTATCTATCTATCTAACTATCTTATAATCTATCTACCTATCTATCTATCTATCTATCTATCTTATAATCTATCTATCTATCTATCTATCTATCTATCTTATAATCTATCTATCTATCTATCTATCTATCCATCTATCTATATCTATCTATATCTATATATATATATATATA
>OZ012684.1:80888759-80903698 GCA_963942565.1 Maea johnstoni | reverse complement strand
GTGGGCAATAGCCCAAGCTATCCCTCTTTCTGCGAACCAATCACCTCGCAGGTGATTGTTCACGTGATTACACCTGTAATGAGGTGAAGGAAGACTGCGGAGAGGATAGCCTGGTAAGGTGCGGCGGACACCATAAACGTCCAGCAATGGCCAGGGTTAATGAACACTGCAGCAAGCGTGACCCCATCGCCAGCAAATAAAGCACAGGCTATTTTCAGGCTTGGCCTCCGGGTTAACCCATATATTGCCAAATATCCTACTGATCAGACAACTTTAATACTATCTTGAAAGCAAAAGCATTATTTCCAATTTGTTGGGAATATATTTCCCGATTAGGAAATAATGTTCATACACGTATTCCTTATATATATATATATATATATATATATATATATATATATATATATATATATATATATATATATATATATATATATATATATATATATATCCATTTATATCTAAGTTTATATTTATATACATCATATATATATATATATATATATATATATCTATTTATATATATATATATATGATTATATATATATATATACATATATATATATATATTCATATATATATATATATATATATATATATATATATATATATATATATATATATTATATATATATATATATATATATATATATATATATATGTGTGTGTGTGTGTGTGTTGGTTTTACGTTAGAGTAGCCGCATGTCGTGCGAGGGATTGGATGAAGATGTTTTTTCTAGAGAGTGATCTCCTCTGTTGACAAGGGAACCAGCTGGATCCTCAGATGCTTCTCCGGGTAATCTGTCTCACTCACAACACACCAAAGCCCATTTAGAGGGATTATAAACTACTTCTCTCGAAGGACTGGTAGAAAATACCACTCGGCCTACTCGAGACTGAAAGGTAGGAGAGTGAGAACTACCCCTAATGGATCTCGTCATTCAATGATGGACATATTGAGAAATGTCATTTCATAAAGTAAAACCATATCATTTGACTGGTTTGACTTGCCATAGAAGGTGCAATACAGTGCAGACATTTAATTTCTGCGCCAGTCGACAGGACGCCTACCAATGCCTAGTTGTATGAACACCCATGGTTAACATGTCCACAATAAGCCAAGCACATCAATGACACACGTTGATGCGAACCAAAGCTACGGTCAGCTTTGAGTTCAGTAGTATTTCAGTGGTTTTTCTATTCCTTAAGTCCCACCCCGGACATGTGAGAAAGTTTTCATTGACTTGTGGATAGGCGGTGGTTTTCGCCGGGTATTCCGGTTTCCTCCACCAGTTACAACTGACTAGTCACGACTTAAGGCCCTTTCCCACATCTGCGAATTTAATATACGAGTGTAGAGCGATTGGAGCGAATTAGAGAAATTTGCGGTCGCTGTGAGGTCGAAATGTAAATCGGTGTGGTCCGTAACGATGCCGTTCCGGTCGTTACGTCTTCGCACAAGGACGTTGCGCGTCGCTGTGGCCGACCATCTGTAGCGATTTTTTTGAACATGCTCAAAAAATTGCTGTAGAAAAATTAGGTCAGTGATTCGCTTAGTGATCGCAATGAATTCTTTGTGATCGCTATAACAGCGCAATAGATTCGTTTAAGTCGTCTGTACGTCGTTATGGAATCGTTAGCGTCGTAACCTCATCTTGAAGATCGTTATAAAATCGCACAATTGAGTTTGGGAACGGCTTTAACAATGTGATAACGATACAATTACAAATGATTAGCGACTGAATAGCGATGACGTCGCAACTCTATCGTCCCTGTCGCTATATATTAGTGTTGTCATCGTTTTTCACTCGCGATGAACGTTATCACTTCCTAACCGTGGCAGTGAAATCGCAACATAATCTTCTACATTTGTCGTCAACGTCGCTACCACATCGCATTTCAGACCTTCACAGCACAACTTATTTGTTTATTAAACGTAAGGAAATCGCTATTGACACTAATTTGGGTTAAATCTTTACATATTTTTGCGATGTAATAGCGATCTACAAACTGATTGCAGATAGCTACGGTCGCAACACAAGATCGGAAAGGGCCTTTACTCCTAATGTGGCAGAAAAAGTGACGAAAGCCCAAATTGAAAATCCAAATTCTATTCTGTAAGTATTAAAATGTTATCCCCACAAGAGCCAAGACTTAAGTCCATGAAAAGCAAAGCTAGCAAAATCATCATCATAAATAAGCCCCATAAGCAAAATTCTGTCCAGGTAAAGCAAATGCCAGTGCATATAACATAATACAGTGTAGCATAAGGGTTAATAACACAATGGCTGTAGCTGGGCTGACGCTCCCTGTGGTAGTGATAGTGAGCACATGCTCTTAGTGAGGCAGCACCGTCCAGTCGTCCCCAGAGAGCCCTCAAAGACACCGACTCTGTCAGCCAGACAGTCCTGATACGGGCACTTTTTGCAAACGTATAAAGTAGGGAATAGAGAGAATACGGAGAACAAAAAACTGGAAAATGACTGAAAGCCTGGCATATGGGTACTCATCTGACGAATACTAACATGGCAGGGTATAGATGGTTTTCGAAAATCTTTGCAGCATTTCAATTTGGACGAAAGTTGCCATAGCATTAGAAGGATCAATAACCCTAAGTCATTGGCAACTTTCTCATATGCCATGACTGACCCCTCTCTACATTGCCGAGTCTGACAATCCGTAAAAAGCGAAAAAGCACTCAATAACCCTAAGTCATTGTCAACTTTCTCATATGCCACAAGCCGGATTCGAACCTGACATTGGTAAGAGACAATGCGTATGCAATGGAGGTGCATTAGACTACTCGGCTAACGGGGCTGCTCCCTCATGTTATTACCGAGTCTGACAATCCGTAAAAAAAATACTCCTAGCGGAGGTATACATAAATGCACGCCGGACAATCGAATTTACCGGTCTGCCACTTCATATCGATTCGGGGACTCGCACTTGCTATTTTTGTGCGAACTGAGAGTGTTCATGAGGCTCAATCTGACCAGAAAACTATCAGCCGAAAGGCAAAATAGCTCTATTGTCTATTCGGGAGTAGATTCCTATTATCCGGGAAAAGCCGTGTCTAACGCCATGTAAAGCACAGGCAATGTGAGAGGGGGCCATGAGGGAATGTTTTACTGGTTTCTCGCACCTTTGTCATTCCAGAACAATTCGATGGAGTAATTAAGCGTAGACCTGCCGGCGTCTGTGGGTACCCCCCGGGAACAATACCTCCCCCCTCCCCCCTACAGCGCCTACCGTGGTGATGTCAGTAAGATACCAGAGCAGGTACGAACGTTGGAGGTGCCGTATTATCACTTGAACAAAAATGGCCAGATCTGATTCACATATTAGGGTAATATTGGAAATCCTATCTGATGTTGATGAAATGTAGGGTATGACATTTAAGATTTTTGTCTCATAATCCGTAATCTTCCAATGTTGTACAATTTTGTTATATGTACCATTATGTGTGTGTGTGTGTGCGCGTACGTGTGTTGTTAAGAAATATAAGATATGCGTTTTTGCAGAAATAAAAGAAAAAAGATACCAGATTAGGTACGAACGTTGGAGGTGCCATATAGCAGTATAGAATAAGATATTTCAACTTAATCGTCAAAGTTACTAGTATGATATATCAAGAACCGTTGCCAGTAATTCAATGAGTGAATGAATAAATGAATACTTATTGACTAGCAGCAACTAAAAAGTCTTTACACCCAAAAGTGGAACAATATATAAGAAAAAGGTTTGTTGAACAAAGGTGCCATGGACACAATGGGGGCTCCTTCCCGTACGATAGAACTATGATATATTATTCGGTTTGCATAAAAAACACCAGTGGTCCATTTTTGCTTTTGGCAAACGAAACGAAATGCCACAGAAAGTGTCATCGACATGTAAGTGAAGCTATGATTTACCCGGAAAAGTGTATTTTTCTGGATAATCAGTATGGCAGAGTATCATCCAAGTAAATAGTTGTTCAATGGCTACTGTGATATGTACATATCTAGTAATAAAAGAAAGAGAATTCCCGCAAGGTGATGACACAGTAGCTGTAGAGTTGCATTTCTCCCCAACCGAATCTGACAGGCAATGAAACATCTCTATTGCCAACTATATATATATATATATATATATATATATATATATATAATATATATATATATATATATATATATATATATATATATATATATATATATATATATATAATATATATATATATATATATATATATATATATATATATATATATATATATATATATATATATATATATATATATGTATATAAAGCTCATTTACTCGAAACTAAACCAATAGCAATGGAATGGTATATTTCAAAAAAGGAAAAATGCATCAATTGAACAGCAACACAGCATCACATCATTCCTTGCCTGCGTTGATGGTAAAGTCGTGAACACGTTTACCTAACTGCGCCGAAAGATCAACAGAGGCGTCTCAGGGAGAGGATGGGTGGTACAGCAAGCGTATGGAAGGGAAGAAAGAAGCTGGTGGAATATAGGCCAAGCATTGTGCCAGCATGTATTACATGCATGTTAATGGGCAGGAACACTCCCCAGCAAGCGGGGAAGGCGACTATTTATCATTCAGCCCATAGCGCACCTGGAGTCGCTGGCCCACTCTCACTTTCACATCCACTGCCTCCTGCCTTAACACTCTCTTCAACCACAACCACCACTCCATTATGATCATAGAGAAGAACTACCTCTCCAATACTATATATATATATATATATATATATATATATATATATATATATATATATATATATATATATATATATATATATATTACATATATATAAATATATATATATATATATATAAATATATATATATATATATATATATATATATATATATATATATATATATATATATATATATATATACATATGAATATATAAATGCATATATACCCGCACACACACGCATACATATATATATATATATATATATATATATATATATATATATATATATATATATATATATATATATATATATAAATATATATATATATATATATATATATATATATATATATATATATATATATATATATATATATATATATATATATATATATGGGTGAGATAGAATGTTAGAGAAAAGAAATGAGAGAGAGAGGACTCAAGTTTCTATAGTTTCCGTGTGTTCTTATAGCCAGTCATAATGATTAATGGTTCTCGTCCTTTATAGGAAGCAGCAGGAATCGATTGTATAAGTGTAGAAAACCTATTAATAAATATCATGTAAATCCGGCAGTCAGTAGAGGAGTCTTGTAATTCCTAAGTTTAAATAAGTAATTAATATTTTCACACCTATATGTGATAACGTTCTCTTTCCTTGTATATAGGATGATAGTGTAGCAGCAAATGACCAGATTTGGGGATGGACCCCAACCGGCGGTAGACCAAGCAGCATCATACATCAAATGAAAGCTAAGAATCTCAGGATTCGGAATCTGCGTGATGCCGGAACAGAAAAGTTGTACAAACCGAGCTATTGCGCCGTTTCCATGGCAACCTTTTTTAAGTAATGAAAACCCTGAAAAAATACTCTTCAATTAAATTCTTATTTGGTAGCCTTCTCACCAATATTCCTAATTCAAATTACTCTTGATGATTGATAATGTTCTTGTCTAGTGAAAAAAAGTAAAATGAAATATTTTGGTAGTGTTTGCACTGAGTGACCTCACACTTACTGTACATATGTAGAAACGCGTAAATATTTAGTATTTTTGGATTTTAAAGTTTTTATAGAAGACTCATATGAAGTTGTTCAGGCAAACAATATATATTTTCAGAGAGTAGACACTGTAAACTTTCATTTGATGTATAATTAGACCTCTTGCACATTTTGGTACTGAAGATATGGCGTCATACATAGTAGCTGTAGTAGGGACTATATACACCAATTTGGTGAAAACTCTCCTAATGACTATCTAACTCTAGTTTTGTGGCTTCATAGCATTATTTTTCATTCAAATTACTCTTGACAGTTAATAAGGTCCTTGTCTAGTGAGATTGGTGAAGACAAATATTAAAGATTTGTTTGTACTGAGTGACCCCACGTCTAGGGTAAATATGCAGAAATGGCCAAAAACATTGTATCTTTTTAACCTTTTTGTTTTAATAAGAGGCATATATGAGATTGTACAGGCAAACAATATATACATTCATAGAGTAGACACTATGAGCTTGCATTTGATTATCATTTGACCCTTAAACAATTTTGGACTGTAATTACGACTTCATACATAGCTGTAGTGTGGGCTATATACAACAGGACTCACCTTATGGCCATCTCACCCTACCTTGTGGGTTACCTGGCATTATTTCTTATTAAAATTACTCCTGGCAGTTAATTAGATCCGTTGTATAGTGAAAGAAAAATGTTAAGTTGTGTTTGCACTAAATGCTCCCATGTTTAGAGTATACATGCCAAAAGGGTGTAAATTTCAAATTTTGGACCTTTTTGTTATAATGAGAGACAAACTAGTTTTGATATGGCAACCAATGGCTACAATCAAGAAAATAGACCCTCCAAGCAAGCTCATTTTATTTATCATTCACCATGCTATACTTTCTAGTGTAAATAAAACTCCCCATAATAGTTTCAGAACTTGTTATATTTGGCCTTTTTACAAAAATAACCTGATTGTTTTTTTTATTTCTTGTATTAATGTTATCTATTCCTGTGATAGTCTAAAGTGAGTGGTACCTTTTTTGCATAAAAAGAAATACCAAAAGTTGGCTAGCACATTTGCTATCATAGGCCCCTAGCTTCAGGAGCTGTTTGAATAATCCTCCTTAACCCTTGATTTCACTAGTGTTTGTTGATAATGAAAGGTAGGATCATAATGCCATAGGTGTCTACAACTTTATCCTGAGGTATGCCCTTAACTAAATAGATAATACAGAGAACTTGAAAAGTGCCTAGTTTAATGATATATCTATGATTTCACTTTATGTTTATTTGATTGTATTTCAGATTATAGGAGCAATATTAGTTGCATTGGATATTGGTTTTGGCTCTAAAGAGGTTCATTCAAATTGAATGAAAGAACACACTAGTGCAATACAGCTCTGTTAGTAGTTTTCAACCCATTGCTGGTGAGGAGTTTAACTTATCAAGGCCTGCAGCACCTCAAAAGGGCTGTTTGTTTGTTTTTCCTACGAAAAGCATATTTTGAGGAGTACTTTTAATTGTAGCATAATTCACTACTCTCCTTAAGATGGTTTTTGATGCTTTGCTTTATTCATAAACTATTTTCGAGAGTATCTTAGATCTAGACAATTCTCTCCGATTAGAAATTTAAGTATGGGAAGGTTCAGGTAGCTTGTGAGACAATTTCTTTTGGACTCGGTTCTTCCTTTACCCTGCATTTAATGGACTAGTTAACCTATATGAAATACACATTTAAGCATCCCAGCAGTGTTAAGGTTTTGCAGTGAGATATTGAAGAAACATGCATGTTATTATAAAATGGAGCTCCTATCCATAATAATGGACCATGGACCATCAAACTTCTTAAATATGGAGAAAATACCCATTAAAAAAGGGATTCAACCCTTTTTCAACTAAGTGAGAGAAACAGGTTTTTAAACTTCTAGATTGCTTAACTTAAGAACATGGTCAAAATAGAAGAAAAGGTTGTCCCTCCTAAATAGTCTTAATTGTTTTATATACCAAAGTTCAAGAGAATCCAATATTGTTAATACCCAACATGCTCAATTCAAGCACCAATGTTTATGGTGCAATTTAATATGGAGAAAAGAGACAAAATGTATCCTTTCTGTGTGCAGGCCTGTGCGAGGTAATGAGGTTTGTCTCTTTTTCTGCTCAGTGGTGGCCTAGACAGTCACAGTTAGTCTGATTATAAGGATAAGGGTCTAGGCTTTAAATTCTAAAAAGTCTTAAATGCCTCTCTATTCACAAGTTAAACCTATAAGCCACCTTTATATCGAAATATCTAGATGTTTCACCAGGATTCCCCTCAGTGTCTGCTTGTATTATGGGGTGATGTTGTATAAATGTCAACATGTTTTGTAATCTTGGTAATTAATTTGATGAGGGGGTGACCTGTATCAGCCAATTAATGCATGTAAGCATTACAAGACCGCCTAGCCATTTTGTACACTACATCTTAGTTATTACGAAATGTATAACTAATTCAGAAAGACATGTCTTGAGGGTCTTTACTGATTAGCTGACATGCCTCCCAGTATTGTGGAGGTGGAGGATTAGAGGCAAAGTGAATAAACCTGTATTCTGATCTGTCGATTATAGGCTGGCTGGCTCTAATTAGCCTCAGCCTATATTGAGAGGGAGGCTTTTAGGGTAAAGGGGGATGAACTATGTTTTGATCCAATGATCAGCTGGTGGGTATTTCATGGCACCAGACAGTGTCAAGAGGAAGACAGTGTCAAAAGACAGAGAGGGGGTACACTACTGGTCAGCCTTCTCTGGCTATGGTACTGACAAGTTTCTGACCGGGGGGAGGGGTGAGACGTAGAACGGCCGAGGAGGGTTGGATGTTTGGATTATCTGAGTTTGGGATCTCTTAGTGATACAGGTTTTCCATGTCCACAATAAAGCTGGGGAGGGGATAAGATTGACCTATGTGTGGTAGCAGCTCACTGATTCACTGCTTTGTTTTTTCTTAAATGGCCTGGGCAGATAGGGGGGGTCATAGTTTTCTCAATATTTCACTATTCAGTATCTACTAAGAGGGGGAAGTTGGAAGATGAGGCGGGTTGTAGTGGGATTCTTTGGTTCACTCAGGTAGCAATCTCTCAATGATTCATTGATCAGCTTGTATTGAGGGGCAGGAGGGGCAAGAGTGGGGGATGGGTTTTAGGTTGGATGTATGAGGTTGCTTAAGGGATTAATGGGAAAAGTGTTTGGGATGACCGTTGTGCAATCACTAAACTAAATGATTCACTTATTTTAATATGAGGTGTCTGGGTAGGTGTGGTTGGGTGTGACCTGTGCTGTGATTGGTGAGCATGGTTGAGGGTGGCCTATGTTGCTGTCTGTTTGTCAGCTTCTATTGGGGTGAGGGTACGGTATGGTTGTGGAGTCATGTTTTGATCATGCAATGATTCATTTGTCAGCTTATATGATGGGTTGGGGGGGGGGGGGGGGGTAGTCATGGTTGTGGGAGACCTGTGATGCTATCTCTCAATGTTTTAATTTTCTGCTTTTATTATGGGTTGGAGTGATATAGCTATGTTTGGAGATGACCTGTGCTGAGATATCTCCATGATTTATTGGTCAAATGGTCTACCATGATGGTTGTGTGGTCTAAGGCATTGCCAAAGGTATCTCTAAATCCTGGCCGGGGCATGTTAGAAAGCTGTCAGTGACTTGGGGTTAGACAGTGGTTTCCGCTGGATGCTACAGTTTACGCCACCTGTCACAGCTGGCAAACCATGACTGCAATATTATAAGAAAAGGTGAAGATAATTGAAATTCCAAATTTACTTGTCAGTTTGTCTTATAGGTAGAAGGGGGGTCTAGCTATAGTTGGAGGTTGGAGGCCCAAGACTGAAACACTATGTGCAACAACAACCTACTTCAGTATAAAGTAGGTTTTAGGAGGGTTGGTGATCCCTTTCACCTTCAAAAACATCACATACATTATGATATCAGGTATAAGGCCATAGGGCATCACTCAGTTCAACTGGATATCAATATTAGTTTCATTTCATTTTGTATCAGGTTGCATTGGAAAATGTTGTTCTACGTAACAGGAGTGGAAAAGAAGAAGGAGATGGGTATTAAGTTTTTACCATGTTGTTGTACAAAGTCCTCACTAGAGCTATCATGAATGAAGCCATATTTCTAAAAACAAAAGTGCTCAAATGGATATAATAGCACATGGAATGAATGCTCAGTGTCTACCTTCTACAAAGAGCTAGTGTTTGCCTGCACACTCTCATATGTGTCTTTTACTAAAACAAAATGCTCCAAAAATACATCATTTTCCCCATTTCATCACATTTACACTAAACATGGGGTCACTCAGTACAAACACTTCTTGACCATTTGCCTTAAATAATATCACTAGACAACTACCTCATTAACTCTCAAGAGTAATTTGAATGAAGCATAATGCTAAAAAGCCACAAAACTAGAATGAGATGGTCATTAGGTGACTTTTCACCAAATTGTTGTATATAGCCACTATTTACAAACCACAATTGTGAAAAGGATCTAATAATAACCAAATGCAAATGCATAATATCTAATTCACAAACAAATATATTGTTTGCCTGTACAATCTTATATATGCCTCTTATTAAATAAAAAAGGTTAAAAAAATACAATGTTTTTGGCCATTTCTGCATATTTACCCTAAACGTGGGGTCACTCAGTACAAACAAATCTTTAATATTTGTCTTCACCAACCTCACTAGGCAAGGACCTTATTAACTGTTAAGAGTAATTTGAATGAAAAATAATGCTATTAAGCCACAAAACTAGAGTTAGATAGACATTAGGAGAGTTTTCACCAAATTGGTGTATATAGTCCCTACTACAGCTACTCTGTATGACGCCATATTTTCAGTACCAAAATGTGCAAGGGGTCTAATAATACATCAAATGAGAGCTTACAGTGTCTACTCTCTGAAAATATATATTGTTTGCCTGAACAACCTCATATGAGTCTTCTATAAAAACTTTAAAGTCCAAAAATACTAAATATTTACGCTTTTCTACATATGTACCCTAAGTGTGAGGTCACTCAGTGCAAACACTACCAAAATATTTCATTTTACTTTTTTTCACTAGACAAGAACATTATCAATCATCACGAGTAATTTGAATTAGGAATATTGATGAGAAGGCCACCAAATAAGAATTTAATTGAAGAGTATTTTTTCAGGGTTTTCACTACTTAAAAAAGGTTGCCATGGAAACGGCGCAATAGCTCGGTTTGTACAACTTTTCTGTTCCGGCATCACGCAGATTCCGAATCCTGAGATTCTTAGCTTTGATTTGATGTATGATGCTGCTTGGTCTACCGCCGGTTTGGGTTACTCCTAAAATAAGCCACTTTTTGGGCCTCTGCTGCTACACTATGACCTGTACAATTAACAACTGTCTCCTGTCTGTTATCTATGTTTCTATCCACGGCCAGTTATTATTTGTAAACTCATACTTACGTTCCTATTCATGTTTTGCTTGCTCTAGCATGAGCGATTATTAATGTGTACTGTATGGTTTTGAACATATGTGCAGTCAATAAAAAAAAACTATTCTATACTATTGCACTGTGTCTAGAAGCAAACTAAAAATTTGAAGCCATTTGATACGGTATATTGAAGGTCCGTCCAGATATAGCAGATCGAATATGTAACCCAGCAAGGAGTCTCCGTATTTTGCTTGACATGCTTACACCATAATCAAATTACACGATGCGTTACGTAATGCTATGATTATCTGGCTGATTGTTTACATAGAATTTGAGGATTGTCCTCAGAGGAAAAACAATACACGGAGCCGGGCTGCAGAAGAAGTGAATATTCCACATTTTGGTTGACCCTTCCAATGCTGAGGCTACTTTCGTCCAAAACACAAGATCGTTAAGATTATTGAAAAGCATATAAACGCTATCATGTTGGTATTCATTGGATGGCTCTCTCTGAGCACTCTCAGATGAGTACCCATTTGCCGGGGTTTTAGTCATTTTTCAGATTCTTTGCACCCTTTTATTTTGGCCAAATTAGCCAACAGAAGCACAATGGTTTATAGCCTCTCCAATGATGAAAAATTACAGTAATCATGCCACACTAGAACAGAAGTCGTACCAAAATCCTTTATTTTCTGTTAATCTAACCCGGAAATAAAACAATAGAGATTTTCCTTATACGGGGTGTGATAATTGTTAATGTATACCTGTAGTTTTACCATCCACGTTTACGTATGTTAGCCTATTTTGTTAGAGGAATGAGTGGACAACATACGTCATGGTCTACTAGGAACTTTTACACCTATCTGCGAGAAGGCGATATTGAATTAAGCTATTACTGGGACGTGAACACGTGATTATCCTCGTAAAGTACCTCCCAAAACGGATGCTCACAGATTTAGCGGATTACCTAACAGTGATTAGTAATTCTACCTACAAACTAGTAAAATCGATTGCATTACTAAATGCAAGGTACATCAATTCCCACTCTCTATCAGTTTTACGCATCTAATCTATCAAATGCTGTGAATTCATACTATATATTAGATTAAACGAACCATGGCGTAAAACGTATAGCCGCTTGCTCCAATAAGATTAGTGATTTACGGATGATCCGTCCAGATATGGTGTATTACTACCTATGGATTAGTAAGTAATCCTGGTGTAATCTATAGCGTTACGACATGCAAACAGCGCCGGCTGCTGTGTAAAGAATATATGTTGCTATAGCATTCAGCTGTACTACGACTACAGAAGCCGCATCTTGCTCCATCACATGGCGGCCGATGCAGGCTCTTCATTGAGCTGCTGCTATCTGTTTACCTCCAAAAGGAGGCTCCATCGGATCCAGCGAGAATAGTAACAGGTCTGGATTAACCACTAGCAGGATTAGCGAGAGAATTGGCTTACCTGGACGCCGCCGGAGGATTAGCAGGGGTGCTGGGATTTACGCGTGAGGGATTATCGCTAAAGGCATATCCAGGAAGAGCATAGGCATAGCTAAGGCTTAGTAGTAGTAAGTCTAAGTCAATAGGTTCCCCTTTCCGTGCTAGTAGTAGGCGCCGGGCGGAACGCGGAAACAGACTCTGAGAGGGAAATTCTGCTCTCGACTGCTCCTGCCGCACAAGTCCGACACCCATTGATCACGTGACGTCAGCGGCAACGGCATCTGTCTGCAGGGAGAGTGGTGAATGGCCCCAAAACATGTGGCTTGGCGCTACGCAGGTGATAAGACGAATAGAAAGAGGGGGTACTTGTAAGCAGATTTTTTATTGAGAAAAAGGGGGACTGGAACAGGTGACCGGCTAAAGACAGGTGTCCTGATTCCGGGAAAATCACAGCAATTGGCTACTCGAAATTCAGATTATCGTTCTCGTCCTTTGAACAGCAATTTATTATGCTGCCGGTGGATAATTTGCCATAGAAAATAATTTTAAAAACCTAAAAAATGACTGAATCCCTGGAACATAGTTACTCATTTGAGAGTACTCAGCGAGAGTTATCCAATGAATACCAACATGACAGTGTTTAGATGGTTTTCAAAAATCATTGTGCTTTGGATGAAAGTAGCCTCAGCAGCATAAGGGTTAAATCATGGCTAGCTAGTTGCGAGTCATGGAGCAAAACTGAATAAGCGAGGCAAACTGGCACCGACTAATCCCAAGTCACTGGCAACTAAATTCTCACATGCCGCGAGCCGGATACGGAACCAGGATATTTGGCAGTGATAAGAGACAGCAAGCAGCCAATGACCATGCCTCAGACCTCGAGGCTGCTGTCAATATTCACACAACTGGCACTCACCCAATTTCCCGGAAAATATTGTTTTTGCTTTTTTGTAGTTTTATCTGAAGAAGTCAGTGGAAAGGCTAGGTGCTGCCATCTTCCGGGTGAACGAGAAACGTTAAATACATCAATATTGCATGAAAAATCAGAAATTACCTTCATGACATAAGGAGCAATTATTGATGAAAATACACCATTACTAGTATATAGAGGCAATTCTGAGTCCATATACCTGATATAGCATAAACATCAACTAAACTAGTATACGCTTTGGCCTATGTGCGCTGTTTCAATGGCATTTGATAATGGACTTAATCACATTAATACAAGTATCATACAAGTACGATCTTATTCAGAAAAATATTCAGAATAATAAGTTGTTAAGGAAACTACCAACATATTTGTCCAGGTTAAGTTTAAGTTAATTTGCTACGAAGACTGGGCATATTTCGCACTCCATGATTTCATTTGTTTAATGTGATAAGTGAACATTATTAACATATAGCGTGAACGTGTTAAGGCGAAATCTAGCCATAAAAGGTTAACTCATTCAGCCTCTTATTACCAAAAGACAAACAATCACCAATGGCAATACTCAGCATACCTGTAAAGAGGTACTAAAAGCGTTGTCTTTGCTCTGGCATTTCCTCTTTGCTCTAATTATCCTCTCCCCCACTGACACCTGACTTTCACATGTCGCTCACATTTCCAAGGCCATTGTCTTGTGTGACATTTCTCTTTCACCTGTACAGCGAATTGACTTTACGACCCATCCTGGTTCACCTCGTTCGTTTACAATTGCTTTTCTGCCTATTGAACTGCTTAATCTTTCTTAGCGCATTCTTGCGCAATATACTGCCATGAAAACTACGTTTTCTATTTAACATGAGGATCAGACATGTCCAATATAGGTATTAGTAACACATAATAAAACAAGCTAATGTTTCTATATTAAAATCACTTCTTGAAACTATGTTTTCCATTTAACTCGTGGATCAGGCATGTCAAATCAAGGTATTAGTGTCACATAATGAAACAGGTTAATATTTCATCAGAGTTTTCACTTGAGATCATAATGTACTTCTTAAATAAAGTATTTCCCATCATTTACAAATTCACTGTGGGCATTTTTCTACGGTTGTCCGAAATAAATAACGCAAATAAAACCGAAATATCGTATTAAAAAGCCACAACCTTATGTTGCATAGAGATATGCTTACGGGACATCCCAAGTCGAAACTGACATTATTTTAGATGGCTGTCTGGGCGTTGAAAGAGGTCAAACACTATACAACATTATCTACAGAGTTGCTTTGTCTGAGACCAATAAATAAGCTGGAAAAGGGGAGCAGATGTTTCGCTGTGTCAATATTCTGTTCTTTAGCCTAATAAATGAAACAGCGGCTACTCTATATACCATCCGTCAGTGTGCGT
>OZ012684.1:80881259-80883759 GCA_963942565.1 Maea johnstoni | reverse complement strand
TATGACATGAAACCAATCATTTCTATATTCACAATTCTCGATATTGGAAAAATAAAACATGCCTTTTGAGACATATTCCAGATGGGAAGCTACATCTAAAGATGTATAGGAAACATTAAACCAGAAGAAGAGTGAGAAGTATGTATGGAGTTGGGGAATTAACATTCCAGTGGGTATAGCAAAAGCCATTTGCTATACAAACTGTCCACATGCCAAACTTTCACTCTCACACACTTCTCCACGGGTTGTAATGCGTCATAAATCAGCCATAATGGGACCCAACATGAGTAGGATAATTCTATTTGCATCTACCAAGGTGCTCGTCTGTTGAGCAAGGCTGCATCTCCTTAAACTAATTGTGATGCGGGACATATATCTTAACGGCTGAAATTGCACGTCTAGTGCTCGTCAATGGAGCTTGTGTGGAGCCGCACACTTTTGGACAGCAGCCTCGGGGACTGGCAGCCTAACATCATACTATCGTCCTGTGGCTTTGACAGGTGCTAAAGACATTAAGTAGATGGCTCGTGTATCACCTAATCCTAGAGGGACTCAATGGCCGCTTGGTCTACAACTATATGTAGTGCAAGTATCTGTGGAAACCTCCAGCACTCCTCCCTCACCTGTTCCTGTAGCATAGCCGTCCAATGTTTAACACATAGACTTAGTTGATTACATATGGTTATACTTCTTTATCTGAATCTTCCACTTTTTCTATCTGTAATATACATATATATTTTCGTGATGTATCGTATTTTCATGTCTCCATGATATGGCATATACATATACAATACAATACTAACAATTTGCTGTGTCTCACCAGTGTCCGAAGTCCCTGGCTTCAGAGTGAATTAACATATCCTTTTCGGAAAAGATTATTTTCCATACAGGTATTTTTACCGCTTAGAGTTCCAATGCAAAGTGCATTTGATGTTTTTGGAACTAGATGCATTGATATGATAATTTACCTATTACCAAAGTCGTTTGTGGAGTTTGAAATTTTGCCTGCGATGGGTACAATGGTTTAAGAGAATAGATTTAAATACTGATTTGGAAATCTTGAATCTTGATGTCTTACTTCGACCCATCAATGTTCACATCGACATTGTAATCTCAAAGGAAGGGACATACATGTTTTTAAACAATGCGGCAGTTGGGATACTTTCGAATGAAGTAGTTTGTGTTTTCTCTCTCATGAAACGTTCATCCTACACACATTAAAGCATTTCCTTTGATCAGTTCTCCTGACTGGGAGACTGCAGCACTGGCGATCTAACAGTAACGTGACCTACAGTGCCCACATTCAATTGCTGCACTAAATGCCTCGGCAGCCCAGGCGTAATACACGACCGCACTCCCGATTGGAACCCAATTACCTGGACATAGATGCATGGATGACCTTGCAACTGAACGCAGCTTTTATACGTTATTCGTTATTTATATTGTTATCCATGGGTGTTTGTACAACCAGATACTGCCAGACGTCCGGTCGAATGGTGCAGGAATTAAATGTATGTACTGTAGTGCAGGAATAAAAAAAATAACTCTTGCAGCGTACACTTTTGCTTCATTGCCAATACTTTAATACATGTATCAGACCATTAATGAGTCACGTGCAAAAATGAGTTTTTATTTTAGGGATCCGAATAATAAATAGGTTTTACAATTCATTACCATATTTGCACACACACACCAAGGAGATGTTGGTTGTTGACCTCGGGGGTCAGATTCTAGGCACTAGTGTATCTCTCCTTTGAAAGCTGAACGGTAAGTCATGTCAGACATGTTGTATCCTATTAGAGACCTACATGTAGGACGTGATATGTGTGACCCAGGTACACTTATTCTGTTTACACTATCCTCGTAAAGCGGGATACTATCTCACCTGCACTCACATATACATGTAACAGCGATATATCGCTACCCTATAGTATAGTCTATTAGCACTGAGTAGCTGAAATTTCGTCAAAAGGCTGTGATGGTGAATAACAGTTACTCACAATGAAGCGAAAGCATTGCAATCATACTTCACATGGGCTACTTGTCAAATACTAGTAGTTAATATAGTTACGACTAGTCCCTATACGGAAATATGGTTTATGTTCTGACCCTAAGGCTAAGTAAGGGTTTATTTATCTTGCTTGCATTGGATATATGCTGCCAAACCATGATATATCAATACGATACATTTCACGGTAATTTATATTCTAACCATACACAGGTTAAGGATTATGAATGTATATGGAAGACACCATTTGGTTTATACTACTAGTATACGTATCATACGGCGTCAATCTGTTGATATATATGCGGCGTCGACTTAGCATTTCAACTATCGTATCCATACATGTATTGAATTGCATTTCTTTGACCTATTACATACAACTGGAAAAACAACTCATACCATAAAAGAATAGAAAAGGGCTTATGTGAAAATATATATTCAAGATTACCTAGCCGAAAAAGCCAAGCAAGGAACAAACGTAACAAAAGATACACT
>OZ012684.1:80861259-80876259 GCA_963942565.1 Maea johnstoni | reverse complement strand
ATATATATATATATATATATATATATATATATATATATATATATATATATATATTTATATATATATATATATATATATATATATATATATATATACATATATATATGTATACATACATATACATATATACACACATATATGTATGTATGTATATATATATATATATATATATATATATATATATATATATATATATATATATATATATATATATATATTTATACATATATATATATATATACATATATATACATATACATATATATTTGAAAACCTTATATAAATATAATGAGAAGAATATTGTAAGAATATTGTTTATCTAAATTTTGCTATTTCTATTTCGTTGTATTTAATGCCTAAAGAGACAAATCTAGCAGTGTATATTAAGTTAAGTTCTTGACGCTTAGTGCCTTTAAATACGGCTGCAAGCCGTTCCCTTATTAGCAAACTCTGAAACTGGCACCCTCAGGAAATGGGTTAGACTAGTTGGAAAAACGGCATCATTTCTAGCCAGGTCACGTGGCTAACTATATCTGCCCTGGAATAAAGCGGATACCAGAAAACACACATTTTAAACATGTAGTATTAGATTAGCAGGGCTTGCGTTTTTTTCAATGGAAAGGTTCCCATGTACGTGTCAGGCGCGCCTGTTCTTCCGTGCACTTTTTCCTTCAAATTCCTACACACCATATGCAGCGAACGGCAGCATACAAAAGTAGTGCATGCGAGACAAAATATAGTGGCACAGATATGTCCGACCTTCAAGCACATGTGGGGGGAGTATAGTAAAACATTGGCATCTATTGAATCACACCTAATCATTTACACCTGAGCCGGTGTCCCATAGAAATGTCTATTGCCACGACAATTATTGAAGCCGGCAACTCACGCTAACCTGATTGGTGACGTCATCGACCGCGTAGTATTGACGCCAAATTCAAATACTGTACCAAGCCTGTACACTCGTCTCGTAATTGCATGTACTTTATCCCGGAATCGTGCAGTCATGACACGCTACTGACTGCCTTTCACGGATTTATAAGGGTTTTTAAGTATGGAATAGGAACATTAACTTGAAGTAATGTATTAAATCAGAATTTATCCTTAGAAAAGATTTATTCTATTGGCGTGGATGGCTAATGTATCTAATCAGATTTGGCTCTCTTTTAAGTTGTGTCAGATGTATTAAATGTAAATCTAGCCAGTATATCAAACTACTTAACTATATAAATCAAGGTAATATACTTAATATGATAATTTACTTGAGTTATGGTGATGAGAACCATTGTAAGCTAGTTAAATGCACCTGTGCAAGTAGTGCGATTATGTCATTTGAGTGAAAAGTTGTAAATATTGAAATGACATAGAATATGGGTTGACTAAGGACGCTTGGTTATGAAATTTTCTACCTGCTACCACTCAGGAGTAGGGTTAAGATGGTGTTTCTTGAATTCCTGGTTTGAACCCCATGTGCTACTTTAATGAAAGAAAATCAGAATTGCTCATTTAAAATGTTTCTAAAATTTGTCTGAACTATCTACGCAATGCTCTTAGCGAGAACATCAAGGAAATTACATGTCACTCTATTAGCTTTTGAATCTCAGATGGTTGAAATTTATGAAGTAGGATTTTTTTGTAGAGTTTTTTTGGAAGTAAACCAGTTTATACACTAAATGATTAGAATTAGTGCTGGGGTGGGTGGTGTAAAAGAATGTAAGATATACAAAGTGATTTCAAATAGTTTACTTCCACAGTGCAACCAGTGATGCCCTGTATTTGGGCCTTGGATCCGTGCGCCGGCCATCAGTTTCGGCGCACGGATCCCCACAACCACACTACAACAAGCCCTATTTTTGCAACCGCGGGCGCCCCATGCAAAACAGCGCGATTTCCCTCCAGAACATTTAATATAAGCACCTATCTCACAACCTCTTGCATTGGGTTATTTCACTGGATGGAATGCGATTCGATTCAGTTGCTATCTGAATGTTATCTCTTAACGCATGCATAATAAACAAGCTTTCAATTTAAAATTTAATGAAAATATGCGATGCAAGACTGGGTATCACATTAACCGTTCTCGGCATATTTTGAGCTAGAATTCATATGGCATGCGAATACTTAAAATTAAGTATTATTTTGCAATATTCTATCCATCGACTTCAAGACAATCCATTTTCACTCAAATCAGCCATATGCTCTCTTTCATCACTGGAAGATGAGACCATATTTACACCTGTCCATCATGGTTGCATCGTTTGATAATAACCTAACCCTTTTTGCTGATAAACGATAGTCACATTCAGTCACCGACACATGTAGTGGTATCTAGAACGTAAAGGGTTAGCGAATATATTCCTTGCATTATCTTGGAAACCAGTGAAACACAATGCTACATGTAGGTGTATATCATGGCGTGTCACCAGGTTTAGTATGTCAGAACACTGATGTTCACCTGGAGCACTGTTGTACTGGGATGTTCATTCACATAGGGGATAATATATAGATTAGGCGCGGAGGGGGCTGTATTAGTACAGTGTACATGCGGCGGTGAAGGGGTTGTGCCTAGGTCGTGTAGGTAAAATACAGAGTATGGATAAAATCTGAATTTTTATTTTTATTGTTAATATGCTCGTACATGAAAATAGAGGGTGTGGTTTCAAAGAATGACATAGGCCATGCTCTTAATCTGCTATCTGTCTGTGGATTGACTTATATACTTAAATATTTGATAAATAAAAAGTAATAATGCAATGCATATAGCAACTTAGTTTTTTAGTTGTCATCATTTTATATATATATATATATATATATATATATATATATATATATATATATATATATATATATATATATATATATATATGTATATATATATATATATGTATATATATATATATATATATATATATATATATATATATATATATATATATATATATATATATATATATGTATGTATATATATATATATATATATATATATATATATATATATATATGTATATATATATATATATATATATATATATATATATATATATATATATATATATATATATATATATATATATATATATATATATATATATATATATATATATATATATATATGTGTGTGTGTATATATATATATAAACCAGGTCAGCACGGTTTTCGATAATGCCACTGCTTTTGCATTCTTGCTATTGATTTAATCTAGTATGTATGAGGTTTAAGCTAGGTTCAAAAGAAAGTCTCTAATGACTTGTTAGCATTGGTTTTCTACGGATGTACCAGTTTCCCCCATCATAAGCTACTGGCTAGTCACACTATACCCTAAAAATGGAAGAGAAAGGACTTGAAAAACATCTCTAAATCTAAGTTCCCGGTTGTTAGTTGCAATTACTAAGTCAAGATAAACAGTTCTGCCTGTCTGGCAGCAAGAGACAAACATGTTGCTGCCTCGTTGCCCTTGTGAGTGTACAATACAGGCATTTAATGCATATACCAGTCGACCGGACGTCTGCCAGAGCCAGGTTGTACAAACACCCATGGATAACATGTCCAAATATAATCCAGGCACAGCAATGACCCACGTAGATTGCGAATTAAAACTACATTTAGTTGTGAGGTCATCAATGCATCCCTCCCCAGGAAACTAGGGGGCAATCGGGTGTGTAGTCGTGCATTTTACCCGGTTTTCCCGCGCATTTAGTGCAGAAATTAAATGTCAGCACTGGAGATTGTGTCCAGGAACCAGCCGAGCAAATCACAGCAGTTTGTAAAAAATATGCTTTATGTAAAACTACCTAATGGCTGCTGAATCTCACGAGATCTCATGCCGCAGATCACGTTACCACGAGAATCAACAGTATCTCCAAAACAAACCATCATTAATTCAAACCCTGCCCATGCCTTACAACATGACGAAGCAGAGAAGTATAAACATCTGTGACTGTTTCCATCAGAGCATTTAGTGGTGATTTGACGACATGCAATGATTTGAGCAAATGGTATGCTGCGAACGCTAAATTGCTGTAATTTGCTCAATTGATGAGGACGAAAATTACTGTGTTTCCTCTTACATTTAGAAAAGCTTTTCATCATTTCTTGATGAAGATCTCGGGCAGAAATGGCATGGCCATGTTTAAAGAAGACGAGCACTGTATTGTGTCCTAAATCAGGTTGAGATTTAAACTTTATTTTTGATTAGGAGATAGTTTTACCATTTGCACATATTCAATTAAAACACAACAATGGCGCTCCTGGTGTTTTTATTGCAACGATTTGAAAGAATCTCTTATGTCGTATGCATGCTACAGTGCCGACATTTAATTCCTGCACTACATTTGTGGGCAGCTCGGGTATAATACGCGACCGCACGCCCGATTTCCACCCAGTTTCTGGGCATGGATACATGGGCGTAGCTTTGATTCGTAAGCTACGTGGGTCATTGATGTGCTTGGCTTATTTTTGACATGTTATCTATTGATGGTTTTACAACCTGGCAGCGGTCGACTGGTGCAGTTATCAAATTATGTACTGAACGTCCACTCTCAGATCAGACCACTGTAGACAGCTTCCACGTTGTTCATATCTGCATGTAGAAATATCAGAATATTTATAGATGGTTCTGTTTTGATACCGTAAGTTTAAGTACCAAACCATATAATTATGAAGAACTAAACTGAAAGGGAGTATTTCAGCAAGCAAGAATAACAGGTAGAAGGAGTAATAGTCGACAGTGGGCTGGCTCACTGTATTCACCTGTAAATGGTTTATATGGATATGAATAATGTTGAATACTTGTTTACACTATTGCAATATGTAAAGTTCTCTTCCAATACTATAAAATGTGGTTCTGCAGATAATAAAGGTACTAAAAAGAAAAATGTTAATTTGCACATTTATGAATACTGTGTTGCAAAAGTACGTCATAGTAAAGCATCGATATAATTGACTTACTACATCACGACAATTCCTTTAAGGAAACACTCCATGCGTACAGCTCTAGGGCTTAGTTTCCTTTTAAATCTGCTTACAAGAGAGGCTAGATTTGGCTACTTCTCGCTCGAAATACTATATAATACAACAGAGCTCCCACGTGGCAGCATGGCTACCGTCTACATGATTGGGTTACCCCCCCCCCCCCCTCGATCTCCCCGCCAACATCAAGTGCCCTGAATACAGTCACTAAGCATAGCACAGATCTAAAGTGGCTCTGTAGGACTTAGTAATGGACATTTTATTTGATTGCTTGCCAAAAGGAAAGGACTGCCTGTAGACTTTTATCGGAGATTGTGCATCCGGAAGGATGGCTGAATTTGGTTTAAACCCCCATTTTCTGGGGTAATCAACACTTTTCACACTTCCACGCGGCAGTCTGCGGCTATACTGGCTCTGAGCACAGCATTAGACAAGGAAATAAGGCATGTGATCTGAATCATTTGCCTTTTCAGCTCTGCAAAGTGCTTTATATAAACTGTGTATTCTCCTAAATGTTCAGCCTGATTTTTATTGAAGAAACTGTGGAGTCCACATTTAGTCCTTAAATAATCCACACGAATATTTCAACTTGGGGATTTACACGCTGATGTCCATACTTAGTTCAGTAATGTTAATTTTTTATTTGTCATTCAGTTGCATCTTTATTTTTGTTTAGATTTGTCGATATGTATCTGTGCAATTTTTGTAACGTTTGAGACAGTCAATAACGTACAATACAAAGCAAACAGGCGAACATATTGATATTTTTGATCATTTGCTATGTACTAGATCTAGTATCATTTATATGAAATGTGCAACTCCTTTCATTCAACGCTTTCAAGCCTAAGGGTGAGATGTAAATCGTAAGTACCTAGATTATCTTACATGTGGAGTATATATGCCATAAAACAAAAAACAACTTTAGAATAAGCCAAGGATATAAATGAATCCAAGCTACGTTCTGTTTAGAGATCATCCATGCATCCATGCCCAGAAAACAGGTGGGCTCCCGGTGTGTTGTCGCGTATTATGCCCACGCACTTAGTGCAGGAATTAAATGTCGGCACTCTATATAAATCTATACCCAGTATATTCGAGGAATGGTGGCGTATTGTGACAATGATAAACGTATTTGTGTTCGAAAGGTTGTGAGAAACTCACTTATATATGAAGAAAGTATGTTGAATAGGTAGTTGGGTGCGTTTTATGAAGACAAATTGGTCAGTGAATGATGCAAATTCCTTCAATAGAATTTCTAAAAAAAACAGTTATTGTCTTGAAATTTGCATAATTCTCACTTAAGTAGAATATTCCCTACATGATGGAGTTACCGCAGAGAATGACGCAAATTTCTTCAATGAAATCTCAAAAAAGCAGTTATTGTCTTGAATATTGGATAATACTCACTAACGTAGCACATTCCCTACATGGTGGAGTTACCGCAGTGAATGATGCAAATTACTTCAATATAACTTCTAAAAAAGCAGTTATTGTCTTGAAAACTGCATAATGCGCACTAAACGTAGCACATTCCCTACATGAAGGAGTTACCGCAGCCTCTCTGAGGTGTCCTTCAACGATAGACTAACCGCATAACGTCGCCGCAGACAGACAATTGAGCCGTGCACTCACAGCCATAGCCGCTGTCTTCACCGCCCGCTGGGAATCACTTTATTACCTTGTTAGCCGACAAGAACAAAAAACATGGCAAGCCTTTTTGCTCTGAACAGAACGGCTTGAGATTACATTGCCCCTATATGTATGAGCCGAATCATGGGAATTCTTGAGATCCAGCCAGAATTCTGGGATGGTCACGCAATTGAAGGAATTCTGATGCGGTGATATGCGTTTTGAATTATTAAATCATGCGGTTTATAATATAGTAGTATTTGAACATGCAAAATAATATCATACGAATCAAATCGGCGATTTAAAATCATATCAAGAAAAAGTAGCTGATAGATCAACAGAATGTATGTATGCAATGCTTGCCACTAGGGGATACTAGAAGTTAACAATGGAATGAATGAGTGCAAACATTTTATTAGCAATTCTTTTTTATAAATATTGGAATGCACGGCAGTCCTTAATAGTATGTTCTATACCATCAATGCTAGCAGCTTCCAAAAGTAGCCTAAACTTTGATGAAATCCTTCATGTAAAAGCATAGTTGGTAAAATAGGGAGAAATGTTCATCAGATGAATACCATCGACTCTCCTTTTCTGCGACAACATTTTTTTTAATTTCGAAGTTATTGTCTGTAGTATCATGTAGATCCGGACGATAAAATATTGAGGCAATTATTGGACCATACTTCTTGTTTCTGCTGATTCTTAAAAAAGAACGTTAGGCTCTCATAAGATTTTAAAAAAATGAAAACTCACTTTCCACGGGCCATTTGAATATCAGAGTTTGAAATATGTCTTTGTAAATAGTCTAAACACCAACTAAGTGTAAAAAGATATAACAAACGGCAGAATCATTTCGATAAATAGGATTAATCTGAATATTTTATCAGTTTATTTTGGCATTATTTATCTTTGAAAACAAGATATATGGGCCCAGTCCCCGGCCATTGAATTAAAAGGCCATTGAAAACGATCATTATACAATTCATATGAAGAACGTAACATGTCACCACATTGTGGAATTTTTTAGGAAAATGCTAGCTTGATAGATTATAACCATTTCAAATGGTGGTATTCAAAGGAAATGGTACTATATACCAACTGGAACCGCATTTACGTATCTGAATACCTTATATAATCACAAAAGCAATCTGTAATCTGAGAATTCAGATTGATAAAATGTGTACCAATTACTGTAATCGGTTTCTGGTATAAGAATGCTCTGCACTTTCTCCGTTGATGATATACTAATTCCACGTATGTAGAGAACAGACGTTTAATTCCTGCACCAGTTGACCGGATGACTGCCAATGCATTGTTGTACAAAACAACCTATTGTTGTATAACATGTCCAAAAAAGAAGACAAGCACATCACTGACCCTGCAAATTAGGGCCACTTTCAGTGTTGAGGTATTGCATTAGTACCCAGGAAACTGGGAGGCAATCGGGTGTGCGGTCGTGTATTATGGCAAAGCTGCCAACGCACTTAGTGCAGGAATTAAATGTCGGCACTGTATTTTCCGTTTTGAAGACTTAAAAAAAAACATCGTCAAATATCATAAAAGGGGGGAGGGTCACTAAGAGTTTCCGTCAAGGTGCGCTTGCAAGGCAGGCGGCATAGGTGGTTTGAGTTATTAATCAAACGTTTAGCATGGCATGATGGCTGCGGCCAGACGACCTTTTGTAGGTTTATACCAGGCCGGCCACGCACACCAACAGGAGGCCACTCAGTCACCGGACGCTGACGGCTGCTATTCAAGGAGAAAACGCATAAGACCCCTTGGAGTCTGCTCTCATCCTGCAGGGCGGGGACTTCAAAGGGGGAGTAAGATGGATGGGGGGCAGCTCGGTAGGGGGCGCACCTGGCGGGTTACGGGTTGTCACGGGAATGAACAAATGGGGGGCTTTTACTAAGAGCGATTACCACCACTGGGGATAGGGCCTCAGCACTCTTTTAGAATGTTAACACCTGGTGGTATTGACTTCTGTCATACTGATTAGCACCCAAGCTACCTGCTTTAAAAAGTTCAGCTATTATCCTATTCATATGTACATGTAAACCTATCAAATTGACACCTGTAATACTTGATTAGCACCCAAGGTACCGGTCATGTTCTTGTTCTGAAAAGTTCAGCTAGTGCTTCATTCGCCTATTCATGTATAGACCTATCAAAGTGACATCTGTAATGTTTGTTCACGCGACACATACATATACCTATCTCAGAAAAACACACCTGTACTAGATTTGCGAATCCCAATCGAGTAATTTTGTACGTGAAATTTGCATCTAGAATGCGCATGTGGTCTGCCCACAGAGAGCAACTTCTATTCAACTTATCCAATAGAGTGGCACGTGACGAATATTTGAAGATGGATTTTTACCCAATAGTATCAACATATTTAACTAGATATTTCTCAAATGATGCATTGTTATGATGATGTATCCATTAGCTACTGTACATATACATTAGGAGAAGTCAAACACTACGTGTTTCTTGCCTTGTGAGGTATGAATAAAATGCCTTCGACTTCACAATTAAAAACTCTTATATCTGATATTCACCTTATAAGGAAAAATCGTATCTACGCAATGTAACATGATAAATTTGATTCGCTTCTACTGCGAAATTTTCGGTTCTGAAAACATTCGTATTTCCTCGTACAGTTCACAAATTTCTGAAGAATAAGCAAAGTGGTACTTACTATGATTGAATCAGCATCTCGTTGATCCTTCTGAAAAAGAATCATTCTAAAAATTATTGACAGGATTGGCATTTTTTTGTTACATTGATTTTATTCCAAATTTAAGGAAGAAAATCAATAGTCAACTTGTATAATGTTACAGTGAATATCAAACTATCGTGCTGGCTTGATTTTCAAAACATGCACATGCACAGTGTTCTTAGGCTTTGCAGACACACTAAAGTATTGAATAAAGCAACAGTGATGCTAGAATTACTATACCTATTTTATCACAAAAACAGAAAGCGAGCAATAGTGACATGTACATTTCACAGAAAGAATGTGAATATAATAGAGAGGATGACAATTTCAAGAATGTGCAATGCAATAGAAAATCACATTCGGAGCATATACAATAAAATACTAAAATGCAACGCCGAATTCATGCTAAATATGTGTTAATATACGATGGAAACTTTCCGAACACTCGAGCAACCATGCATATAGAAAACACAATATACTCCTGTGGAAATATTGATCCAATGCACATGCATATCATTCAACACTAGGTATTAGCCGCCAAGATATGATGAATTGCATGACAGAAATGTGAAAGTGCAGTGCAATTTATCCTGTTGCGAATGCAATGCACCAGAGACGTGAAAGCAATGTCAAGCAGTTGCGTGTTGATAGGCATAGCAGAACATGCAAGTAGTGAATTTACAATCAGTTGATCTTACGAAATACGTAAACAATCATCACAACATCCTACTAACAACGCTTCAGCCCAGACAATAGTCATTATGAACCGTAAGAGCAACTATAATAGCGAAACAGTAAACCACGCCAATAACAACATCAAAGGCGGCTGCCAAGCTCTTGAGACAGGATTACTCATGCAGACAAACACCAAATAAAACCGTCATGCATACTTGTCAGAAATTAGGTGTACGTTTCACTTAAACAGTATCGCTAATAATACATCTACACTGTTGAATTAGCGTGGTAAGATCGAATAGCGGAGAAAAAATTTAAACAAAGAGTTGTGTGTTGCTTTGTATATATACATACATGTATATACACAAACACGGAAGACACGTTATGCATATGTAGGATCTCAGAAAAGGAATTCTACTTAATGGATATTACTCTCAAGAAAAGCATGAAATTGATACCAATAAGCTTTGTACGAAGCATGTTGGCTGTTCAGACGTGCAGACTCTGACTAAGCCTAAGATTTATTTTCTCTTCTAGGAAACGGAGTCATAGTTTTAGCAATGAGTGAAAATTAAAAATTTATTATTCATAAGTGAAATATCATGGCTGACGCATTTAGTCTCAAATGCAAACTCACGAGAAGCTTGTTTTAAAATGGAAGCATTTGAAGAAATCAAAAGCAGGACACGTTTTGGCTTATGAAATATTTCACGTAAAAAGCCAGGCAGAAATTGGCTAGAGGTGAGACCCTTTGACATTATGGGGCATCTAGTTATGCAATAGACGGCGCTAACCAAACACTTAATATTACACCAGTGCAACGGCACAGGATTGTGTGAATTCACAAAGAGATGGATAACTGTAGTCGGTACATCCACAAGTAAGTTAGGAGTCCTCCCACTAAAGGTTAAAAGGAATCAATCATAATCAGAAATACGATCACGTAGATGTTTGTTTGACTAAATATTGGATCATAGCCACGCACGAGTCACTAGAATGCGGGCACTAGTGGCCATTGACATACACCTGTGACCGGACAGCTTATGCAGTACAGACATTTAATTCCTGCGCCAGTCAACCGGACGTCTGCCAGTGACTGGTTGCACAGACACCTATGGTTAACAATGTAACGTATAACGATTCAAAGCTACGTTCAGTTGCAAGGTTATCCATGCATCTATGTCCAGGGAGTTGCGTTGCAATCGGGCGTGCGGTCGTGTATTATGACAGGGCTGCCCAGTCATTTAGTGCAGGAATTGAATGTCGGCACTGTAGTTAATTGACACTAACTTCACGTGAGAATAAAACGAAGTTAATATGTTTTGCAAGTAGTCTGAGGTAGGATGAATACATATTTGAAGATAAGATTTTTAGTCTGATTTTCATCGGTTAAGACGCATGGGGTGGTACACCAACTGGAAAACTGACTTTCGTATAGAGAGGCGAGAGGTGAGTGTTTGAACAGTTGGAATAAGAACAATGCAGGCAGGTACGATGGACCAAGTGTGAAAGAGAAAATAAAAAAAACTATTATTTTCACGACCGTTTTTTATTTTCTCTCCCCCAAAAAGGGTCGTGAAAATAAAAAAGTTCTTTATTTTCTCTTTCATACTTGGTCCATCGTAGGCGGGGCAATTGGAGGTCAGAGGTCAGAGTGCATAGCGCCAGGCGAGAGGTGAGGAGTTATACAGTGGGAATAAAAACAGCACAGGCGGGGTAATTGGAGGTCAGAGTTCAGGCGCCAGGCGAAATAAATTAGCAGCGTGAGTGAGAGACACTAGGAGTAGAAGACACGGGGCACTAGGCGTGCTGGTCCATATCCAGCCGTGACAGAACAACCACCTACAGTGGGCAAGATTAAATCAACTCTGTTTTCCGCTGGCCTCCGTTCACCTCCAAATGCCACACAGCCTAACCCAAGATGAAACAAGGGAACCTCTGCTGTACATCCACATCATACTTTTTGAGCTGGCATGATGCGAATACCATTCTTTCACTGCCAGCCACAGAAATCTCGGAATAAAATGGTCTTATGATTGTCGCATGCCATTTTAAACTAAATTGCGACAAGTATGTAGTTATCGGTGGGCCGAAGAATCACGCAACAACGAAAAGTTTAAAATGCATTTGAGATTATGGTTAAATCTAGTAACATCGTTATCCAACGCTGTCCTTCAGCTACATTCTGGTATTTAACAGTAACTGCAGTTTTTAATGATTGCTTCTATTAAAACTAACAATGGAGTAAATAATCCAAAGAAATCCTTTTAATGATAGAAATATCCAGTTCAAGTAGAAAAAACAGATATTAAGTCCTCATGTAGGTGAACTTATGTTTATTTACAACTTTTGGTGATGCTTCTTAAAGTAACCATTGTTGGTTTGTGCCGCAATACGGGTAGCATATTGCACTAGACAAGCAGAGCGATTACTACAAGGTGAAAAAGAGTATTGAGTCCCGAGAGCAGTTCCAGTGACAAGTATTGATAAGGCAACGATAAATGTGAAATATTACTGCGGGCGAGATTCGGAAACAATTGCTCCGTTAATCCATCACACCTTGATAAACACACCTTTAATGCAGATTGATCCCCCGCGCTCACTCCAGTGTTAAGGCACAGCACGAGGCTCAACAGAAGCAGTTTATTTGACAACCTTTGCCCTTTGAACAATGGACAAAGTACGAAATGTCCTGCTAAATCTTATTAAGGTTGATCTACTGGAAAATCGTTTTGCAGGAGTCTAAAAAGAGTATTTTTGCGATAATCTGACTCCACCTTTAAAGCACCTTTTCTGATTTCATGTAAGGAGTTTAAAAAGAGTACTTTACGATAATCCGACTGCACCTTCAATACACCTTTTCTGATTTCGACAGGAAAAGGAGTTATGGAAAATTACGAATGACATGATAAAGGATCGCTAACATTAGGAAGGACATCGAATAAAGTCAATAGTATTTCCGCAAAAATAAACTATAAAAAGACATCAAATATAAATATGACTGAGAAAGATATTTTTGTATGTAATCAACTGGTTCGGATACGATTAATGAATAGAATGTACCGCAAAATGTGATCTAAAGAAAGTGTTTGATGATTTGGTCTCACAATGCTATTGTGTGTCTTCTAAATTACTATTTTGATAGGCACACTACAACTCTTGGTTCACGATCCACTTGAGTCGTTGCATGGATACCGTTACTAAGCGAAACTAAATAATACAATTAATGCTACCCGATGCGCCTTTAAGGATAATTAATCCAAATTATCCCCCGTAATTAAGATATAATGATTTTGAGAGTTCGGTCTTTCGAGCAAGAGTTAGATGTTGGCGATAGTTGGTATCAATTAGAAGTGTGTCACTGAGAAGTCTAGGCCAGCACAAATGACACGAGTGTACACAGACGTGATGTACTAGGATTATAGGCCTTTATTTCAATGACTCCTCAAACTCTGGTTGTGAGCTTTAATAACATTTGTAACATTTGTAACTCCATCATGTATATATATATATATATATATATATATATACATATATATATATATATATATATATATATATATATATATATATATATATATATATATATATATATATATATATATATATATATATATATGACTAAGTTATTTAAGATGGCAATCATGAGGTATGATACATTGTAGGATTCGAAATGTGTTTATCCACAATTCTAATTAAAAAGGCATATCTGAGTACATCCTTGCGTCATCTTTTGTATCTCTACTCATACATTATCTGTCAAAGGCTATTCCCTTCAAGCAACCTTTATCGTATTAAGCATGCTGTGTGAAAAATCACGTTTCGAGGAAATAAGCAGTTGAGACTCAATTAAGATATATAAATGACTTTTCTTCGTACAAAGAACTTAATGGGAAAAATGGTTGTGCCCTGCACGCTTAGATCCATCTTCATAGAATCAAAGGCATTTTCATTATCAATAAACAGAATACAACTTACCCTTCGCTTGTGATCCTAGTGTACGTTGGTCTTCTCTTAACGCTGCTTCCAATTCTTTGGATGATAAGGCAACTGTGGTTGGATTATAGGAGCTCTTCCATGTGACATGGTTTTCCCCTTCCCTAAAGCATATGTACTCATACAATGGGGACGTCATACAAATGTGCGTTTAGACCGCAGCAACTAAATAAATAGGTTCTCATTGGCTAAGATGTAACACATTTCTTTAAAATGTTGATGATTTAAAAAATAATTAAATTTCAAAAGTTGGGATTCCTTTTATCGTCACTTTTCTGCCATATTAAGTCTAAAAAGTAATTAGCCAGTTAGTAATAGTGGATGACACGGGAGTCCCAAATCAATTTCTTTATAAGAATTCGACATCAGGTACAACCGATGAATAACAACACATACCAAAACGTGAAACTACGCGGATTCTTTTTTTTCTGTGAAAGTATGCCATTGATGTGTTTAAGTAAAGAAAACTACCCTATCTTGTCCATCTTAAAATTCGCATAGGTATTCAATTACAATTTTATTCTCCTTAAGTAACTCGATCCACTAGTGAAATACTGATAAGAATGTTTGATGAATCTTCTCATAACATTTTGCAAAGAATCTGTTATGGACTTTATAGAAATTTACTTTCGGAACTAACCTAAGAAGTATAGAAATATCAGCAAAGACAGAAAGTTTGTGTATACTCACGACTGACCCGTCTGGTCACTTTATAACGTATGGGTTAGTGTCATAATTTTCGAACTGGCTTCATCGACAATAGCTTTGAGAGTGGCCGTATCTTGACGGAGCTGCAACCAAGAAAATGCACAAGTTTGGTTAGGCTATAGCCTGCGATAAATTAGTCAATTCCTGCAATCAAAACCATTCGTCATAGTCGGCGGAGACATAGGTTTAATCTTCTTTCTATGGTCAGAGGCAACTACAGTACAGGCATTTAATTCCTGCACCAGTCGACCGGACGTCTGCCATGCCCGGTTGTACAAACACCAAGTAGCAACATGTCA